>VDFB02000363.1:95237052-95670704 GCA_007258455.2 Sequoia sempervirens | reverse complement strand
CTTTGAATGGAAACCCCTTATATTTTGGTTGTGGATTTTCGATAACATTCACCAAGGTTGGGGTTACCATTGTTCCCAGTTGTGTGTATGAATAAAAGAGCTCAGATCACTTTTTTTAGCTTGGATATTTTGAATGCAAAGTGGGTTTAGTGAGGTTGTGAGGGCTTTAAATATATTTGGGGTGGGATGACACATTTATGCAATTTTTTTCTTATGTTTCACAGGTTTTTCTAGCCATTTGGATCTTTGGACTACTAACAATTTGATTTTGTTGTTTAATAATTTATACTACATATTTTACATATTATATAGTACTTGTCTTTTCCCCCTTTATAATTCTCATCCATTTGGTAGGTGGTAGAGTTTAAGTCTAGTTTTGTTCACATACCCTATGATGTGATTTCCATATAATATTGTTAATCTTACCACTCCTAATTCTACAATTTTGTGGATAGAGTATGGCCCTAGCCACCTTACCTTTAATTTTCCCTGCTTTTTAAATTTGCTATCATATAACAATACTAGATCCCATATTTGAAAAGTATTAGTGCAAAAGTTTCTGTCATGCCAAGAATTTTGTCTTTTCTGCTCTACTATTTGATTGTATAATGCTATGAATCTATTTTCATCCAATTCTTCTAGTTGTTCTATCCTTTGTGCTAGGGACCCATCACCATCCAACCACAATGTGAGTGTGGTATGCAAATTTGGGATAATAAAGTTCATGGGAACTACTACATTTTTTCCATATACCAATTGAAAAGGTTTACTTAGTGGCCCTCTTGTAAGATGTGTGGCAGGACCAGAGTACCACAAGTATCTTAATATCCCAATCCAACCCATTTCCATCGTACATTTTAGTAAGTGTTGTCCCAATTATCTAATTTAGTGCCTCACTTGTTCCATTTTCTTGTAGATGGTATGGTGAGCTCTTATTGTGTGCTATCATGAAATTCTATGGTAGATCTGAAATTACTCTATTAACAAAGTGTTTGGCTTGATCACTTACTATAGTTAGTGGGCAACCATACCTAGTGATTATATTTTTTATATGAATATTACAACAATTTTTGTGGTATAATCCCTAGTAGGTTTTGATTCTACCCATTTTGTTAAATATTCTACTCCTGTTATAATTGCTTTTGAGTGTTTAGCAAGTGGGTCAATTGATCCTATAAAGTCTATTTCCCATTTTTGAAATGGGATTTGTATAATACCTGATGAGAGCAAGAAAATACACTTTAATTAATCCTTTTTATATTTCAAAAGACTTTATTATATGTTAATTAAGTATGATGGCGGTAGACTTTATGCTTGAATGTTTGGCTGATGTTGCATTATATTTAATTAATTACAGTATATATGAGAAATGGTATTTTGCATTAAATGTCTTGCTTTTGAATGATGATTAATGATGAAATGTTTATGCAAGTGAGATCTTTTGTTGTCTTGATTACATCCTATCTTTGCGGATTTTGTTCGACTTTGTTTAATGGATTTGAAATTTGTCTTGCTCTTGATCGCTCCAGCTGGCTCCTGATGGATGTTTCCGAATTGACTTCTTCAGTCAGTTTGAAGACATATTATCATGTGGCAGATTTCTTTATGACACTTTGGTTATGTTTAAGTTTAGTTGTTACCGTTTTGCATATTGGTGGGATTCACCAATTTTTGTATTCAAATAAGCAGATATTCTTATAAATATCTAGCCTTAGTCTTTAGTATGGAGGGAGTTAATATTTCACTTTAGATTGTAATGTGGATTATCTACACTTTTGTACTACTCACCTATTTTGGCCAATTGGAATGATAATAAGGAGTTGATCTGAATCTCAGTGTTTAAAGTCCCACTAGAGGAAGAGTGGGGCCCGCTCAACCGAAGGAGGTGACTTATGTTATTTTCGTTGATTCAATTAGTCTTTGCATTGTTCATTTCAATTGGAAAATAGGAATTTAGATCTCTGTTAATCATTGCTAGTGAATATGAATGTTTAGGTTATTAGATTAAATTCATTAAATCCTTAGAATAATTCATTATGCTTTACTGTAGATTTATATTCAATCATTTACTATAGATTTAATTGATGTTTGTAGATTTAGATTCACTAATTATTTTAAATTAGCTTTAATGGAAAGAATTGTGATGACTTATGGAAAGATGAAACTAAATCTTGTTTGGGATGAGTTCATTGAAGTTAGTATTAATGCTTACTAGGTTAAACGTTTATTTTTTGCAAACATAACTAGATCCTTTTCTACAAATAATTAGATTCTTACGGAAAACATAAATAGATTTACTTTCCAAGTTCAATTCTGAGTTTTAGCTTAAAAATATATTTAGTTTTTAGCTTAATACTTCCATGAATCAATTGCAAATAAGTCAAGTTAAGTCTGAACCGAGTTATTAGAGTTTGGATAATCATTAGTTAAAAGATAAATTAGGATTAAGTCCTTAGAATTACTTAGGAATCTGTTGTTAAGATTGGCTAGTGAGAGCTCCTGACAACTCTTGACGGAGCAAAACTGCAACCAAAAGTTACTATTTTACAGTGCAAAACCCCCAATTTGAAATACCCTTATCGCATATAGCTCTAAGACACACCCGATTTGATAATTGATAAATTAAATGATGTAAGAAGTGACATCAAAAACCTTGCTCATCAATACTAGTTTCAAGGGCATCTCATCTCTTGTGGTAGGTTTCCCCACCCTTTGACATATATCACAGTTCTTTACATATTCTTTTGCATCTTTGTGTAGGGTTGGCCGCCAAAGTCTAACTACTTCAACCCTTTTTGTTATTGTCTCACCACAATTATTTTCCCCTGCTATTCCTTCATGTGCTTTCAAGATAGATTCTATTTCATGCTAAAAAATAACTCTTATAATTTCATCTCACCCTATGTGATGCAATTCTCCTATTAATTTGTATGGTCAAGACTTTCACACATGAGATTCTTTATCCTATAGTGAGAGATCTATGGGAAATTCTCCTTTAGATAAGAGTATAGCAATATCATGTAGTTCCTTTGGTACCACATTTAGTCTAAATATGTGTGTGCCAAGTAAATCTTCTAGATGATCTTCTGATTCCTCTCTCATCTCTATCCTTGATAAGTAATTAGGTTCTTGATTATGCTTTCCTAGTTTTATCACTATCTTAAGATTAAATTCTTGAAATAAGAGTAACCACTGACATATCCTTCCTTGTATGACATGCCTATTTAGTAAGTACTTCAATGGTTCATGATCTATAAAGAATGTAAATGGTGTCGACAGTAGATAGTGTAATTTGTGTAATGCATAAACCATAGCTAGGGATTCTTTTTCAATAGCTGTGTATTTCATCTCTACCTTAGATAGTTTTTTGTTGGCAAAGGCTATGGGGTGATCTTTGTTGCCTTTGGGTTAAGCTAATACTACTCCTATGGTAATTACTGATGCATCTACATACACATGGAATGGTGTGTTCCAATTTGGGAAGATTAGTATGGGTTCCTCCATAATTTTTTCCTTTAATGTGTCAAATGCTTGTTGGCATTCCTTAGTCCATTCAATGCTTCTATCGGATTTATTTTTTAGTATCCCTTCCATTGGTGCAACTATTCCAACATACCCCTTTATAAATTTACAGTGGTATCCAATATATCTTAAGAAATTTTTTACTTCTTAAGATGTCTTAGGTGGTAGTAGTGTCATGCTTAAAGTAACATTCATAGGGTCTACCATCAAACCTTCTTCGCAGATGATATGTCCTAATAATGTCCCATAGGGTATCACTATCATACATTTATTCAAATTTAGTGTAATCTACATGCTTTGACACCTATTGAGAATCATTCTTAATGCTTGTACGTGGTTTTTACCAAGCCATATACCATCCAATCATCTAAATATACCTCCAAAATGTCATGTATAAAGTCCTTAAAAGAGTTTATCATTATCCTGCTGAATATTGTAGGTGCTTTCTTTAGGTTGAATATAATCACTGTGTACATGTAAGAGCTCCATTTTGTGACAAATTTTTTCTTTGGTTGGTCTTCCTCACTTATTATTACTTGATGATACCCTAAAAATCCATCAATGAAGGAGTATATTTCTCTTCCTGCTATTGATTCCGAAATTTCTTCAATGAATGGTGTAGGAAAAGGATCATGAATGCATGCTTGATTTAGTACCCTAAAGTCAACACAAATCCTTGTTTCACCCATTTTCTTATTTTGAATTATCATATGGCTAATCCACTCCACATATTCTACTGGTTTGATTATCCCTACTTCTAGCATCTTGTCTAGTTCTTATTTAACTTTCTTCTTCATATTTGGAATTAGTATGGTCTTTTTCATACCTATTTAGCTCCTTCTTTCAATTGTACTTTTATGACTCTTGCTTCCTCTTTCATGCCCTTTAGATCTATAATTTTTTTATGGAATAGTTCTTCAAATTATGATAAAATCTCTACAACTTGTGCCTTCTAATCTATCATCCCAATAGTCTCCAATTCTAGCTAGTTTAGGATCTCCTTCTTTAGCAATGCTTTCTTCTTTTAGTTTGATTGGTTTGTTATAATAATTTTGTTTGGCTTATGTTGGATATTCTAGTTCTCTTTCCCCTTGTTGGACATCTATATCTAAACTGTGGGTCCAATAATCCTATTTTGTGCGGTAACATATTTTCTATAGTAACCTAGATTCTCTATCAATCCATTCTATGTATTTCCATATGCCTTTTGATTGTGGAGGTGGTGTAGAGGTTTGTGGTATCGCTATTTCCTAAGTTTCATCTGGTTTGAATATTATCTCCATTTTTATCAATATGGCATGTATGTGTGTGTTTTCATTATAAAAAGAGAAGGTGTGGTTAAAGTCCTTTGTTAGTTCTATCCAATTGTTTATTTCTCCTCTTCACTCTTGGTTGATGTAACAAGTATGTGCTACTGGTGTTAGTGTCTAATAGAATAATTATATATTTTTTTTCATCATACTCTTTTCTTTCTTTCCATGTGGTAATACAAGTGGTCAGATGATCCTTCAATGAAATATGTCCATTATACTTTGGTATTTCCTTATATTCTCCTTCCTCCAGTAGGTATCTTGTTTTAATTAAGATTTTAAATATTTTCCATTGTGTTAACTATACCTTATGTGTATTCTAGAAACATGTGGCATTACAAATGAGTGTATGGTTTAATATGTCAAGTCTCCTTTCTTAAGTTTGATTTTTTTTCTCTATCTATGTGATAAATGATAGTAAGTTGCCAACTCCTGAGGGTTTAGGCAGTTTGATGTGTGAAATCCCTCACAAAATGTGATTTATATGGTGATATTTTTTAGATGTAGCTTCTATAGTGTCTCCTCTATTTCTAAAGTGGTTTTGTAGTTCAATATTTGTAAGTGCGATAGAATGCAAATCATTCTCTGGTGTCTTCTTAATCATGAATATTCTATAGAATCCGATAATTCTCTAGGAATGGAGTTCTGGTTTCTTCCGCACCTAGGCATCTAAAACATCCTCACTATCTATGCTATATATAGTGCTTTTAATTTCAACTTCTTCTCAGTTTGGGTCTTCTAATTTGTCACTTGGTGGTAGCCGTGAGATGGTGTATAAGTTTTTTATTTTTGAATTCATTATATTACTCTGGGTTTACTTCTTCTATATATGCTTTATTTGGAGTTTTTCCTAAGGAAATATGACCTATTCTATCCTCATCCGCAAATCATATCTCTTCATTTTTGGAGTCTAAAATTCCATTGACATTTACAAACCACCTTAGTCCTAGTAGGGAATTGAATAAATCAAAGGTCTCTTTTATTGCTACTACTTCAAAGTCTACTATTTGATTCATTCCTTTAACATTGACTTCTACTTGTTTCCATGCTCCCAACATTTTCATTCATGTGCCATCTACTAGGCTGATATTATATAGTGTTTGTTCTAATTGTGGGTTCCCTGTTTGTTCCCACACCCATTTTGGGAGCATTGTTTATATAGTCTCCTAATTCCACCATGATGTTGGTTATCTTTTTGTGGTCTATACTTATTGTTATCATAATTTGTCATGTTTTTCATTGTCTGTCATTTTTGTTTATGGTTCTAATTTGTGGTATTTTATTCTATTTATTCCAATATTTGAAAAATTATCATAGTTTATCCAATAGGTTGGATTGTTTAGACATTTTGATTAATTGTTTGTATCCCCACTTCTTGTGTAAAAAAAAATTATTTTGTTTCCTATTCTTGTTCTCTGGTAATGATTTTATTTGTTTCTTCTACTATGTGATCATGTTGTCTCTTACTTGGGTGGAATATTTCCTCATCTGAGGTAGTTTCTTCTTCTGTTATGTGTTTTATATTATATGTGGCATTAGTCCCTTGTCTTGTTATTACTGATACTTTGTTATAGATATGATTTTATCTTTCAGAGTTATTAGTTTTTTTATATTCTCCTTTTTGGCATCCTTTATCTGTCCGAGCTCTTTTGGTATTTTCCTTAGTAATCTCACCCCTCTAGATGAGTTTATGTTTTGGATCTCATCACTTTTTTTTATTTTGGTGTGACATTCCTATAATAGGTTTGGGCTTTATCGTAATTGAATATGTCGTGTTTTATACTCCCACAAAATCCATAGGGTTTATTCCTATCACCCCAATATTTTGTCGCAAAGTGGCCTGGTTTACCAAATTTAAAACATGTGGCATCCATTCATCTCCTCCTTCCTCTGCCTTAGACTATATCTCCTTGAAATTTTTCTCCTTCAATGTATGAGTCTTGATTCAGTTGTTTTTTAATAGAATTAATATTTCTATTATTTTTCCATTGTGGTATTTTATATCCATCGTTTTGTTGATGGAGTGTCTATTTCGCCAGGCCTTTTACATATGAATTTTTTTGGTAGTCACTATGATTTGATGCGGTTGGGTCTTCTCTTAATTGAAATAATTGTAAAGGACAATCCTCTGTTTCATGATCATCCCATTCTTTGCAAGTTCTGTAGTAAACCGAATTTAACTTCTTGGGTAGTTTCCACAAATCTATTATTAGTATGTTAGCTTTCTTTTCTCTAATTTCCTTTGGAAATTCATTTCTTATGTGTCATTCTCTTCCACAATAAGTACACTAGATATTAGGTCTTAGTGCAAACATTTATTTCTTTTTCATAAGGTCTTGTCAGAGTCTTAATTGTTCTATCCCTAGTTTTAATTTCTCCATTTCCTTGTTCTCCTTCTCTTTCCTATTTCCGCCAAGATTGGTTTTCTATTTGGCATACCAAAGTAACAAGTTTCAGATAGGTATCAAAATGTCTCCCATTTAGGGTTATTCTAATTTTTGGTATTACTTCAGAGATGAACCATTCAATCTTCTATTTTTCGATCAATGGTTCTTCTAGTCTCCTAGTAATTTCTTTAAATTTCTTTCATCCTCATTTTGTGAAAGTTCTTAGAGTTTTTTGACTCCTTTTGTAGGTAGTTCTGGAGTACCAAAGTTGGGTAAGAAGTCTTGTTTCACTATTTCCCATTCTTTGTAATTGTTCTAGTGTTTAATTTTTTGGATACCATTTCAAGGTGTCTCCATGGATTGATCCAATGAAATTGAACAACTTTGTATTGTCTCTTGTTATGTTTTGTCTTTGCCACATATATTCTAGGATGAATACATGTTCTACTAGTTCATTTGTATCTTTTCCAAAAAGAGGTAACTTCCTAAGAGTATTCATGTTTGGTTCTTCTTCATTGTCTGTATATCTTATGTCAAAATGATATGTCCCCAGATTACCTATGTTATTCTCCTCTTCTTCCTATTCTCCTATGTCCTACTTGCTTAATGTGTTTTCTAATTATTCTACTGAAATTCTTCTTTATTTTAATGGACTTAAGGGTGACTCTTGGTTTGGGGTTTTTAACTGTCTAAATTATCTTTTCATCCATGGAGATGTTCATTTGTTAGTAAGTGTCATTTTATTGGTTGATGGTGTTGCTTCATTAGAAGTTGTTAAACTCATGGTATCCTCTTTATTTTCTACCACATCTTCTCCTCTTATTCTCATAACACTTTTGGTTACTAATTCATCCAATTAATCAACATCAAATGCTCTATTTTGAAGATTCTATAAGGGGGTTCCTATCGGTGGGTAAAAGTACAAAGTTGTGTCACACTTTTATAATGGAAACAACCAACACTAATCCAACTTTTAAACTTGAATCACTAAAAAGTGTCATATTTTTTTTGAATTTTGAAATGACATAAACTAATAAAATCTCCATTCTTTAGAATATTTTATGTTTGTATTTTTTTGAAAAAAAATAAAAAATATTTGAACATAGTTTCTTATAAATTGACTCTACAATTTAGTTGTTGATAAAATACTGAAAAATGAAGTTACATGAGACATCGATCCTTATATAGTAATTTTTTTTTTGTATATATTCATAACTTGAAACTTTAGTGCATGCATATATTTTTTTCCAATTTTGATAAATATATATTGTTAAATAAATATTAAAATGTGTGTGTTTTAAAACATAGTTGTTTCCATTCGATGTGAAATTTCATACTAACTATTTAACTAAAATAGAAAAAAAATTATACCATCTTGATATAGATTTTTTTATCTAGTGCATCATATTTTTTTCAGTTTTTTTAATAATTTTTAGTATTTTCTTGACATGGTAATCAACCTAAAACTTTTGTGTTGATAACCTACTTTCAATAAAAAATAAAAATAAAATGAAAATAATAATTAAAGATGATTTTTTTTTTGAAAACTACACTTATGGATCTACAAATAGGTATATTACATTTAAAAAAATGTTATTTACATGAGTAAGAGTTGTTGAAACATCATTTTTTTTCAAATAATTTTATTTTTTTAGTAAATTGGCCTCAAAATGGTGCTACATATGCATTTAACCAACAATTTTAGTTGGAATGGACATATCTAACTTAGCTAGAATGAATCTTACAAGATCATATGTTTGACCAAAATTAATTTTGAGTTAGAAATACTTAAATTCACTTGTGTTGATATGTTGGATAAATGTGTGAGACAACTTTGTAATTTTATCCTAGTAACCAATCCTCATTTATCCTTAATTGTGTATTTTTCCAATCCAGATAAGTGGTCGGTGTTCTAGTGAAGGGTGGTGTCATAATTCTTATAACTGCTTGTTCTTAATCCTTTCTAGTGTTTCCATAGTCTTCAATCTCTTCTTTTATGTTTTGTATAATTTGGTTTATTTTCTCCATGCTAGAACTTAGTTGCAATATCCTTTCTCTACTTTCTCCGGCTACACCCAGAGTGGCGTGCTCAACATCACCCTCAATGGTGCGCTTATCCTCTTTGTTGATATTTTCTTCCACTAACTCTAAGTCTTGTTAACTTTTATTATTTTTTCTTCTTCCATTCTCTTGGGATATCTTTCTTGTCATTCTTGAGTTTGCTTTAACCTTTATTTTGTGTTCACTTCCATTTGCAACTTAATCCTTTCAACAATCTCCACTTTTCTTTTGTTGTCTCCTTTTGCGATGGGTTTGTCTAGTTTGGACTTTCATTAGTCCTTATATATCCCGTGGGTAGTTTAAAATTTTGAGTAGTTACATATTTTTATTAATCTTTTCAGATTTCTTCCCCCTTTCCATTTGTCATCCCCTAAGTGCCTACCCCCTCTCACAGAGGTAGTACCTAAGAGTGGTGCCTACAATTTTTTTTCCCTTTGTTATTGTTATCTTCTTTTCTATCGCTAATGTTCTATTCCTTTACTTTGTATTTTATTCATTGGAATCTCTAGGGTCCCAACAATGGAACCAATGTTAGGAAGAGGATTTGGGGAAATACTGTCTAGAGATTTGTACCATGGTATCCCTTATGTAGTTAGTTTATACCCTAGAGGGTACAATGACATAAGAGAGTAAGTGTAGTAGGAACCTATATCTAACAACTATTCATATATAAATTAAATAAGAATAGTAATCATCCATAACACATATCCATTAAATCCTTATAGCTCCTTATATATATATATTCAAATAACCATTACATTAATAGGTCTTAGTCTTTGTTTTGTATTGCAGTCTCTTTCTCTATTCTTATTCGCTCTTATTTTACTTCTTCTTAATCTGTCATCTATTACATACATATATTAATGCTTAATCTCTTATAGAGACATGACCCTTATAGGGTACCCCTTAGTCTATCTATTTTTTCAACCTAATGTTTCACAAGTCCTTTGTAGTGAGTTGCTATAGCTTTTATTCTCTTCCTTGTACCCTGCTAACAACTACAAAAATTAAGACCTGAGTCATTATTAATAATAATGTACATCTAATCCTAGTTTTATTAATGACCAATAATATCATTAAAGCCTAATGTTTGTTTTGGATCTCAAGCGGAGGTAATTCATGTTGAGGGAATGTGATATCCAACTTTGTTACCTGCATACAATCAAACAAGGTTGCTACATCATTCCGCTTGATAGAAGGAAAAATGTCAATCTTCTGTTAAGCCTCTTGGAGCATCATGTGGTATGTAGGTGATGTTTGAATCAAGTCCCAAAGGGAAATCTTGGCTAGAGTCTTACAAAATTTCTCAACAAGGTCATATTTTTTACCACTACATCGAGGAAGGCTAGGTGCGAGGGGAGATATGATTGATGAAATGGAAGAGGTTGGTGTTTTTTTGGTTGATTATTATTTGTAGTGTTATATGTGTGAGCAATTGTGTGGCAACTTGGTTGTTGCAACACATCTTGGTGCACATGATTACTTTAAGTGAGTTGTTTTATGAAGTCTAGGATATGGTATGAGGTTTTTGAGGTCCTATAATGAGAGGAGGTTTTGAGGGAGATCCAATAATGATAGGAGGTCCAATAATCACTTGTGGGTTTACAATTTCAATTGAGTTAACTAATTTTCAAGGATCTTCCATTGATGGGGAATCTAATATCAATTTTGATTCTTCATCTATACAAACCACCTTACTATTGTTGATTACATCCTCTTGCACCAAGATATCTTCCCAAGTAGGAGAGGTATTGGGAGAGGGAAAACATAATTCTCATGATTATCGATGATTGGATCATCTTGTATAGATATATCCTCACAAGTAGGAGAGATATTGGGAGAAGATCAAACATGATTCTCATGATTATCATTGATTATCAATGATTGCATCCTCTTGTAGCAAAATACCCTCACAAGTAGGAGAGATGTTGGGAGAGGGACAAACACAAGTATCATGATTACTTGAAGATTAGGTAAAGTGATTTTAATAAATTTAGTAGTGATTTTATTCTTTTGCGCCATGATGTTCTCATAGGGAGAAAAACTTGTTCGACGCTGAATTAGGTGAATTATGACTAAACTAGAAATGCACAACAAAATCTGAAAGTTCTAGGGGCCATTGTCAGAAATAGGAAATTGATCTGAATAAAGATCATAGATAGGGTTTCAAACATAAAATTTGATGCCAAACTGATTGGATAGGGGTGGTGGGTGCCCTAGACCAAAAGGTTTTCTAACAATTTCAAAATATGGAAACAAACTATAGTGCATGCAGGTTTGAGATTACACAAGTTCAAGTTTGAAAGTGAACATATTTCTATAAATACACAAAAACCTAATTTTCCTATGTGAAACACTCATGCATAATTTTTTTGTATTTTTAGAGAAATGCAATATGTTCCTATGAATAATTTTAGAATTGAAAAGGTTGTAATTGATTGAATTTATCCCAAAAATGTAGAAAAGCATATTTTTTGATCTTTTGAAATGAAAATAATATGTAATTCTTTACTTTTTCAATGCTTTTCACTAAAATATGCATGCAATTTTGAAAAATGAAAGTGATCTAGGATTATACTCATATTTCACAATGAAAATAGCTCAGATCTAAGCCCTAAAAAAGGAAAATTAGAAATGAAACTATACAATTTAATTCAAAATATTTGCAAATTTTCCTTTAATGTATAATGTGTAGGAGTTTATGGTGAACTCCTCAACACTCTAGGATCACCTACAAGAAAACAATAACTTCTAGAAGCGAGAAATAGTAGAAATATCATACTATGATTATGGATACAAGAATTCCAAAACGAATATGAAAGCCACAATGAATATGGCAATGTACACATGATGCCTTACTTATATAGGCAAGGTGAGGGATAGCATTAGACAAGATCAGGACAAGTGTCTTAATCCAATCACATGAGACAAATAAAGTTCATAACAACCTAGGACACAAGCATTAAATAAAATCCAAATAGATAAGATAAGTGAAAACTAATTCTTAACTAGAAAGATTCCTTCCTAGGACCTAAGTGGACTTAACAATGTAAATAGGACCTAGATAGGTAAAACACCTATTTACACCAACACCCCCCTTAAGTATAACTTAGGGAGTACTTATGCAAATGACACAAAGATGGGTCCTAGCTACAAGGTCATGTTAGGTACCCATGTACATGTATACAAATACAATCTCTCACAAATGGAGAAAAGGAGAACACCTAATGGGAAAAAACTCCTCCCAAAAAGAGAGATGAAATATACTAATGCTCTCCATGAAAAATGAGAGGAAAAAGCACTATTCAAGGAAAAAGACCCCCCATAAGAGAGATGAGGAAGAGACCATTCAAACTCCCTCTCAATAAAAATATCCATCACAAATCTAATCAATATCCCTCAATACGAAAGATGACAAGAGAGACCATACAACCCCCCATAATGAGATAACCTGTTGCAAAGAAGCACTGAAAGCACACTTGTGGAGTAATACTAGAATCCTTAATTCAAAAAGGAAGGAAAGAGAAATCCGATGGTAGAAATCTTGGAATGTCTTTGGAGCAATCCTAAATTACGTGATAAAGAAACAACAGACCCGATGCCAAGGAACACTAGAAAACTCTCAAAATAGCACAACCCTAGAATATGTGAAGCAACAATTGATTGAAAAATGATCTGGAACTGAAATGAAGTGCAAAGATGAAAATTGCACCCTTCCAACTATCAAAATATCCAAGTAATCTTGAGGACACCCATTGGGGAAACAATAAAATAACAATATACCTAGGACAAAAATAGAAAAAAAGTGCATGGATGGCAATGTAGAGATCCTCAATACCTTTCCAATGTCGTAAGATTCATGAAAATAAGAGATTGTGGCAAATAGTTATGAGCTCGAGAGCTAAAAAACAAGATCTGACTTCAAAGTTAGCTCAATAAATGCCACCAAATATCAAAATTCTAAAAAATCACCTATACCATTGGAAAATTCACAATGCCAAAATTTCGGCAAGAGTTCATTTCAAAAATTTCACCATCTGGATCAAAAGTTATCGCAAAACAAAAAAAGGCCATATCTAAGGCATGCATAGACTAACTAGGTGCAAAAATAGAGGTCCTTTGGGGCTGGCATGTGGTCCTCCACGTGACCGCAAGGTCTACACTAAAAAAAATAAAACCCCCACTACCCCAGTAGTGGCGGCGCCACTAGGAGAGGTAGTTGGGGGCGAGCGAGCCGGAGGATACCTCACCCAAGACTTAGCCCCCCTACTAAGGAAAGACTAGGGGCTTCAAACCCCTATGAACGCGGTCTCCATGACATAATACGTAGGTGCCATAAATAAATTTCACCATACGATCGGTGATGTTAAAACAACATAGGTTTAAAAATAAATTTTTAATAAAAACCTTGCCAAACAATAAAGATTGTACCCCCCAATGTACCATATGACAGTTGATTTGACCAGACAAGGATTACACTGAAAGAGGTATGAACTGATGCAAGTGTAGTGCAATGCTTTCATAGAATATTCCCAACTATACTCAACCCTACAGAAACTGATGTTGCTGTAGATGTATGGTATGACCAGTACAACCAAGTACAGATCTATACGATCATACAACCTAAAAAATTTTACCTCACGCCCCGACAAAAAATATTAGATTTCAATGATATGATAGTCGATCCTTATGTTCTTGGGCCTTCTAAACGTAATGGTGAGGTTTTTTTTCACCCAAAATGCTCTGAAAAATTAGCTACTCCATGGATTTAGAAATTGAAACCCTTCCTTCAAACCCTTGTAGATTAGTCAAAACATAACAAAATTTGATGAAACAAAAGCCAAAGCTGACTTTATCTGATGCCCTAGATTCAATGGAAAGGTTCTCAAGATCCCAACTCACATTAAACAAAAATTTCACTCCAATATTGGTCCCTCAAATTGGGGAAGAAGTCTACAACACTGAAGCTCTGATACCATGTAGGAGTTTATGGTGAACTCCTCAACACTCCAGGATCACTTGCAAGAAAACAATAGCTTCCACAAGAGAGAAACGTAAAAAATATCATGCTATGATTATGGATGCAAGAATGCAAAAATAAATGACAACCACAATGAATATGACAATGTATATATGATGCCTTCCTTATATAGGAAAGGTGAGGGACAAGATTAGACAAGATCATGACAAGTGTCTTAATCCTATCACATGAGACAACTAACTCATAAAAACATAGAACATGAGCATTAAATGAAAGCCAACTAGATAATATAAGTGATAACTAATGCTTAATTAGAAAGATTCCTTCCTAGGACCTAATTGGACCTAACAATGTAAGTAGGACCTAGATAGGTAAAACACTTATTTACACCAACATAATGATCAAAGAATGCAAGTGAATATTTTTGAAAAATGAAATAAATGCCAATCTGTAACAAGATCTTCAAAGCACCTGGGTTTTGAATTAATTTTTAGAATTTATGCTACCAAATATCAGAAAATTACAAGTGTAGGATATGTCAGGTTCACCAAACTATGAAGTATGAAAAGTGATCCTAGATCCAACTAAGACTAACCTCTTTTCACTTTACTCCACATTTGGACATAAACTTACTAGGGTTGATGATTAAATTGCTACCACAAAGGAGAGCCAATCTCCTAGGGTTTATGTCCTTTTTGAGTTGTAGAGATGATAAACTTTGTGTTTTTTATTGAGCCTATTTGACATGTAACCCTAGATATGAAAATATAATTTATGGCACAAACGAAAACAGAAAACCACATAACAAATTCATATTTGAAGAATAGAGATAGAGAGGAACCTATGTTGTAAATTTAAGGCTAAATTGGGAGGACAAAGTAGTTGGGAACTTTAGACCAAAATGCTTCTTTTTTGGATCTAAAAACTCTAAAATGTAAGTTACAACCTACTCTACGTTTCTTGTGACTTTCAACTGATGAAAATTTTGGATCTGACCTGCACACATGAAAAGAGGGGAAAATGTTGTGTTTTATAGGGGGTTTCCTAATTCAAACCTCATTTTGGTATAGCAAATGATGATGATCAAGAAGGCATACCCTAGGTCAGACAAAGGCCAAAACAACAATAATTGACTAAAATGATAAATAATAAATGACAATATTACCTTGATGTGAAATCCTTGATGAAGTGGTGCTACACCATAAGTTGCCACAAATGTTGATTGATGGATGCCTTAATTTCTTGATAGACCTACAAAAGGTTAGCTCCCAAAACACAATAACTTGTTGTAGATAGCATGTAGAGGATAACTCAGTACATCTTCATAATTTGATCATAATAGCTCCTTCATAATCATCTCCCTCTAATGTTCAAATGAGCATATAACTTGTTTATATATGCATTCCAATTGATATTTTTGAATATAGGCTAACTTGAGATGCTTTTAAACCACCAAAGTTTGACACAAAAATTCAAATTTGAATAAGGACCCCATTAAGGTCAAGGGCAGCCCCCACCCCTGATAGGGTGAATTTAACCCAAATTTGTGAAAAAATAGGGAATTTAATATTATTTTATAATCTAGCCTTGAAATGAATATATTAATATTATAATTAATGTTGTAGGAAAAATCTGGTATCAAGGTAGTGTGAAATTGTCAAGGGTGACAATTTACGATGCTACAAAAATAAGCAAAGATTTATAAAATTATCAAAACTGAATAACCTATTCCTTGTACCTTTAACATTTTGGTGAGGATTTGAATAAAGTTACAAGTATAATTTACTCTTTGATGGATTTATTATTTTAGAATCAACTAGGTTGCAAAAAACATCTTTGAATAATGACTGATGCCTATTTAAGGAAGTATGGCGTCAATTGCTAATTATCAATAATCCTTCTTGACAACAACATTCCCGATGGCTTCTAAAAATTACCATTGCCTTATAATGGTGAGATCTACAAATGTAATTCTAACAATTTATATCCTATTTAATAATCATTTGCAACATTTGTATTCCCCATTATTGTTAGGAAAAGGTGTTGTACACCTTGCATAATATATTTAATGTAATTATTCTTGGGGCCACTTTGTGTTGCATGTAACATTGGGACATAAGTTAAGTTGCTAAAATGTAATTATTTATTATTGGGGAAAATAAATAAATAAAGTACCCAATATTAAATAAGGGGACATGGTTTTATAATCTCATGGTTTTAGTCACATGGTTTTGTGTAATACCACATGGTGGTTTTGTGGGAGCTTATTTCTATAAAAGGAACCACAAGGATAGTTGTTTAGGTGAGAGGAAAGTTTGCATGTAAGCTCTGGTTAGCATTTGTGAGGGTTTGAATCATGGCATGGGATGTGTGGTTACATGCTTGTTCACATGGATTGCTTGGAGAGGGCTTGATGTTTCAATGGTGTTCATGGAGACTCTGAAGATGTATTGTAATCTTTATTGCTGAATAATACATGAGAGATGGATGCTTTTGGAGGCTGGGTTTTTTCCCTCTTGAGGGTTTTCACAGGGTATATCTTGTGTCATATTTTCATGGGTATGTTGTCTATTCTCTTGCATGTGGATTCTGAATACTTAGTTGTATAGATTTCTCTTTTGGGTTATGTGGAAATTGTCTTTAAATGGTTGCAAGTTTCCAACAAGTGGTATCAGAGCCATGGTTGTGGTTGGATAACCCTTGGTTGAGAAAAATATTGTTTAAGTTTGAATCTATGCATTGCATGAGAGAATCAAAGACATGGCAAGATATGAGGGTTTTGGGTTTGTTGTTTTGATGGGTTGTTTGTAGATTTGGGGTGTGAGAAATTTTGGGTGAAAAGGGTTTTTTGGCTATGTATTCAAATGGGGGTTTTGTGGGGGAAAATTTACAGAAGACCTCTTGGAACAAAATAGACCTCATAGGTGGATTTGGGTTGGTCGAGAGACGAATTTTGATATATAACTCGACCTATTTTGGAGAAGTTGAAAAAAAAATGTAAATTATTTGTTGTAAATCCCCATTTCGCAAGCCGTACAAACATCTTTTTATTTCTCAGAAAAAAATCCAAATTTTTTTTTTGTCCCGTCAGCGAAAATTGTCCTGCAAAATAAAACGGAATAAAAAAATATTTAAAATCAAAATAGGGAGGGGGGCCTCAAAGTTTTAATGAAAAAAAATATATATTAATTTTTTGTGGGGGGTCGGGGCCACCCCCCGTACCTCCCCCTGTCGACTATCAGCCTGTGCTGATAGGCTACCAATGGTACCACCGATAGTCCTATCGGCGAAATGACCACTGACAGGGCCCGGTACCTCTGCCACCCCTTTATGGGGTTAACAAAAAAAAAATGCTGCCCAAATTTTTTTTCCAATAAAATTTTTATTATTAAAGATTTTTCCATTGCCTTTTAAATCCGCTTTTAAATTTGTAAATGTCCGCCCATGAATTTAATAAAAGGGGCCCGATGGAAGTTTTGAATATGTTAAATTACACTTGATTTAATAAATATTTTGGGTCCACCACCAGTTTGAGTGGCGCTGCCTAGGTGGGGCCACCGCTCAGCCACCTAATTTTTTTTTGCCTCAGGTGTAAATTGTTGTTTTACTTCCGAGGGGCATAATTTTCGCCCAGGTGCTCTGTTTTTTGACTTCTTGGACTTGTTGGAAAGATGACTCGGTGCTCTACATTGTGATGCTAGATATTTTTCCAAATTTTGTAGTTTTGACAGTTTTTTTCTTGGTCAAATTCAGGTGTTCGTTTTGAGCTTCAAGAGGTGATATCAGGTGCATATGGAGGCAGATTTTGGACTTCGAATAGTCAACAGAAAGCTTGTTTAGAGCACTACACAATGGATCAGGTTTGGAGTTATTTTGGCATGGTTTATTTGTTATTTTCCTTATCTGAGTTGTTTATGGGCTACTTTGACTATGGTGATACTATGAGTTTATGGATGATTGGATCTTGGAGTTTTGATGTTGGATTCATTGTATACTTAGTTGTACATCTCATATTATTCTCCTTTTGACATGGTTATCAGTATTTGGTTGGATTTGTATGTTGCATTTTTGTATCTACAAGTTGTGCAATGTTGTAGGCGGTCTATACTTACATGTTGCATTTATGACTTGGACATGGGTTGTCTTTTCCCATTGATATTTTAGTGTTGATGCATGTTCAGTTTTGGTGGCTTGGTTTAGTCACTTGGTTTGCTGGTTTTGTTGTCATGTTGAGGAGGTGAGATGATATTACTAGGTACAGTAATGATATGAGATCTATGCAGTTGACTATGATTATGCAGATATGTGGACACGGTTGGGTTGAGTTGTTGGCACATTTGGTGGTGATCATGGTGTCATGGATGTTTCTTGAGCTTTAGAGACTTTGGCATGTCATGATGGTTTATGCAGGTGGTCCTTAACTATGGTACTTGAATATGGACATGTTTGGAAAATTAGATCAAAGGTTGATTTGGTGTTTGAGTCATTTGGTTTATATGGTTATTCTCTTAGATATCTTAGTTTGCAGTTTATTGATGTGGTAATGCGTTTGCATGTTTCAATGATTGGATCTACAAGTCATGCAGGTTGTGGATTAGCTACCTGTTTACTTGCAGTGGGATGACTTGGTTGTGGATTATCTTTATTCACCAAGTTTGCTTCCTTGTTGCAGACTTTGACATTTGGCCTTGTTCTTGGTCATTTGTACATTGGTATGTGTGCTTAGAGATGAGAGGATGGATGTTTCTTATACTACATGGACAGTTGTTTTTTGGGACTCATAGCATGTGGTTTATCTTGATGTCATGGATAGCTTGGTTACACTTTTCAATGGGATTTTTTTGACAGTGATGGATTGGCAGTGATTGGATATGTTTATGATGGTTTGGCGGTTGTAGGTATCTTCTTGGCTTGGAGATTTTGGTTCTACTTGTTATGTTACTCATAGTTCAATTGTGAGTGTAGACCTGGAAGATCTTCATGGACAGGATGGTTGTCATGATGCCATGTGTGACTCGGTATCTCAGTTTAGTGGGAGTTGTTGGCAATGATGTGGATTCACCATTTGATGGTGGATGGTCTTCTGTAGTGATTGTTGGTGTCTTGGATGGACTCTTGGTTTCTAGTTTTATGCAGTGAGGGTTCATTAGAATCTTTGGCTTCATTGGCAGAGGATGGTTATCTTTATGTGGTTTGGATATGTTGACATCTTTGTTTTCCATGCAAGACTTCTTTAGTCTTTAGTTGAGGTGTCATGATTTGTATTCCGATATGTGATCCTTGTTTTGATATGATGGTTATGTTATTATGTCATGTTTTACTCTTGATCATACGTTAGATTTTTGGCATGATACATGTGCTTGTTATGTTCTTTGGATAATTTGATACTCTTTGAGGAGGTGTGAGATCATGATGTCATGGTTACATTCTTGATTCCTAGGTTGGATATATGACTACGATCTTGGTTGGTTCTCTTGGTATTGGGTACATTGATCATTTGCTTGATTACTTCATGATGGAGCTATGTTGCATTTGGAGTTTGGAATGGATTGGTTGGTTATAGGTACTCATGGATACTTGGATACATAGGTGAGGCTTGAGTTCTCTTGTGATTAGAGACATGTGTTGAGATGGTTACCCTTGATGATATTTCAGCAGAAAGTCTGAGGAGCCTATACCTTGGTTGGACATGAGTTCAACATGGACCTATGAGGAGAGTGTTCTTGGATGAGTCCCGATGACTTGGATGTCTTGGAGGAGCATTCTCATTCCCCACTCTTGGTATTCTCGTCGGTTTCACTTGAGAGGTATTGCACATTGTTACTTCCAGGTGCTTTATGTTTTATGCTTTATCTTCTCATGCATATGGATCTTGAGCTTTGGATATATGGTTTTGGAGGGTTCATTTGAGGAGTATTGGCATGTTTATCTCCTTATGCATTGTGATTACATTCATTGATTTTGAGTTCAGGAGATGTTTTGGGGTTATTTCCTTTATTGGGAATGGATTTAGTTTGATCTTCTTTGGTTATGAGAGGCTTACATCCATGTTGATTACATGATACATATGTTATGTTTGATCTTGGTGATTGAATGGTTGGGTGTTATGGTGTTTATTTTGGAGTGTTGTGGAGGAGATCATACTTGACACAGTTGGCATTTAGAGGTGTATGTAGGAGGTTTTTCTACAGGTATATGATGTGCAGTGTTTCTCTCTTTGGTATTGGTTATCTTCTTGGATGTTCAGTTTCACATTACATTGGTTTGAGGTTTGGTTGGAGCTATTGTGATCACTAGCTTGTGGTCATGTGTTTTCACTTATGTTCTTGGGTGATGACATGGAGGTTCCTTTATCTTTTTCCTTTGTTGGGTGTGGAGAACTTGGGAGAGCTATGGAGACTTGTGGTGAGAGTTGTTCTTACAAGTTATTGATTTACAGGTTTGCATATCATTGTGGATGATTCCTTGGTTCTACATGATGTTGTTTACACTTTCTATATGATGCTATTGGTAGAATTGGTATGCCTTGATATTTTTCAGATTTTCCTTACCCATGCAGTGGGAGCTCTTGGATGTGTATGTCATTCTTTGACAAGTTTTGCACATGGAGTTTATGATTGCAGTTTATGGGTGTTTATGGCATGAGTTTACTATGTTTCATATAACTTGGAGTTATGGATAGTTGGATGTATTGGCACTTGCTATGGGTGTTATGTCAGCTATGGGATTGTGTATCTTGACATCTACTGGTGCATATTATTACCTTTGTATTGAGTGTATGTGTTTGGGATATCAGTTGATGCATGATTTATGCTTCGTTGTGACTGATTGTGTGGCTTCTCTATTGGATGGATTCTTATCTTTGTGCATTGGCATGATGGAGGATGAGAGCATTCATGCTTGGGATGGTGGCCACTTTGATTCTTGTTGCAGGTATCCTGATGGAACACATGGAGCACTTTGATTCCTTAATGGTATATGTGGCTAATGGATTATTCTTTTGATTCATGTTTTGAGGTTACTTGTTGTGAACCTAGATCCTAATACATGCAAGAACACAACAAATGAACACATTAATAAGATCAAATGCAAGTTAGAATAGAGGTTCCCCATAAAATCCATTTAACCATATTCAAAATAGAAATAAAACAAGAACACAATGAAAGAAGATGAAAATAAGCTAAATCCTATTGAGAACATGCAAACTCTTGATCTTATAGGGGAGTTGGTGCCAATTTGATGTGGAAATTGGCCCTTTCCCAACTCCTTTCCAAGCTTTTATGATGAATGGTGATGGTGATCCACTTTGTTGAAGATTCAAGTGTGCTCCATGATGAAAAAACCTTCATAACCTAGCTATGGATTATAAAGTATGGATGAAGATTGCTCTAAATTTGAGTATAGTAAGTTTATTCAATTGGTGGATGGATAAAATGAAGGATGAGCTCTTCATTTATAGAATGCTAAGTTGAAGAGATGGTCAAAATAGAGAAATGTGGGACTAACATTCAACCAATGGCAAGGTGGCAATTGTCAACATTTGATAGGATGAAGGTTGAGCACATTTTGATCCATGTGCAAGTTTGAAATGTGAATTTGATGAGATGACATGTTTAGGGGGGATGAAAGATGAGTTAAATGCCAAGTGGGAGACATGTAAGAGCTTTAAATGCTTTGTTGGATGGACAAGTCTATTTGGGGGGAGATTTCAAACTTGGAGGAATATTCCCTTTTTATGCCATTTTGAAAGTAAATAGAGAATTATTAAATCAAATAAATGATTTAATTGTGCAAGTTGCAAAATCTAGAGGATTGGAGTGATTAGGATTAGCATTAATCATGATTTGATTAATTTAAATGATGTTAGTTGATTTGACCATTTTGACTTAGATTTTAGGATTTAAATAACTCAAAATGAGAAGAGAATGATTTAGACTTAGTTAAATAAATATTTTTGATTTATTTAACCAAAGGGGGTGATGCTAGATTAAATTAGATAAAATTTTGATTTATTTAATTTAATTAGATGAACTTTGAGATTTAATCAAATAATATGGATTATTTAATTAAATCAAAGATAGGAAGATGAAATGACCTAGCTAATTATACAGAGACGATGATTTAATTAAATTGAGGGATTTATTTAATTAAAAGGGGAATTATGATGACTTTAATCAAATAAGGCTATTCGATTAAATGGTTAGACAGAGGGATAATTTAGGATGAAGCGATGTTAGTAGATCAGGATCGAGTGTGCGATATCAATCTGTATATTTTTTATGTCTATACTTGTTCCCCTTATGCAATGTATACAACAAGTGGGAGAATGTTAGGAAAAGGTATTGTACACCTTGCATAATATATTTAATGTAATTATTCTCGGGGCCACTTTGTGTTGCATGTAACATTGGGACATAAGTTAAGTTGCTAAAATGTAATTATTTATTATTGGAGAAAATAAATAAATAAAGTACCCATTATTAAATAAGGGGATATGGTTTTGTAATCCCATGGTTTTAGTCACATGGTTTTGTGTAATACCACATGGTGGTTTTGTGGGAGCTTATTTCTATAAAAGCAACCACAAGGATAGTTGTTTAGGTGAGAGGAAAGTTTGCATGTAAGCTCTAGTTAGCATTTGTTAGTGTTTGAAGGATGGCATGGGATGTGTGGTTTACATGCTTGTTAACATGCATTGCTTGGAGATGGCTTGATGTTTCAATGGTGTTCATGGAGACTCTGAAGATGTATTGTAATATTTATTGCTAAATAATACATGAGAGATGGATGATTTTGTTGGATGTTTTGGATGTGTTGCTGATATGTGGTTGCCATTGATGTCAACAATATTAGCATTTAGTGTATTGAAGGCTGTATATGTTGAGGATATTGAGAAAATTGTTAAAAGAAGTGTTGCAGGTTCCCTATGGAACTGTGAAGGTCATGAAGGTGTCTTATTTTGTACGTCAAAGATAAATTGTTGTGGATTAAAGGGTTTTCTGCTGAGTGTATCTAGTTCATCCTCTGGAAGTTTTAGAGGTCCGCGTGAAGATCTGTTCATGCTGTGAATAATTATGTTCTGACAGTATTTTTGTGGGTTCTATCAATGTTCCTAAATGAAGTCTATGCATTTCTATTGCTGCGGATGTTTCCCTATTGTTTCTTGGTGCTCATGGATGCTTCTAGATCGTGCTCTATCTTTGTGGTACATCCACATTGATCGGTGTGCTCGCGGTCAAATATTTTTCTCTGTATGTTTGATTTTTCATGTTCTTGGTCGACATGATGGTGGTAGCGTGTTGTGGATCTTCTAGGTGAAATTATTTGAAGTCTTTTTATGTTGGAGTTGTTAATTTGGATCTCCACTATGTTGTGGCTGACCTTGGTGGATTCACATTGCAAATTTATTTGTAAATTTGGGCTGACATTGAAAATGTGTTTTATATTTTTGGCCGACTAAGCTGTTGATGTAATCTCATGTTGTGGATATATAAGAGCAATTGTTTGAGTGAAATTAGTGTGTGCAGAAGAGAGTATGAATGCCAGAGAATGTGCAGATGTGTGAATAGTGTCCAAATCATTTCATTATAGAGCAGAGTGAGAAGAAGTTTGAGCGAAGAGTGAAGAAGGTTTTTTGTGCTTAACTGGAACTATAATCAGGCTTGTGTAGAAGCTATTTTATCAGTTCACAATTTGGATGGTCTTAATCCAAACCTTTCTTTGGACAGTGAGTCCTCTTTTGTATTTGAGCAACGAGCTCTAGGAAGTGTGCCTAAATGCATGTGCATTCCCATTATTCTTATACTTTTAACATGGTATAATATTGTGGACTAACCTCCACCATTGTTTTTTCCGTAACGGGGTTTCCATGTAAAAATCTTGGTGTTCTCTATGTTTCTGATGTGTTGGTTGTCTATGGTTTGTTATTCATTCATCAGATCTGAGATTAAGTTAAGTAAAGATTGAAGAGTTTAAAATATTTTGTGACAGCTGATTCACCCCCCCTCTCAGTTGTTTGTCCTTGTTTTGCCAACAAATTTTGGAGGTTAGGTTTTTTCCCTCTTGAGGGTTTTCCTAGGGTATATCTTGTGTCATATTTTCATGGGTATGTTGTCTATTCTCTTGCTTGTGGATTATTAATACTTAGTTGCATACATTTCTCTTTTGGGATATGTGGAAATTGTCTTTAAATGGCTGCAAGTTTCCAACAATTATTATTTGTGAAAGATTTATATCTCTTTGAATAATGAATAAAAAATAATAATAGAGAAAATGTGTGAGAAGAAACTTGAAACCCTTCATTAATAATTTCAAAGGAAAATAACACTACAAAAGGAGATGAAAATAAACTAAGAATATTCATTCATATAACTCAAACATAAATAAACCTTAAGAAATAAAATTGACGTATAACCAGTTTCTTTATTATTTTATGAAACATAATTTACATGTATTACAGAGCGTTTCTCTCACTTTTCCAACCTCTCTTAGAATAAAATGATCCCCTCCTTAAATAGAGAAAGCTACAAAGAATAGACCCATATATATGGGTGACACTTGTCATACTAGGATCTCATGATCAGTTAGTTAAAGACTATTAGAATACACGTGAAACCTTCCAGAGAAATTTTAGGCTTATTGAAAGTCATTTACAAAGAATTAGTTGGAACTAAAATAGACTCCAACTTCCTAACTAGAAAAAATAGCTTACATGTGAGGAATCATAACAATGTAGAATAAAATTTGAAAAAGGTCCATAGTTAGTTGAAGCTGCCCAAAATTGATGAGATGAATGAAAAAAATGACAAGTAGATGGTTGTGGAAGTCCATCTTGTCAAGGAACCTTGGCCTCAAGAGTAATTGTCAACCCACTTGGAAAATTATTCTTTAGTTGACCATTGGAATTTTAGGATCATTGCAAATTTATATTGATGTTTCACATACCTTCCATATAGCACCACCTTGGTCTCTTTGATGAAACTCTCAAGACCTGATTCTAATTTCAATAATTTATCCAGTTTTGTATTACACAAAATAGGATAAACCTTATCATTCTACACAATTAATGCGATTAAAAGTGGAGTGATATTTTGGAATTCAACTCTCCATTTCTCCAAAGGTTTCAGGTTATTGCCACTACCAAGTAATGATGGTAATTGACATTCCTCCAATATGTTGAATTTATTCAATTTCTCTTTAAGGGTTAACTCAAGTCTACTCTAAAATACGCACGCATCATTCAATAAACCAACTACTTCATATGTTTTTGAGATTTATTTTGGTGCCTCAATCTTATACTTTGTATTTCCTTATAATGTATTCATCATCATTATTCTAGGAATGCACATATTCAAAATTGGCCTAAGACTTGAGTTTTTCTCAACATGGTTATGTCCAGCCTTTCTCAAATTATCAAAGTGGACCCAAGAATCATCAACCTTATGAAAATGCAGACCATCCTATGATAAAAAAATATTGCTAAATGAATTTGGAGAATTCTATTAAGATGTGTTTGAACGTTGCTGCCCAAAACCCTGATGGAACGCCCCCTGCCGCTCCACTAGGGCCTCATCCTGAGGCTTTACCACTTCCATTTATCTCTTTGTCTGCCCAAACCTATATCTATTGTTTGTATTGAGGAGCTTGAACCCCTTGACCAACCCACTGTGAATCCCTCCCCAGTCGAGTCTACGGGCCCTAAAAGGAAAACCCATTCAGTGGACATCAAAACTCTGAATAGCCCTAAGGCTAAACCCCCTACCAAAAAAGAAGAAGGGTGGAGTGGGGACAACTCAATCGAAACTGAATGTTGAGCTCTACAAGCTCAAAATTGCTCCCCACAAGAAGGAAAGCAAACCAACAGCAGGGAAAAAAGGTAAAGAAGAGGGTAAATGCTAGATGGAGTTGTCGACCATGGATACTTAAGGGAAGGACAATGTGGGTAAAGATTCTAAGGGGGACACCGTGGTGGCTACTACTGTGGATATGGGGATGGAAAATACTAGCATCAGGAGATCCTATAGATTGGCGGAAAACAAAAAGGACGTGTCTGTGAATGATATTTCGAGCGATGAGGAGTAGACTGACAACAAAGGCAAGAGTAAGAAAGAAGATATGGAGAAGGAGGAATTTATGGAGGGACCTAGTCACTTTTCTAACTTCAACAGGATGCTCCATGAAGATTCGATGACCCACTCCTCGGAACCTAGGGTTATGGAGAAAGATAATGCTAAGACTATGGACAAGGAGGACGATTATAGCAAGCTGCTGGAGTGCATGGATAAACTCGAAAGGAAATTTTCCAGGTTGACTCGGTTCACCATTAAAATTATCCACTGTTCTACAGGTACCCTTTCTATTGTGCTCAAGGAAGAAGTGGACAAGAACACTATGGAGGAGGGCCCCAACTAGGTTGGGGAGGATGTTTTAAACCTCCTCATACAAAAATGGGAGGGTATAGTAAATTAGTCTTCTGTATCTTTGTTTTGTTTTGTCGTTGGGTCTTCGTGTGTCGGTTGTTGGTCCGTTGTCTCTGTGCCTTGTTGTTTTGGAGGATTCTGTTTTAATGTTCTGGACTTGATCTTTTTTGGCCCTTTGGACTCATGGTGTAAAGGGTATTGCACCCTATAAATGCAACTTAATATATCAAAAACATCATTCACACCCTTTAACACTATATTTTGCTTCTTCGCTTAGTTTTAGTTTGTCTTTTAAATCTTTGATTCTTAACATCTAAGTATCTTTGTCTTGATGACACATGCTATCATTAATTAATTAATTAAACATTATTATTTAATTAATCTAATTCACTACTAATTACTTTTTTTAATCACTAACTAATTAAATAAGTTTTATTTAATTAGTCTAACTCAATCTCACACCCAAATTAAATAATTTTAATAAACAAGTCATTTAAATAAAATAAGTTAATGGGGTTAACTACCTTACTAAAATAGTTAACTACCTAATTATAATCCTCCCTCAATTTAAAAAATAAATTAATTAATTGCATCAAGGAGTTAACTGGTACCACAGGGATGGAAGGGAGATTAGACCTCGTGACCTCTTGCCTGCAACAGGATGCTTTAGACAATCGAACTAGACCCTCCACCTCTATTTACTTATAATTTTGAATGGCACAACAAACAAGAAATTATTTAATCCCTTTACCCATTTTTTTCAAAATTTTCATTAATCATTTGATCCATTTTCCTTCTAAAAATTTATAAATAAAACTTCAAACCATTCCTAAAAATTCATGACCGTAAACTCACAGGTATATGCAGCCAATTTTTTTAAGTGGACTGTTAAGCAACCACATCCGTTAGAACACATCCACTTCACAATAGAATACATTGGGTAACAACTTTCTTTCATTTGTTTTGAACATTTGTTTGAATCTCCATTCGTTTTTCTATCCAAAGGTCTGAATTTATTTTTTGGTTTTAAAAATTCTAAAATTTGTGGACATTTCTGGCAACCACACAGAGACAACCCATGACTTTTTGATTTATTCACACCTTTCTTGCTGTTTATTTTCATTGGAAAAGATGCAAATGTTGAATTTGTAGGGAACATTTACATGTTATTAATTGAAGGAAATATTTAGACAATTTTTTATTTATTTATTCTCATACATTTCTCTGAGGTATCTTGCCAAAGAGAAAGCCAGAAACTGCAGTTCTGGCCTGTTATTTCATCATTTATTCTATACTGTCAGTAACAATAGATCCAATATTTCTAAATGTGGGTAATGTGGGCATAATTTTTATTTATATTGTGGAGAACAGTGATGTTTTGTTGGTGCTCTTTGTTTCATTCATACTCACCTAGAAGTAGACGTTGAAGTATGAAGTACAAGAATTAATTTTTAAGTATGAAGTACAAGAATTAATATACCGGGACTGAGAGTTCAGTTTTTGGTTTAGATAGAAGCTCTTTATGGTGAATCCATGCATGCTAATTATTGTTTTTCTAAGTAAATTACCCATTATTCATCACTCTCTAGATCTGTTGGTCTCCATCTGTCCACTAAAGGTACCAAAACATTAATAACAGGGCCCATATTGGGACATTGATAGGGCTCTTGTGCAGTGTAATGACCTGCTACTTCTGCAGTAGTGCACATGCCTTCAAAAGTTTCATCTAATTTTGTGGTCATTCACCTGGTCCTTGATTGCCTCCCATGCCCACCATGCTCATTGCCTCCCTGTGGGAACCCACACATCTGCCTCCTTGTCATAAATCTCTGTCGACTGAGAAACTACCACACTGCCCTGTAACTACCACACTGCTCATTGCCTCCCTGTAACAAGGTTTTTTTTTATAAGAAATTGAAACAAGAAAAAAACAATGCCTATGTGCAGAATGAGGATTTTGTAGTCAAATGCTGATAGTCAATTGGACCCTTAATTTCCATGACAAAGTCAGAGCACTGGATTAAATGCTTATGACTTACATATCTGAGATTGGGTCAATGCACACTCAAATAACTGATTTTTAAAATAAAGTTCATGAATTTTCCAGAATGTTAATGATTGACTATCAGCATTTGACTACAAAATCCTCATTCTGCACATAGGCATTAATGGTCGGATAATAATTTTATACACTCTCAATTTATTATAATAGTATTATTGGTGTGCTTGACATGTATTATAATTGTGTACAACCTATAAAACATCCAAAATCTAAAAAACAAAATCTAAAAAATTTAAAAAAGTTAAAATAGTCTCAAAAATCCAAAAAAAATTCCAAAGTACATTCTCATGTCACCTACCATTAGACATCACGCAAAATGAAGCATGGAATTCCTAAAATAAAATCCTTTTTCTCCTAGAAAATCCATACATTTAAGCTTTGTAACAAATTGGAGAAACCTCCCATTGAATTCTACAAGAAAACCGAGTTATAGATAGTGATAGTGATAATTAGAATCTCCCTAATCAAAGTGTTTTTTCTCACAACTATCATTATTTCCTTAATTCTAAACAAGGATATAATTTAATAGATTGATTCATACACCAAAATAGAGATGACATACTTATAATCTTTATGGAATCAAGAACCAAATTACCTCTTGGTTATAACCTAGATAACTTCAGTAACATCATCAAACAAGAACCACCTAGCCAAACACCCACCAATATGGCCTTGTTCAAATTCATATTAACCCAAATAATGTTAATCCAAAAGTTCCTACCCTCACCATAAAGTAAAAATCACAACATGATCCCCAACATCGTGAAAAAATAAAGGCCTCATTATTCACAATTTTATGGCAATCCAACCCATTATAGTAATTTAATCCCAATAATCATAATCCTCAACAAAATAAATCCAATCCCAATGAGAACAACTCACAATCCCATCAAAACAATTGATACAATTCAACCAAATAAAATAGCTTATAAAATCATTTCAACATAAATCATCAAATGAACTAAGCTAGAACCCCAACAATCCAATGTATCTAAAGTATTGTACAAAATAAAAATAATTGAAACAACCAAACACCACCTTCTAATACCTCATTTGATTGGCAATGGAAAGCAATGAAAGATATAAGACATTTACAAATGGAAGCCAAACTCAATGTAAATGCGGAAACCAAATTATGAATTATGTCCCTATCCATTAGATAGGTTCAAAACACAAATTCCTTTCCCTCCACATTTCAAGACTCCAAAGTTTGATAAATACAAAATAAAAGGGGATGCTTGAGAGAATTATAAGGAATTTTACATGGCTAGCCAAGAGTTTTCTTTCAACCACATATATTTGATTAGATGGTTTCCATGAAGCTTAGGTGGATAGGTACATGAGTGGTTTCTACATTTACCAAAGAACACCATCACCACATTCAAGGACTTAGTTGAGATATGCGTTACACATTTTCATCTAATTTCAAACATGAACTCACCATAATAGATCTTTGCAATTCCAAACAACACAATGGGAAAACTTCTCTTATTTCTTACAATGATGAAGAGGCCTTGCAATTCGTTTCCCTTAGCCAATATCTAAAAAGAAATTAGTCAATATATTTATTATGAACCTAAACCAAGAAATAGAATTTCAACTACAAGTCCATTGTGTTACTAATTTTGATGAAATTATCAAAAAAAAAAGTACAAATTAAAAAATTGCTTATAACTAAAGGACTTATGAAAATCTTTTCAAAAGATTAAAACCAAACTAATAAGAATAGATTATTTAGCAAAAAAAAGAATGCAATTGGTGATAGTGATACTAACTCAAAATACTTCCAGGTTGTCTAAAACACCTCTAGTGTAACTATCCTCACTTGGAAACAAAAATAGGATATAAATTGTAGATAATAAACATCTCTTGGTGAGTCGTTAGAGGTAATTTTTCATAAATTGTAAAAATAAACACAGTCATTTTTTTATTGAAGAAACTATTTTATGAAAATAAACCCAAGACAACATGGTACAAATAAATATAATATTGCAAGTACCACAAGATCAATGGGTGTTCAACTAATAGATGTATGAAATAGAAGAATTATGTCCAATACCTTATTGGCAATGGAGATATTGAGATAGAAAGGGACACACCATCATTTTCTATTAAACAATTAGGGATATATCAAGACCCTTTTTCAAGCCATGACCTAGCATGATAATAATCAAACCAAATTTAGAATATGCATGCTAATAATATCCATTATAATGAGGATTCACATACATATGATGATTTAGTAGGTCATATCCAAAAATTTAAAATATTAAATAGGCACAATAAAAATTAAACCATCTACTTGCACTATCACCACAAGACATATCAAGGTCACTATTCAAGAGCCTCCTCTATCTAATCCTAAGGGTCAATACAATCTCATCAAGAAATTGAAGAAGAATCCAACACAAATATCAATTGTGGAGCTTCTAAAAATATCCAATATTCATAAAAAAATATTGCATGAAGTCCCTTAGGAGTCAAGAGTCATGAAAAATATTGATCCATCACATTTTGAAGCTCTTGTGGGGCATCTATTCTCAAACCATGATCTTATGTTTATCCAAAGCGACATGCCTTTTTAGGGCATCCCACAAACTTCCTCTATACATTGAAGCGATTGTTACCAAACATAAGGTCAAAAGAATGCTAGTGGATAATGGGTCTAGTCTAAATATTTATATTTGAAGTTGATTCACCACCATGGATAATAAAAAAAATCTTTGTCTCTTGAAGTAATCACCATCAAATATTATTATAATGCAAAATTAGAGGTAGCTAGAATAATTCATTTATCACTTGAAGTGGGGCTTACCATAGAACAAACATTGTTATAAATCATTGATCTTGATATTCCTTACAATATTCTCTTGGGTTGTCCATGGATCCATATAATTCAATTCATACACTCTATCTTCCATCAATGCATAAAGTTCCCACACTTAAGAGAGGAAGCAAATACCTTTTTCTATCCCCAACCCTTTCAATATTACAAAATGTTAGAAGGTGGGTATCATAAAATTAATCATTGGTTCATTACTAATGGTAACTTGAATCTTGAACCCAAGTAATCCTCTTCATACATAGATCCAACCAACCTCACATCCGAATCTATAGCATCACGTCCTAAATCCCCCATCAAGATCATTGAAAAAGTTTGTGGATATTATGAGATTGACGAGGGAGCAAACCCAAGACACAAAAATAATGCGCACAAATAGAAAACTTTATTATTATTCAATAATGGAAATCTTACTTGTAGAGGATCCCAAATCCTCGAGCTCTGCGATACATGCAAGCTACAAAAGTTTCAGAAAAATTACAGAAACTACAGAAAATCCCCTTTTGTAGCATGCAAACTCATTTCCCCAAAAAGCTACCCAAAAATCAGAAACTAGCCCATAAATAACCCATTTTTGGTTTGGAGCCAAAAACAACATTTAAGATATGAGTTTTGGCGGTTTGGCGCCAAAAATTACAATTTGAAATTCAAATTTAAATTCACATTAAAAAATTAGCACATTTCTAAAATATGCACCAACTTCTAGAAGCCATAACTTTTAATCTAACTGTCATATTTTCAATGATAATACCCTTTCGGAAAGCTCTCAAAAAGACGATGGGTTTTTGCAAATTTTTGGGCCCATCCGGAACCGTTTAGTGCCTCAAACTGGACTCGGAAGGTTTTTTCAAGGCAAAAAGCAGAAACTGAAACTTGAATAACTTTCAAACCATGAATGATCTTGACTTGATTCTTTCGCCAAAGTGCTTATTTTTCCATCCCGAACCTTCCCATAAATTTTTGTCTTCCCACACCTTCAAATTCACACCTGCTAAAAATAGCAGTTGAGCAGAAAAAGCAGAAAAGTAGTTCTGAAAATTGGAAATTCTTATTAAACGAAAAGGGTATCTAGAAATACAAAAAAATCTACAAAAAACAAACAATGGGAACATAAATGGAAAGCATATTTTTGGGTGATGCAAGATTGCCCTCACACCACTGGATGCTCCTACATCAGACACCCAGGGTAATTTGAGAAGTGATCCCATCATGTCTCAAATGGTTAAGAAAAACTCAAATGGTCAACCTCTGCCTTAGACAACCAGGATGAATCTTCCACAGGCCTTCCTCTCCATTTCACTAGATATTCTTCATACTATCTACTTCTGGCACTCCTTCCCACACGGCTATCTAGGATTTCTTCAATCTCCTCCTTCTTTGAAGTAGGTGCTGGAATGCCACACTGTTCCATTGTTGGTACTTCCTCTGTGCCACCTTCATGATACTCTGTAAAATCTGAAATATTGAACACAAGGGAAATGTTGACTCCATCTGGCAACTCTACCTCATATGCATTCCCTGATTCATGCCTCTTCACAATTTTATAGGGACTGAACTTCTTCATCTTCAATTTTTTATAGGTTCCCACTGGAAACCTTTCTTTCCTCAAGTGGACCATCACTTCATCACCAATCTGAAACTCCTTATACCTCCTCTTCTGATCTACCTTAGCCTTATACCACATATTCATCTTATTAATATGTTCTCTTACCTTCTCATGTATATTCTTGATGTGTTGTACAAAGTCTTCAGCTTCAATAGTAGTCTTCTTCTCTTGATCCATCTTCCTCAATTCTGGAGCAATCTTGGGACTGCCTCCATACACAATCTGGAATGGTAATCTACCAGTGCTTCTGTTGACATAATTGTTGTAAGAAAATTCTGCCTGGGGCAAGATTAAGTCCCATCCCTTAGGTTTATCTCCTACCAAGCATCTGAGTAGGTTACTCAGACTTCTATTCACAACCTCTGTCTACCCATCGGTTTGTGGATAGTGTTCAGAACTGAACTTCAACTCTGTTTTCAACTTCTTCCACAAGGTCCTCAAAAAGTAACCAACAAATTTTGTGTCACGATCTGAGACTATACTCTTTGGAAAACCATGTAGTCTCACCACCTCTCTGAAGAACAAGTCAGCAATGTGGATTGCATCATGGGTCTTCTGGCATGGGATGAAATGTGCCATCTTTGAAAACCTGTCAACTACCACAAATATTGAATCATTCCCTCTTTGCGTCCTTGGAAAACCAAGAAGAAAGTCCATACTTATATCCTCCCATGGCCTCTTTGGTACAAGTAAGGGCTGATACAACCCAGTATTCTGTCTCACTCCTTTAGCCATCTAACATACCCTGCAACTCTACACAAACTTCTTCACATCTTGTAATAACTGAGGCCAATAATAATGCTCAGTGATAATGGAAATAGTCTTATCCCGACCAAAATGTCCTACCATCCCTCCAATATGCTTCTCCTTTATCAGGTTCTCCCTCATGGAACTCCTCAGAATACACAATTGGCTTCCCTTAAACAACATGCCATCCTAGATTATGAAATCTAGCCACTTCGTCCTGTCAACTGTAACAGGCTCCTTGCAAGCTTTCCAAGCCTCTGCAAAATTAGGATATTCAGGGTACAATGTCTTGAGTTCATTGAACCCAACCACTTCAATCTGCATCTCTGTCAATAATGTTTGCCTCCTACTTAAGGCATCTACAACCCTATTCGACTTGCCACTCCTATGCTTTAAAACAAAGGTATAACTCTGCAAATATTCTACCCATTTCATATGCCTTTGATTTAATTTTCCCTGACTACTTAGATACTGTAATGCTTGATGATCAGTAAACAGAAAAAATTCCTTCGATAACAAATAATGTCTCCATTTCTTTAATGGTTGAACTATTGCATAAAATTTATGATCATATATAGAGTACTTTCTCTTTGCATCATTTAACTTTTCACTAAAATAGGCAATGGGCTTACCTTCTTGGCTCATCACTGCTCCAATGGTGCAACCACTGGCATCACAATCCACCTAAAACACCTTATTGAAATCCAGGAGGGCTAAAACTGGTTGCTCTGTCACCTTCTGCTTCAACATATCAAAACTCTTCGTTGTTCCAATGCTCTTCTTGAACTCTTTTTTATCCCCTCATTGTTTCAGTCAAGGGTGCACAAATACTACTGAAGTTTCTAATGAAATTTCTATAAAAACTGGCCAAACCATGGAAAGATCTCACCTCAGTAGCAGTTCTTGGGGTAGGCCATTCTAGAATAGCCTTCACCTTCTTTGGGTCCATCTTTAGACCCTCTGTTGAGACAACAAACCCCAAGTACACTAACTCATTTTTAACAAAGCTACACTTTTTCAAATTTATCAATAGTTTCTCCTCTCTCAACTTCTCAAAAACCCTAAGAATATGCATTAAATGCTCATCCAAGTTCTTACTGAAAATCAAAATATCATCTAAATACATAATGACAAAACTTCCCAGAAACTCTTTTAGTACCTCATTCATGAGCCGCATGAATGTGCTCGATGCATTGGCTAGCCCAAAAGGCATGACTAACCACTCGTACAGGCCCTCCTTGGTCTTGAAGGTAGTCTTCCATTCATCACCCTCTCGAATCAGGATCTGGTGATATCCGCTCTTCAAATCAATCTTCGTGAAGTACTGTACTCCACTCAAACAGTCCATCAGGTCATCCATCCTTGGCAGGGGAAATCTTTACTTGATTGTTATCTTATTTATGGCCCGGGAGTCTATACACATCCTCCACTCCCCATCCTTCGATGCTAGTACTGTAGGTACTACACATGGGCTCAAACTCTCTCGAATCAAACCCTTTCTCAACAACTCCTGAACTTGTTTGTTCAACTCCTCATTTTCTGCAAGAGTCATTCTGTGAGCTGCCTTATTTGGCAAACTGGCTCCAAGGAATCAAGTCAATTTGATGACTAATCTTCCTCATTGGTGGTAAACCCTCAGGCACGTTATCATAAATAATTTCCTGAAACTCATCCAATAGTCTAGAAATGATTCCTTTTCCATTCTAGGAATCAATGCATAACACATACGCTCATGCTTCATGCCTTCTAAAAATTTCTTTCCATCAACAAAACAAACTCTAGCACTACTGCATACCTTTTCTTCATCCTTCTTCAGGGGTTTCAACTTATGATGGACTCCATCCTTCATCAAGGAATAAGTGTTTGCATGACCATCATGTACAACTCGCCTATCAAACTACCACGGCCTCCCCAACATGTGACATGCATCCATGGGAATGATATCACATAATACCTCATCACGATAGCTTCCGATCTTGAACTTCACTAGGCACTGCTCATTGACCAAAACTTTGTGGTCTTTTTGCAACTAGACAATCCGATATGGATGTGGGTGCCTTTCCCTTTTCAACTTCAACTTCGTAACCATCTCTTCTGACACCAAATTATCTGTGCTCCCATTGTCAATAATGACATCACAACATTTGTCTTCACACTTGCACCTTATGTGAAATAGATTCTTCCTTTGTTATGGTTCCTTCTCTTCAGTCACCAAGACAATTCTAACCACTAGGGCTTCTCCCCTTTCAGCATCATCTGAATGCTCGGATTGAGCCTCCTCATCTACATGTGCAACCCTTCCACGACCTTCCATCCTTCTATTTGTCCTTCCTTGGTGTTGTGGACATTCATAGGCTTGATTCCCTTCTTCACCACAATGGAAACAAGTTCCTTTGAAACCACCTCTTCCAGGTCCTAGCCCAGATCTTCCTCGTCCTCTACCTCTTTGCTCACCACTGTTTTGATCACGAGGGCGGTAGAAGTTATCATTCTTCTAGCTTCAACTAGTACCCACATCTTCATTTCTCCTTTCATCCTCATTTCGACTTCCAGAAGATCTTCCACTACTCCTTCCGCTTTGACCTCCTCATCCTTTTTGCTTGTTGTCAAATCTTTTGTTCAACTTCTCCTCAACTTTTAGAGAAAATTGGTATGCATCCTCAATGGTGGTCATTCTGACCAGGCTTAGCTCCTCTTGAATGCTCGGCCGTAACCCATTAAGATAACGGGCTACCTTCTCCTTGTTGGCCTCTGCATGGCCCGTTCTGATAATCATCTTGTGAAAATATTTTGTGTATTCTTTCACAGATCTACTTCCTTGCTTCAACCTTTGCAATTTCTTCAGCAAATCTAACTCGTAGTCTACTAGTATGAACTGCTTCTTCAGTTTCTCCACCATGCAATCCCAACTGATGATCTTTCCTTTTCCTCTTCGATTTATCTCCAACTAGACCTCTTTCCACCAAATATTGGTATGGCCCTTCAGCTTCATTTTTGCAAACTTAACCCGATCTGGGTCCTCTACTTCTTCATACTCAAAATATTCTTCTAGCTCATTGATCCAGTCAATCAACTCTTCCAAGTTCAAACTTCTGGAATAACTGGGGACTTCTATTCTGAGTCTTTTTCCAATCTTCGAAATGGCCCTTATCAGCCACATTTGATCTTGATCAATTGCTTCTTCTTCCTCTTCTACATCCGAATCTTCTACCTCTTCTTCATCCTCGCTTTCTCCTCTCCTTGCTGGGTTCAACCCTCTTCTCATATGTTCTTGTAATGCATCAATTTGTCTCTGGAGAGCTCTGAAACCCTCGGCTGCCAATGGATCTCTTCCACCAGCATTTCTACCACCTTTTCCACCTCTGGCACCACCACGCCTACCAGGAATCACTCTTGGAGGCATCTTGAAGATCTTGAACCCACAACCATGGTCCTGGTGTGAACTGCCTCATGATCGGTGATCTATCCACATGCTCAAAAAAACCCGCTCTGATACCACCTGACGAGGGAGCAAACTCGAGACACAAAAAAAATGTGCACAAATAGAAAAATTTATTATTATTCAATATTGGAACTCTTACATGCAGAGGATCCCAAATCCTCGAGCTTTGCGATACATGCAAGCTACAAAAGTTTCAGAAAAATTACAGAAACTACAGAAAATCCTTTTTCGCAGCATGTGAACTCTTTTCCCCAAAAAGCTACCCAAAAATCAGAAACTAGCCCATAAATAACCCCTTTTTTATTTGGAGCCAAAAACAACATTCGAGATATGAGTTTTGGCAGTTTGGAGCCAAAAATTACAATTTGAAATTCAAATTTAAATTCACATTCAAAAATTAGCACATTTCTAAAATATGCACCAACTTCTGGAAGCCATAACTTTTAATCCAACCATCAAATTTTCAATGATAATACCTTTTCGGAAAGCTCTCAAAAAGATGATGGGTTTCCACAAATTTTTGGGCCCATCCAGAACCATTTAGTGCCTCAAACTAGACTCGAAAGGTTTTTCAAGGAAAAAAGCAAAAACTGGAACTTGAATAACTTTCAAACCATGAATGATCTTGACCTGATTCTTTCGCCAAAGTGCTTATTTTTCCATCCTGAACCTTCCCATAAATTTTTGTCTTCCTACGCCTTCAAATTCACACCTGCTAAAAATAGTAGTTGAGCAAAAAAAGCAAAAAAATAGTTCTAAAAGTTGGAAACTCTTATTCGATGAAAAGGGTATCCAGAAATGCAAAAACATCTACAAAAAGAAAACAACGGGAACATAAATGGAAAGCATATTGTTGGGTGATGCAAGATTGCCCTCACACCACTGGATGCTCCTGCATCAGAGATCCAAGATGACTTTCATGTTCGAAAACTTTCCTTCTATCCCCAATCATTTGGTAGGCCTAGTAGTCATTTAAAGCAAGAAAATATATAAATTTAGTATGGCTCAACTACCTTCATACAACATGGGCTCCTAACAAATGAAAATATAGAAGATATAAAAGAGTCTTGGCTTTGTGAAAAGACACAATTACATATTGTTTTCAAAGAACGAATATCATATAGCTAGTAGGATATGTTTAACATGAACTACAAAGGAAAAGTAATTTCAATTAATGAGAAGGGAATTCTAGAGCTTGTGCATATACATGAGAATAAAAAAATAAGGTACTGGGATATGTACCCTATGATGAGAAAACCAACAAGGTCAATAATAGATTTGAGGTTGCTAAGAATACTTCTTGTGATAGAGAACATATTGAAGTTAATTCCATCCATAATCCCTATGATGAACTTGCTAAAACTAATATTTTTTATGACATTTTCATCCTTACCTTATATCTTAAATACCAAAATTTATTGATTGGGATGAATAAGAATCCATATTGTTAGATATATTTGAAAATGGGGAAGCTCTTACAAAATTTATGGGACTTCAAGATAACATGTCATTAGGGGATCACAAGAAAGGATTTGAAATTAATTTAAGAACATGTGCATAATTTGAGGAACATGAGGCTCTCCTTAGTCCAACCATAACAAAAAATTAAAAGAAAGAAAAAAAGAAACATGTAGAAAAAGTGAAATCCAAGAAAAAAATGGCATGTTCATTGATGAAAAATCCTTTGGGGTGTTGAAGGATGAGGAGTTCAACCTTACCTTTATATTAAGAAATTACAATATGGTATTTATTCCAATGGTCAAGGAAACTGAAGAGATAATATTGGCACAAACGAAGATAAAAATATCACCCAAGTAGTTGTATCTTTAACAATTGTAGAAAGCCAAATAATTTGTGCTATATGTAAGCACTCAACACTTTTTTTCTTGGTCATATGTTGACTTTCCTATATTAGATCCATCATTATTAGTGCATCTTCTTTTTGTACATATTTATGTTAAACCTATGAAGTAGAAGTTAAGAAATGTGCATCCACAAATTGCTCCCCCATCCCAAGAAGAATTAAAAAATCTCCTAAAAGTTGGATTTATTTGGACCATCAATTATTTTGATTGGCTATCCAACATAGTCCCTATAAGAATGAAACCCTAAGGAATCTATTTATTAAAAAAAATAGAGTTCTTATTAAAAAAAATATTTGAAGGATTATTTTCTCTTTCCTAATATTGACATGATAATCAACCTCACTGTAGGACATGAAATTCTCTCTCATGGATGGGTTTATAGCTATAATTAGGTCCAAATTGCACTTGAAGATCAACACAAAATAAATTTTAACACTCCTTGGGGTAAATTATTGTATCAAGTTATGTTTTTTTGTTTTAAGAATACCAAGAGAACCTATTAACAAGCCATGGTAGTAATATTTCATGACATGCTTGTTATGAAATTATTAGGTTGACAAAAGCATTCCCTACATAACCCCATGAGATAAAAACATGCATAAAAGCTTCAAAAATAACCCTAATGCAAATATCAAATACATAACACAAGATTAGAAAGATATACCTTGGGAAAAACCTCAAGAGGGAAAAACCTAGCCTCCAAAATAATCCACACTCAATGTATTATTCAACAATGAAACATTACAATACACTTATAGAGTCTCCATGATTACTTCTAAATAATGAAAATCCTCTAATGAATCCTCCATTTACATGCATAATGGGTAAGAATGCAACCACACATCTCATGGTATGCTTCACATATGCACTTAAAAAGAGAGGTCAATACAAATGAAAACTAATCCAAACAACAAACTAGACAACGAGTCAACCCAGCCACTAAACATGTACTTTCTTTTGTAGATTCAAGTTCACAAAAAATTAAAAAAAAGTTGTAAAATTAAAACCATGAGTCTCAAAACTATGAGTATATAAATTTTTTGACACCAACATTTAATTTTTGGTACTATGTTTTTCCACTATCAAAAATTTTTCCATGTGAAATCCATACATAAAATATCTAATCAATATCACATACAACATTACAAGTGGACCTAAATAAATATTTATTGTGGCTAAACACATCGCCAAAAGATACACCACAAATATATATTTATTTTACATATTAAATAATTATTTTCTTGTGCAAGGTGTACAACACCCTTTTCTAACATTCTCCCACTTTTTGTATACATTGCATAAGGGTAAATTGATAAAATACATTATTGTGGCCATCCATGAAACCACATGAATATCTAGCATGCTCTTGTGCTCCATTAATATACCTACAACAACATCTAATATGAAAACCACCATAGCAAGAAAGAAATCCTCTCATCCTCCAACATATCACCTATGAAAGAAAAGCAACAAGCTAAGGTGAAGATGCACCAATCCAAAGAACACAAGCATGAAATCCAAGTGATAAAAAAGGCTCCCAAATTCTTCCAAATGAAGAAAAAATCACATGAGTAGAAATATCAACCAAAACAAATTCTAATACATACAATCATCCATATCTCCAAAGGTATAAATAACATCATTAGAACTCCTACCAACTATTAGGACAGGAAAATTTTCACCTAGCTTACATTCAATGCTTGTCAAACCCTAGTTCCAAAATTCTACTAAAAGAGTTCTAACCCTTGCACTATTCATTTTACAGGTTCAAAATTTATATGTTATGCCTTTGCTAGGACACATTCCATCATACATGTATGTTTTTTCCCCAACTTGTGTCTTGCTATGACTCCTTTATGCACCCTATTATTCAATGTCTCACATAAATTTTCCATTGTGAATATCCCATTTGTGCTCCCACATTTATTTTCTTAAGCTTGCATTCACCATCAAACCCTAATATAAACTATGTTGAAGAGACCAAGCTATATCAGTGGGGCTTGCTTCAATGCCCCTTTGACACTTTGAATGAAGCATCATCAAAGACACAATGACATGTTGGGAGGAGACAATTTTGAGTCCCTCTGATGAAGAAACGTGCATAAAAAAATGTAACATTTATTGCTATGGATCTAACAATATGAGAGAAAAGGACTTCATCGGCCAAAATAAAAAAAATATGATATGACATTCGAAGAGACTACAGCTTATCAATAGGAGTTACCTTGGAGTCCCTTCGATAACATAGTTCATATGAAAAAGGCATAAACACTATTAGGGAGACTCCACTACATTGGTGGGAGTCAATTTAAAGTCCCTTCGATAGAACAATTTGTATGAAGAAAGTGTGAACATCATCAAAGAGACTACGATATATCAGGAGGGGACATTTTTGGGTCCCTTCGATGGAATAACCCATGAAGTTGGAAAGTACACCATAAGATATAGGTAGGGCCCATGGATGTGTCAAAGTGAAAATAAAAATTGAAGAGACTTTTTTATCAGAAGGATTGAAGGGACTTTGAAATATCAGACTAAGTAATTTTAATTCCCTTCGATGTTTTGAAACACAAGAATGGCATATGATTGGAGTTTATCGGGGAGATGGATGGATATCGATGAGAACAAAGTTGAAGTCTCTTCAATACAATGAAGATAGAGCTAGGGTTTCACATGAGGAATGCAAGAATGAGATGGGTCATGGTGCAAGGCACCAAACAGATGATGGAAAATCCCATGTTGACAGGAGAAAGAGTTGATCATGACCATAGAAAAGGGAAAGCCTGAGTAGAAAAGTGAAATGGTAGACACTGGAAGAGACATGGGAATGAATAGAGATGAAAACAAATAGAGTACAAGGAGGAAAGCAACTAAAAAAATATTGCAGAATGTCATATCAAAGGATGGGAATACAAAAATTCAATTTTTAGAATGTGAACGGTCTAAAGCTTGTTACTTCCTTCATTCCTATAAGAAGGAAACCAAGACCGTGGGGAACTTCTTTTTTGGAAAGAGGGAATTGGATTTTGGAAAAGGATATTGTAAAGGCCTATTTTTTGAAGCATATCAATCAAATGTTACTTTCTGTAGTGTTTGAATTTTGGTTATCAATTACTTTTTGAATATCATTGATAAAATTTTACCTGGTTGTCTCCATTTTGTTTTCTCCTTGTTATTTAAATTAGCATATCAAGCATATGTCTAGTTTGTCAAAACACAATTCATGTTTTGTGTGATTTTTTTAATATGGTTTCTTCAACGAAGTATTAAATTCCTTTGAATAGGTCACAGTAATCTGGAGGATTCATTTGGATAAATAAAATAACCTAATAAAAGAAAAATTTGCATGTTTATGCAAGTCATAAACAATATTGTGCTAAGTAATTTGAGTTATACCCAAAAGGAAGACACATATCATTTTGAATTTTGACTTTGTACCCAGAAAAGGCACTGGTCAATTCATTTTCCAAAACCATCCCTTGTATCTATTCTAAAATCCAATTTATATTTTCTACTGTAGGAGTGGAGGTATTTGTAGTTGGAAAATCTAATTCAAAATCATATGCCACTTTGAAGTAGATTGAATGGGATGATTTAATTGAAAAAATTGCATAAAATTCATAATCTTCTCAACATTCACCAATCAATCTTGAGGATTTAACATTCAATGGTGAAAACTAGGTAATACCCACCTAGGCATAACAAAGCCTAAAGTGCATGGAATTCCAATAATTTTGATTAACTATGTCCGTTGGCCAATTAACTTGTAAAACCCAATTATAAAGATTGGCATACTTTTAGGGTTTTGCAACCTGTTGATTTGGGAACCAAAAAATTGGTGACTCTGTTGGGGACTTGCTTATAATAAGAAAATAATTTGAATCTCATCCTGGAGCTCTGGAAGACTAAAGGACTATTTTAGTATTTTCCTCTTTTCTGAGAAGGAGGTGGCAACTATGGTCGAAAATATTTGAGAAATTGCGTATGAGTGATCGGTTGAAGATCAGATCAAAAAGATTGGATTTTAGATATCAAAGCATCACATTTCACCTAGGATGGAAGGTAGAAGATCCTTTCATAAGGGAATCCCAAAGAAGGATGATAAAAGGTGGGTAGAAAAGCATGGTTTAGGGTCCCCTCCAACTTCAAAGACCAATACTAAAAAAGGGGGGCCACATCAAATCCACCTAAAATTATAGAATTGCAAAATAATACACACAATGACCAAGGGAATGCATCAAAACAACACTTCATGATATATACTAGTCCTTTGCATGGATCAAAATTTTGTGACAATAAAAAATTCCCACCAAGGGATCCTTACCACTCTCTTCAACAAAACAATTTATCTAAATCTATCCTAGCCTTTAAGCTTGATCCTGAAAAAATGAAGGAGTTTCATGCCCATCTTGATGAAGAAGCAAGGCGAATAGAAGCACAAAGAGATTATGAGGAATGAATGGCCTAGAAATATGCTGAGAACTGTCAACATGGATTCATGGAGTAAGTACCACCTATAGGACCCTTCACATATACTTATAATGGTCTTACTACAACAAGAGAACCAACTTGTCAAGAGTTGAAACAAAGGATAGAGTAGATGACAATAGTAGTTGAAAGGCTCAAGCTGTTAAGGAGACAACATGAATTGGAGAAATAATTTCTTCAATTGAGTTCTCAACCTATTTCAAGTGCATCACAATATAGACCTGTAAATAACTAGGCTATACATGCAAATACCATTGATTCTTTGGCCTTGCAGGTATCCCATAACACACTCAGAAGACATGGAAGTATAGGTAATGCTCCTCATATACAACATAATGTCTCAACACCACAAATATTGAATCAAGTGAGTGCTCCAATCGCTTCTCAAGGAAATGCTTATCATGTTCCTCCTAGCTAGGGAGGGGCAAGAGTTCATAATCAAGGATATAATCAATATCCAGGGCAATACCAACATCAATATCATGCTCCCCATCAAAATCAACAAGGAAATATGTATAATCCTAGAGGTGCTTTCCATAATGTACAACAAGGATTCTACCATCAACTTCAACAAAAAGGGCTTCAACACCATCATTACCCACTTCATCAAAAGGAAAATTTCATTTGCAAGAGGACCAATGAATGTGGATAGATTCAGACAGCTTGAATTTTTTGGCATCTAGGGATATCCAAATGATATTGATAATAAGGTAAGAAAAGTGATTCCAAAATTTTCTGGTAATAATGCTATTCCAAGAGAAGATCATACAACAGCATTTGAAACTATCATGGATAATTTTGATGTGCAACATGAAGATGTTTATATGAAATTGTTCATGCAATCATTCGCTAATGATGCAAGAGACTGGTATAGAAATTTTCCTAATGCCTCAATTGGATCTTGGGCTGAATTCAAAAGAATATTTAAAGAGCAATATGGTGGTGATTCTGATCCAAAATTTGCTTTGCATGAGTTGAAAAACATCCAGAAAAATTATAATGAGTCAGTGGAAAATTTCAATACTAGGTTTATGAAGTTGTTCAACAAAATTTCACATCATTTGAAACCAACAAATCCCATGTGCTTGGTTTTCTACTTGAATTCTTTTGATCCAAAAATAGGATATGAACTCAAAACAAGAAATCCTTCAATTCTTACTGAAGCATTCAAAAATATTTTGAACATAGAAAATAATGGAAAGGATTTAGGGAAAATTGGTAGAAGAGATGAAGTAAGAATACTACAAAACCCTAAGGCTCATCAAAATAGATATCCAAAGGAGGAAGACAAGCTAGAAAAGGTTTGGAATGTTGTAAATGATTTATCATATAAGGTGGAAAGAAATGAAAATGGAGTATCTTATGATAAGTCTAATTTTCATAGGAATGAAAGACCAAGGTTATAGGATATGCCCTATAAAACTATTTGGAAGGATGGGAAGCCTATGGTTGAAGATAAAAATCAAAATTTCCACAGAGATACACCTGACCCATTGAGGAGACATGGGGAAAATATGGTAGAGGATACTCCATGGTGCATGCCTTGCAGTATGCCTCATTCCCTTGATTATTGTGTGGTTGCACAATCAATCCAAGAAGATGAAATGCTATATGATCAGGAGAGAGATGAGCATACTATAAATATGTAGGAAGTCAAGCCTTATGAGGTAGAAAGGAGACCTACTAATGAGGAAATAAAGATGCTTACAGTTGTTGTAGCACAAGCTAGAAGAAACTACAACCTCAGAAATAGAATTGTCAATGTTGATGAAGGTACACTTGGGAATTTGTTCATGAAGAATCAACAAAATGATAAGAATATTTCCATAGAATCTTAAGAGGATGATGAAAATAGAAATACACAAAGGCTAAATCAAAAATGTGTTCCCAAAGATACAACAAAGGCTGATCAAAATAAAATAGGGAGTGACCCTAAACAACAAGTAATGGGAGAGCAGAAACTTACCAAAGTGGAAGTGAGCAAAATAGAACTTCTTACAGGTAGGCCCTCTTTTCATACAACTCAGCCTTTGTCCCAAATCAAATTATTAGTTCCATTGGTGGAAATGATGAAAATTGATGAATACAGAAATAGTGCTATGAAATTGATTTCAAATATGCCAAATAAGCCTAAAGTTCAAGATAAGGGTAATAATGAATCAAAAAAGAATAAGAGGAAAGTGAATGATGTTAAAGGAGAGGCCATGAAGACTCCTAAGATTTACTTGGGAACTACTTTGACAAAGATTCCATCCTAAGTTGATCCTTTCTATACCACATTGTTGATTAATAATGAGTTGGTTAAGAATTGTATGATAGATTCATGAGCAACAATAAATATCATGCCTATGGTAGTCATGAAAGAACTTGGTTTATGGGTTGACTCTACATATGGAAAGTGTTATATCATGCATAATAGATCAATACCTATCATTGGTATCATGAGGAATGTGGAGATAAAGTTGGTTGCTTATCCTAAAGCTACATATATGATTGATATTACTGTGGTTGATATTCCACCATACTATGGCATGTTACTATCAAGACAATGGACTATTGTAGTTGGTGGAAATGTTCAGTTGGATCTGTCATATGCAACCATACTTGTGAATGGAAAAGAGGTTGAATTATATAGGGAACCAAGATCTGAGCAAGTGGTGGAAAGAATTGATTCTAATCAAATGAACTTTTGTGATGTGGATTTAGGAAGTTTCAAGGTTGAACAATAACAACCTCAATTATAAAATAGTGATCCAATTGACAATGCAATTCAATTGGATAAAAATGGTGTTTGGAAAATGTATTTTGATGGAGCTTGTAGTAAGGAAGGAAATGGAGATGGAGTAGTCTTCATTGCACATATAGGTAAAACTTTAAAGTATTCATTTATATTGTAATTTGAATGTACTAATAATATAGCAGAATATGAAGCATTGATACAACATCATGTTGCACACAGGTGTTGTAGATGAAACAAAACTTGAAGGATATCAAAGTATCATATGATGAACCAATTCCTATCTTATGTGACAATACAAGTGCTATCAATATTTTAAAGCATATGGTAATGCATTCAGGGAAAAATCATATCCCAATCTAGTATCCCTTTCTAAGAGAAAAAGTTGTAGGGAATGAGGTGAATTTGGAGTATGTGCCTACTAAAGATCAAGTTGCAGATATCTTTGCAAAGGCTCTTCCTAAGGGTACTTTTGAGTATCTCTGAGAGAAGTTAGGGGTTATTGACCCTCCTTTCAATTAGATGAATAAGGTTATGAATTAGTCTAGTGGATTTCAAGATTCATTCCTTGTTCTGGAATGATTTTGGTGGCTACCTCTTAGGGGGAGTAGGTAGTGACATTGTTGGTTGTTGTAGTCAGGGGGAGTAAGTGTTTTCATTATGTTGGTTCTATCAAAAAAAGTGAAATTTGAGAATTTTTTGTCCCTTATAGGTGTTTCCCTTGGGGGAGAGAAAGTATATGTGATTTTTATCAAAGGGGAAGCAAAGAAAAGAAAATATGTGTTGTCATTCGCTATTGATGTCAAAGGGGGAGATATTTAAAGTTCTAAAAAACCTTATGAAGTAAGGTGGAGAAAGTGTTGAAAAGAGTAAATACTTGTGTAAGGGGAGAAATATATGGTGTAGTATATGAGTTGGTGATCAAAGCTATTATCGTTGTTGATGGTTTTCATATCATGTGTTTCCATCAATAAAAAAGGGGAAGATTCTTATGTGGTGTCATTGATGTCAAAAAGTCTTTGTTGTTGCATTAGTGTCAACCTATGAAGATTCTTTGATTGGTATCATTATGTTGTCATTAGTAGTATCACTGATGTCAACCTCTAGTGTTGCTTTGATGAGAATATGTTTATGGATGTTCAACCTCTTGTGTGGTTGAGATGCTGAGAAGGTGTTGCAAATGTTGAGATAGTGTTTGTGGTGCTTGGTTTCCATGTGCTTTTGAGAAAATTTGAATAAAAGAGGAAATGGTGTGGTAAAGAGTGTCACATTATATAAGCTTGATGCATGCACTTTTGAGTGCAATAGTACTATGAAAAGCAAGTCTATGGCTATTTTGTTGGAAGAGGTGAGGGTTTCACCTTTAGCAAATGTTCAATGTGCTCTTTCTTTTTATTCAAAGTTATCTACAGAGAAAACTATGTTATGGCACTAGATCCTTGGCCACATTGGAGAAAAGGGTCTAAGGACCTTGAAAAATAAAAACCTTATTGAAGGGTTATCTGATTGTAATCTTGAATTTGATTTCTATGAGCATTGCATTTATGGAAAACAAATTGAATTCAGTTTTACTCAAGTTCTCATAAATATTGTGGTGTATTGGATCTTATTCATTTTGATGTGTTTGGTCATGTAGATGTTCCTTCAATTGAAAAATCCATATATTATGTTTCATTTATTGATGATTATAGTAGAACATGGGTATACTTTCTAAAGAGTAAATCTGAAGTTTTCAGTCAATTTAAATAATTTAAAGCAATGGTTGAGTTAAAAATTGGAAAGAAAATAAAATGTTTGAGGACCTGATAATGGCGGTGATTTTTTCTCTAATGATTTTGATAGATTTTTTAAATATTGTGGTATTTATAGAAAAAAGGAAACTCCATATTCTCCACAACAAAATGGAGTTGCAAAAAGAATGAATATGATATAATGGAGAAGGCTAGGAGTATGTTGAGTGGTGTTGGTCTAGAACAAAGGTTTTGGACTAAATTTTTTGCCACTACCTATTACAAGATTGATTTACAGATTGAGTTTAATGAACAACACATGAACACAAAGATCACTTCAATTTAATGATAAACTTTAGAATTTCATCCACATGTATGATGTGTTAAATATAACTCACTAAGACTAATGTGGAATGATATACAATGCTACCATATTTTTAAAATAGTATTATTATATTCCTTACAGATTACTTGAAGCTTAGATGCAATCCCTAAATGAGAACTCCCTCAAGAACCAAAGGGGTTTTGTCCTCTGATCCTAGTGATCACTAGGTTTTCATCCAATGATCACAAACTCCTATGGGTTTTCATCCATAAAAGGAATTAAAACACAAGTGTTCTAAAATGTAGAAGAATGGCATTAATTTGATGCCTATTACAAGAATTGAATCCCTATATTTATATGCTAACAATTTCCCTCAAGGAATAGGTCAGCCTTGAGCCAAAATGGAAAGCCCATAATTTGAATTTCATAGGTTACACTAGGCAACCCTTAAGGCCAAGAGTAGATTCTTTTGGAATTAGCGTGTCACCTTGTGGACCTATCCACATGCTCCCTTGGCCCTTTCCTTCTAAAAACTTTGTAATTGATGTCACATGATTTGGAGGTGTCTTATCCATTATGCCTACTGAAGTAGGTGCCACTTGCTCGACACAATCATCTTTTGATAGTAATATATTTTTGGTACCTAATCCATTTCTCCTAAAATTTGGATATGATGTGCAAGTGTCATCATAGATTCTATGTTCTAAACCACAATCTAAATTGTGCTCCTCTAGAGGAATGTTAAGGAATTATTGAAATGATTCTACTCTAGTACAAAAATCCTAAACTGATGACCTTCTAATGGTGATATATTTCTGGTATATGATCCATTTTACATGAGCTTTGGATATGATGTGTGGCCGTCATTGTAGATATTATGTTCCAGAACACAAGTAGGGGGTGTTTTGTGATGAAATATGGTATGATTTTTGGATTCTACTTTGTAATTGTCTTTCTGGAAAGAGTGACATGACAAATCCTCCCTTCCTAAAATTGCTTGTCCTAAACCAATGCAAATTTGGATGCTCTAGAATTTTAGGTCCTTCCCAGGTTACATCTTCAATGGGAAAATTCTTTCAACAAACAAGATACTCAGTTATGTTTTGGTTCCTTAGATTTTTTAACTTGGTATCAATCACAACTTCTAGAATATAGATGAGTTTTCCCTCATCATCTAGTGGCCGCAACTCGGTAGCAAGAATTATATGCAATCCAAAAGAATTCTTTAGATATGAAACATGGAATATGTTTTGGATCTTGTCTCCCGAAAGTTCCACTTCATAAGCGACCTCTCCAACCCTCCAAGTTATCTTGTATGGCCCATAGAACTTAGGCTTGAGCTTTGACAAAAGACTATATATAGGGTTGCAACCTTATAAATACCATATACCCTACCTCAAATGATCTCTCTATGTGCTTCCTATCTACATAATTCTTTCTTTGATTTTGGGTTGCAACTTGCAAATGATCCTTGAGAGTTCTCAAAATATATTCACTTTAATTTACCAAATTTCTTATTTCCAGAACTCTATTATCTGTGAGGACTAACTATGCAAATGTTAATGCATCATATCTCTAGAGTGCTCTAAATGGAGACATGGCAATGTACATGTGATGAGTTGTGTTGTAGAAATACTCTCCTAAGTGTAGCCATTTGATCCAAGCTACTTGTTGACTAGTGACATAATTCCTCAAGTATCCTTCTAGCCACTTCTTTACAATTTCAGTTTGCCCATCAGTTTGTGGACAATAGTGTAAGGAAGCTAAGGTAGTGGAACAACTTCCTACACTAATATTGAGAGGAGAATAATGCAAAACTTTTATAGATCTTTAACAGTTACAAAAAATTAAATAGAAATAAACACAAATATCATGCATACCACGACACAATGATTTATGTAGGGAAAACCATTTCAGGAGAAAAACCCCACACTCCAAAATCCACCCAATATATTATTCAGTGAATCACAAAGAATACAATATACTTGCAGAGCAAGCTTCTCACAAGAGTATCAACACTTAGAGATCAAGAGACAAGATGACCACTATCAGACTCTTAGAATACATTATCGTCTCTCTACCGCAACCGTAATACAATGCCTCATAAAATAGGGTTACATTCTAGGGCAAGATAGGCCAACAAAATATCCACCAATAGATCTAAAACCTAACAATGAATAGTCTAGATTTACAATATATCATTATTTAATGTATGTTGTCCATTTTAGAATTTTCCTTAAAAAGTTAACACACTCACATTTTTCTCTTTTCTGCCATTGCATACACTTATAGGTGTAACTAGGAAATATATATAACTATAAATACATCCTATCAACAATAAAACATATATAATTGCAAGGTTGAGACACATTTTCCCAACAAATAGCTTGTGCTAGGAGTAAGCTTGGTGTCTATTATATGGAATAACTCCTTCCAAAATGTACTAAGGAATTGATTGCTTATCGTTAACAATTTTCTTGGGTACCCCATGCAATCAAAAAAAATCTTTGAAGAATAGATCTACAATTTGTGAAGCTTTGTACTCAATAGAGATGGCAAAAAAATGAGCATATTTAGACAATCTATCAACTACAACATAAATATAGTCTTTCCCTTACACTTTGGGAAATTTGATAATGGAACCCATGGAAATGCTTTCCCATTTGTGTTTTGAAATGGGAAGGGGTTGTAACAACCCAACCGAAAACTATCGCTCTCCTTTGTTTTGCTGACATGCGACACATTCACTAATATATGTGAGGACATCGTCCTTGAGACCCTTCCAATAGAACCTTTCTTTGATCTACCAGCAAGCTTTGTAGAGCCTGAGATGCTCTGTCATAGGTGCATTATGATAGGCTTCCAGTATCTTCTCTTTCACCTTGGATCCATAAACTAGGAACACTCTATTCTTGAATAGAATCAAACCTGCCGACACCACATATTGGTCATCATTTTTTGTGCCTTCTAGAATTTCAGTAGCAAAAGGATCTTTGGCATATTCCTCCATGATTGAATCCTTCCAGTTTGTTGATGTGATTGACACATGACATATAGTAGGTCTCTTAGAGAGTGCATCTGTCACAATATTATTTTTTCCTTTGACATATTTAATATCAAAATTATATGCTTGAAGTTTATCTACCCATTTTTGTTGCCTATCATTAAAATTTTGTTGGATTGAGAAGAACTTTAGGATGTTGTGATCTAATTTAACCACAAATCTTCTACACACTAGGTATTGTCAGAACTTCTCTAGAGCATGCATTATGATAAGCATCTCTTTGTCATATATGGAATACCCTCTTTCATTGGCTCTCAAATTCCTATTTTCAAATGCTATGGGGTGTCCTTTTTGGGAGAGAACAACTCCAATTCCTTCACCAAAAGCATCACATTCTACAACAAATGAAAGTGAAAAATCAGGAATTGCAAGAACTGTACAAGAACTCATTACCTCTTTTAGCTTCTCAAAGGTCCTTTGTACTTCCTCTATCCATTCAAAGGGTCTTGCTTTAGTTAGGTTGGTGAGAAGCACCGCAAAATAAGAAAATACCCTAAAAAACCTTTGGTAATAGCTCCACAACCTAAAGAAACCTCTTAGCGAAGACAAGTTTGTAGGAGTTGGTCAATTTAGAATGGCTTGGATCTTCTTTTGATCAACCTAGACTCCTTTGCAAAGAGAAAATTTTGTTCTAGAATCCCAAATACAATATCTTTATTGACCTTGGGAAACTCACATTTGGACATCTTTGAAAAGATAAACTATTGTTTTAGAATCCCCAAGACTACATCCAAATGCTTCAAATTTTCTTCTCATATTTTTCTATAGATCAGAATATCATCAAAGAAAACCAAAATAAACTTCCTCAAGTGCTCACCAAAAACATGATTCATGCATGATTAGAAAGTTGTTGGAGAATTAGTGAGACCAAAGGGCATAACCAAGGACTCAAAATTCCCATAGTGACTCTGAAAAAAATCTTATGTATATCTTCTTCCCTCATGTGGATTTGGTGGTATTTAGACCTCAAATCAATCTTTGATAAGTACACCACACCATGTATCTCATCAATCAACTCATCTATTTATGGTATGGGGTATTGGTACTTAATGATCTTCTTGTTCAATTATCGATAATCTATACACATCCATAAGGTGACATCCTTCTTTACCAACACCACAAAAGATGCAAAAGGACAAGATCTTCATCTGATGTAGCCCATATCCAAAAAAATCCTTTATTCCTTTCTCCATCTCTTCCTTATACATCTAAGGATGGTAGTAAGGAGTGGTCATAATTGGATTTGATCTCGATTAAAGTTCTATGATATGATGGAAGCCTCTATATGGTGTCAATTCTAGAGGCATATCACTAAAAACCAAACTATGCTTATCCAAAATCTTCTATACATCAATATGAATTTGACTATTCTTACCTTTAGAAGAATCTTTTGAAATCACCAAACAACTAGTGCAATCCAAGAAACTTGGTTCGTTTGAAAAATCTTTTCCATTCTCTTGGTTGATACTACTTGTGGATCTCCATTAACCATTCCCTTTAGAACCACATCCTTCCCATTAGCTTTGAACTTGAGTTCTATCATTTGGTAGTTTGTAGTATACTCACCTAGTGAATGTAGCCACTACACACCCAAAATTGCATCAGTTCCATCCAAACCAATAACATAGAAGTCATCACATGCCATATGATCTTCAAATGTTATGTCTAGCTTCTAGACTTTCTCCTTGCAGGGTAAGTTATACCCATCCACCAAAGTGACACTGAAGCCTTTAATTTTTTTCGTGTTTAGCCTTCTTCTCTCACAAGTTTTGTTGGCTCTTTTAAATACCAACTAGATCTTCAAGGACACCTATGGATTTTCCAATTCCAATTATCAACAACCTAAAATGGGTTGGCCAACGAACGAGAGAAAGCAATTAAGCTTTCCTCCTGCACTTTGGGTTCTACAAGACCCACGAGGGTGATCCCACAATGCACTTATAACATTTCCACATAAGACTTTGATGTACATTGTATATTAAGCAAAAAAATTCTCATATCTATGACTCAAAAAGTGACAATTTGCAAAGAATTGACAAATCCTTTACACCTTTACAACTTGGAGCAAAGAATGGGAAACTCAAAAAAGCACTACAACATCCATCATTATTTTATGTATAATTTCAATTAAATGAATTGTTCTTTGATGTGATCTAGCTGACTAGATATATTCGAATTTTGCTTAACACATAGAAGAGTGGATTATCCTAGGGTGATAGGGTCAAATTCACAACATATTGTAATGCAACAACAAAAGGAATTTGATATTTGTAGATTATTATGCATTTTTATTACAAATTCATAACTCAAACCTTACATACAAAAAATACTTAGAAATCCTATGAATTAACACACAAAACAGTGACCGCATTTAAGCATTTAAATCAATTACTTGAATTGAAGTAGAAACACAAACACACATCCAACCACATTAATTGGAGACCAATAAAATAATCCTTGATCATTCCATTGCTAATTCATGAACAAATCCACAAGAGACAATATGTACGTAATTTTCCATTATCGATTCTCAAATGCTATAATTGTTGCAAAACCTTTAAGCTGTCTATAAATTTAAGCCCATAACCTAAGACTCTATGATCAATTCTATATCCATTGTATGCTTATTACATTTCATCAAGACCTATGCTAAAATACCTGAGATCAACCAAAATTTTCAAAGATCTCTGTACAATAGCCTTGAATTCCCTTTTATAAGATCAAGGGAGCAACAAGCATCGGGCTATTGGCTGGTCACATTATATTTCAATTTGTATTTCAAGAGTATTTCATTTCATCTCAACCCCCAGGCGGTTATAATTACACTTGAAGAAAATGGGGAGAAAATACAAAAAGACAAAAACTTGTAGGAGCTTATTGAACCACATCCTCATCCACATCATCATCTTACTTAGAAAAAGTGTGAAACATGAAAGAAGAAACAAACATAAAGCAAAAAGAGAAGATTGGTTGGATTTCCACGTGCACTTTCAAATTTGATAAGATATAGATTTTTCAACATAGCTATTTCAAAGGCCAAACTCGTATTATACTAGACCATGTTCTATATCTATCTCACCACCTTTATGGTTTATTCAACATACTTCTCCAACCAATTCTTATACTCATCCTCTGTAGGCTAGTTTATATCCAACAACTTCTGCACCTTTGTGTTGTATGCATGATATCTTGCATCAATTACTACTCTAGCCTCTTTCACAAAGGTGTCAATGTCAACCTAAATTGTGATGAATTTATCAATTATACCATTTAGCATGGTTAAGTCCAACTTGTTATCAATATATGTTATCTGTGGACCTATAGCAGTTTGACACCTGAAGATGTCCCTCCACGGTTCATACTCCTTGAGTGTTTCGTCTTCATTAAGGATCTTGGGCATACCATGTTCCTCCATTTCCCTGAAGGCCTTGATTTTACCTTGTAGCTTCTTGCCAATTCTTTCATGGGAGCCTATGACCTCACCAATCATTTAAATTCTTCTTATGATATCTTGAAGATTTGTTGGAGCTTCAGGGTCATCCTTTGTATTTGCCTATATCTCCTTTAAATTGCTTAATCTACTGATCCACTTATTCTAAATATTCTAAAAAATCTCTTGAACATATTGGAACCTTTCAAATGCCTCATGTATTCCTTTATAGGTTGACCATGCGACTTCTGCTTTAAGGGTTTCCCTGGTCAATTTATGACCTAGAATCTCATCAGCCATATCCTTTGTAATCTTGTTCATATTTTCCTAGAGCATGTTCCTCTTAGACTTAGTTGTTTGGAGTTCAACCTTCAAGGCAATAATTCTTAGTTTTAAGGTTTCTTTATCTTGCTATGAGGTGGTAGATGAGGAAGTAGGTAAGGTCTATTGACCTTCCCTAACCGCAATAGCCTTCAACTTATTATATTCCTCAACTAGTTTGTTATACTTTTCCAACAATTTCATGTACCTGGCCTAAGAAATCTCTACAGTGTCAACACTCAACATGGTTGTATGCATTGTCAACCTTGCAACTTGTGGAGTTGTCATCTATGAAGCCCTTCATATAATTAAATCTCTTGTCATGCCAGTTATTGTCCTGCTGAGTCTACACCTCCCTGAATTTGGTGTTAAAGACCAAATAGATAATGCATGTAGACTCGGGCTAAACCTTGAACCAAAAGTTTTCTCATCAAAAGTTTCTTCAGATACCATAGCACTTGGGTCACTTATGATTGCATCCAGAGCAATGATTGAGGATAGGTTCCATCCTAACATTACTAGTACCCCACCGTCTTTTCCCATTCTCCTAGCTTCCATAGGATTCATTTACTCAATTTCTTGAATAATCTCCTATTCAACCCTTTTTTTGACTTCTTCCTATTGTGAAGGATCCACTCCTTCTAGACCTTTTTGTATCCTCTCATTTATTTCTTTAGCTTTTAGCTCAACAATTTACTCTCTAAATTCTTTAGATTTCACAAAGGAATCATCTTCTAGGAACTTGGCATAGGCTAAAACCCTTGCATCATTATCCTAGCTTTCATCATATTCCCAGGGTACTAACCTATCATCTAAAACAAATAGTTCCTTTACATCTCCAATATCAGGGTGAGAAAAATCAGACTCTGCTCCTTGCTCAAGAGGCATTGATTCAGCAAATGGTTGTTGTATATTTCCCTCAACACCCTATGTTTCATCAACATTTGTAGGAGGCAACTCCATAACATGAGTATCTTCAATATTTATTAGTTGTTGCTCTTCTAGTGTTGTGGGCTCCTTTAGTTGACTACCGATTTTCACTAAATGTTCTTGTAGAGCCTTTTGAGTTAGTTGCTCTAGTTGTTCACCTTCTCCAAAAAAGTACCATCACTAAAATCACTAAGGCTATTTCCATCCTCTTACATTTTTCGGTGAGGTGCTTGTAATGGATTTCATAATAAGAATTCTAAGTAGAAACCCTATGCTCAACCTCAAAAATTTTCATCCAAAATTTTTCTCTATCACAGACAATAGCAAGTGTTGGCAAGTTCCTTATCACATTCTCCCTGAAGAAGAAAGCATGAGGTCCATATCCAAAGATTCCCCCTTTTATCTTTTCTCTATTGATGTGTCCTTTTGGATCAAACTTTCTAATAGAGGTTACTCTCATTCTCAGATTACTAATTATTATACCAAATACCTCATATGCTTCCTTTTCCAATACAACAAAATAATCAAAGGAGAAATTTGATGCAATGATGGAGGCTTGTTTGAACAACCTAAATTTCTTTGTATCAGAATGATCCATTTGCCACATTATCTCAGTGAAAGCCAGCCTATCAAAAACAAATCTAGGTAGTATATGTGGCACCACTGGAGTCCCATAACACCTGATAACCATGCAATCCTCATACAAATACCAATCTCCTTAATTTCACTCATAATATGGATCATCACCATATTCTCTTGGCCTCAATATTGCCTGAATTGTTCTAGAAATCCTTTCATCCAGTGCAACACCCATTTGTACTAGAATAGTGTGTTTTATGTTGTTACAAAATCCATCATAATTTGAATTTTGGAAATGTAAGTCCCAAATGTGTGTCCACATTTGGACAGGCAATGTATTATTTCTCTCATCCACTTGTCTTAATCTCATAGCCTTTCCAAATACTTATCTTCCCTAATATAATATCATATGCATCAGTAGTGAACAATGTCTTAATGTCAATGGGGTTCTCCTCTCCTTCAATCTCACCAAATCATAGTGTAACTAGTCAGCAACTCTGCTAGCATAGTCAAACCATGTGTGTTTGTTCTTATGTTGAATGTCCATAATCATAAACAATAAGGGTGAAGTTATCCTTCCATCACACTTCACCCCAAGCACCTGACACAACATGAAGTATGTGTATCTGAAATAGTTTGCAAATTCTTCACAATATAAGGGTTCAACTTCTTTAAGTTCAAACACAACACCCTTATCTTGTTTATGCCTTTGCAACTCACCTCTTTAGATTCCAACCCTATGATCAACATATGCCTTATGCATTTTCTCGATGCTAATCTTTTCACTAGCATTGGGTGTCATTCTGAAAACTTCCACAACTTTGCTTACCTTTATTTCCAAAATGACCCTACCCTCAATGTCTGTGATTACCCTATTCACATCGTCATACCTATCTGCAAGGTGTAGCATTAGGTCTACCTCCACAATGAAATTAGGGACAACCAATTTCCCTAAATCATAACCCCATAAATTTTTACCAAGGTGTTGAGAATCTCTTCTTGTGAAAGCATACAAAAATAACTCACATCTAGACTCTAGCACAACAATATCACCAATCTCAGTTGCAAGGTCTTTAAAGTTGGCAGTTAGTATTCCTTCCCTTGTAGCCTTCCTACTACTTGCCTTGACATCTGGTGGTTGGAATTTATCCATGAAGTGGGTGTAGTCCTTCGGTTGATCCTTTTTCTTCTCAGTCACTTCAGATGTTTGGGGTGGGTCATGGGATACCTTCTGCTTTTTCTTCTTCGGTATAGGTTTTGAAGATGAAGACTCACTAGGTTGACTCATCTTGGCTTCTTTAGGGTTTTTGGGTTGGGAATTAAACTAGGTTTGGGATTGCTATTCTAGTATTGGCAGCTCAAATTCAAGTTTAGATATAGTTTTACCCAATTAGGAAACTATAATTGCTCAAAATAAGCCAAAAACCCTAGTTAATCTTTGAAAGTAATTCAAACATTTTGGTTCAATATACTGGTTCCTGCAAAGTAACAAAAGAAAATAGTGGGACTTTGATGGAAACTTACCTGGGAACAACTCCTCTGCAACTTTATTTAGCTTCAACCTTGGTTGCTCTGAATTCTTTTTTAGCTCCTCAAATGTTTGAATGAAAGGAAAATACAAATTGTAAACCCTAAAAAATTACTCCCCAAGTTGGTCATTCCTGTTTGAATTCAGGTCGTCGATGTACTCATATGAAAATTCCATCCAATGGATCTAATTACTTCACACTCTACACAGGGCCCTACCAGTGATTGATATGTACTTTGATGAGCTAAAGAGTTGCCACGCATATCTCTCCACATTCCATGAGTATCGCTCATCGCTTCTTTCCTTCTTACATTGAGACCTCATCAAGCGATGGTTGGGAGGTGAGCGATGAGATTTCAACCCTTGATCTTGAGCGCGAGAGGATCTTAGCCAAAGACATGAGTTCCATCGCTCTTCACAAGTTCATGTTTTATTGAGTAATCCCAACTCATGACAAACTAAGATCATGTGATGGGGTGAACTCCATTCATCAGCGGTCACAGGTTCTCTTTTAAATGGCATGATGTGACTGGCGATAGTGCAAGGGCCAGTGATGGGTTAAAAACTTAACCACATCACTCATTGCGAGTCACCCTTTGGTGGCAGCAAAGTAACATACGATGGGCAATGGGCAGTGAGCGAAAAACATAAGTAACACTAAAAGACACGTGAGCAAAATTTGTTCATAAAAGAGGGACTTGCTAGGCTCAATAGTGACCAAGGTGTTGGGGTCAGTTGAGAAATGATGATAAATACCATAGGAGGGCGCTTAAATGATTGGTAACCTGATTTAGCCGATCAACGAGAGAACATAAGTTGAATGATAACTGAGGGTGGCAAGGTATACAAAACTCATAAACCCTAAACCCTAGTGGCAATAGGATAAAAGCAACTAGTAATGTGACCATGAAACCAATGGAACCATGAAAATTTTTAGGGTTCCACCAAGTTCTTCATCAATGAATTTATGGGTAGCTCCTCCATCAATCAAAATAGTCACTCTTTGTCTATCAAGAACTCCCCAAACCTTGAAAGAGTGGTATCTATGTGCACTAGATAGAGATGCTAGTATACCACCATTGTCTTGCTCCTTATCTTCCTCCCTTGGAAGGGTGTCTTCTGGATCATAAAACTCTTTGGATCCATTTGATTTTGATTCTTTGTCAAAAATGACTTCTATATACTGAACTTGCCCCTTACGAAGACATTCATGTCTTAGAACCCATGGCTCTCTGCAAGAGAAACAAAGTTTCTTCCTCTAGAGCCCATTCCTAATCTCTTCATCAACCTTCTTTGCCAGATAGGAGTTGCATATTTAGGTGTTGGTGCCAGAGCATGTAGTGGTCTTTTCTAAAAACTGCCCTTATGGTGCCATGTATTGGGTTTAGGTGGGTGAGAGAACAATTTCTTCAGAATGGATGGCTCAAGGGTTAGATCTCTTTTAATAGCCTCTTGAAAAGAGATTGGTGCAAATGATTTCAAAAACCCCATAAGAGGTTCGATGAGCCATTTAATGAAGATATGCACAATCCTCTTTTCTAATAATTCAAGCACCATCACCACCACTTTCTAAAACTCCATTATATACTCATCTACTGAGTGATGTTGTTTGATTATGGCCAACTTGTTGAAACATTCTTCTTCATCCTTCAACTCAAATCTATCAAGAATTCTCTTTTTGAATTCATCAAATTTGTGTATTCGATCATGGCCTTGAGTGGTAGGCCATGAAACCACCATTCATAGGCTTCCCCTTTGAGATACAAATAGGAAAATTCAACCACATCTTTATCTATCATAGGATTGAGAAAGAAATAAGTTTCCATAATTTATAACCAGGCTTTAGCTGAGATCTTATTACTCCCATCAAAACATGTTGCGACAATTTTTCCCAACTTATGCTTTAAGTCCTTGCTTTTGTATAACCTTTTCTTCTATGGCTCACTATTTCTTGGAAATTATATGTAGTTAGCATAAGCCATCTCTAATTTGATTTATTTCGGTAAGGATTGGTACTCACCATGCCATATACAAATGGTTTCCATATTGAAGGCATTGGTGTTCATAGGTTCCCTTCTCTCTTGTTCAATTTTTGGTAGGAATATGTTCCTTGGAGTCCTTGATAAAATATTATTCACTACATCATTACTTTTTCCATTGTTTTATGAGGTCTCACCCTTCTGACCATTGTGATTTTAATTTTCACCTGACATCTTGTTTGCCAAAACTTTCAATACATCTCTGGCCTTCACTAGGGTTGCGAGTATATTCATTAACCCTCTTGTAAACTCATGAATTTATACAATTGTTTCCTTAAATATTTCATCTTTTGACATCTTCCTTTTCTCTAGGTTTGATTTTCCTTCTTGATCCAATTTCTTTAGTTCTCTCCTCTGGTACCTAATGTCCCTTTCACTCAACATCAATCATTAGGAAATCCCTGCAAGCTAGCAAAATCATGCTCTAATACCACTATAATGTCCCTAAAATAAAATTTTAACATAAACACTAATTTACAGATTGAATTCAATGAATAACAACATATGAACACAATATCACTTCAATATAATGATAAAATTCAAAATTTTATCCACTTATGTGATATATACTAAATATAACTCACTAAGACTAATCCAAAATGATATACAATGCTACCACAATTCAACAACAATATTATTATCTTTCTTACAGATTCCTTGAAGCTCAGATGCAATCCTTGAATGAGAATTCCCTCAAGAACCAAAGGGGTTTCATCCTTTGATCCTAGTGATTGTAAGGTTTTCATCTAATGATCACAAACTCCTATGGGTTTTTGTCCACAAAATAAATTAGAACACAAGTTTTTTGAAATTTAGAAGAATGACATAATAATTTGATGCTTATTATAAGAATTGAATCCCTATATTTATATACTAACAATTTCACTCAAGAAACAGGTCGACCTTGAGCCAAAATGGTGCCAAAGCCCAAAATTTGAATTTCACATGCTACACTAGGTTGGCCTTAAGGCCAAAGTAGATTTTTTTGGAATTAGTGTGCTACCCTGCAGACTTATCCACATGCTCCCTTAGCCCTTTCCTTCTTCTTGAAACTATGTAATTGATGTCGCATGATCTAAAGGTGTCTTATCCATTATGCTTGTTGAAGTAGGTGCTATTTTCCTGACACAATCATCTTCTGATAGCAATATCTTTTCGGTACCTAATCCATTTCTCCCAAGATTTGGATATGATGTGAAAGTGTCATCTTAGATGATATGTTCCAAACCACAATTTGGAATGTTCTCACGTAGAGGAATTCTTTGAAGTGATTCTACTTTGGTATAGCGAGCCTAGACTAGCGACCTTTTTATAGCGATATCTTTCTGGTATGATCCATTTTCCATGAGCTCTAAATATGATGTGTGACTATCATTGTAGATACTATGTTCCAAAATGCAAGCTGAGGGGTATTTTGTGATGAAATACGGTAGGATTTCTAGATTCCACTTTACAAGTGTCTTTTCAAAAAAAAAAAAAAAAAAAAAAAAAAAAAAAAAAAAAAGGGACATGATAGTTTGCATACTCTACCAATTAACATTAGAACCACATAGGCTATTTGCATTTTTTATAATGTTATCTTCAATCATTCATTCAAAATTATAAAATTGATCTAAATAGGGGTTGACCTATGAGAAATCAATCCTAGCCATTGAATAATCTTGTCTAAGGTGTTTGTAAAGATTTCCTTTATAGAATTAGATAAAGAAGGTAAAGTGAAGATACAATTGCTACAAATTTGTATTAGATAATTTGTGTTGGCCATGGATAATTCTTATGGTGCTTGAGTTTGATTATAAGGGACTTGAATTTGACTTACTTAGGTTCTTGAGTTGTACATATCTCGTGAGATTCAATAGACAGTAAGCATTGCTTTTCTATAACTTGATGACTTAATTATGTGCAACATTAATTTTCATCATTAATTCCAAAAATAATGCACCTATCCCCTATTTAATTAGCACATTTATTATTTTATCAACTTAACTCTAAAAATTAGTATAATTTAATTATAATTGTTGGTGTGAATATGGTGTTTTACCTATATAGTCCACTAGTAGATCCTCTTCACATGTTAAGTTTACTTAGGTCCTAGGAATAATTCTAGAAGCCTTAGTTGTCATTTAGATCTTATCTTATCTTATTTCTTTTACATATTGTGTCCTAGGTCATTTAATATTTGTTATGTTAGTTATCTCATGTTATAGGATTAAGACACATGTCATGATCTTGTCTAATCTTATCTCTCACCTTGTTTATATAAATAAGGCTATTGTACATTGTTGTATCATATAATATCAAGTAAGTTATTATCTTTCCATACTCTCTTGTGGAAGGTTATCTTTTGTTTTGTAGGTGATCTTGGTGTGTGAGCTAATTTTTAGCTCCTACATGGTATTAGAGCTACAAATTTTCAAACTCCTCATATCTGAGGGGGATTTTGTGCATAATATATTCCTAGATTGAGAATATTATTGGATCTTGAAAATTTGTGGTATGCTCATCTCTTGCATCATATGATTACATGGAGAATTAGAAAAAACTTGATAGAAATACTAGATTTTAGGGTTTTATCTTTGTTGCTTTATATTACAAGTTAATTTTGATGCATGTTGGTGCAAATATGATCTTTTCATTTCAAAACATAAAAATGTGACCTTAAATTTAATATCTAAAACTTAAGGTCATGGGGCCATCATTTCTATAATTTCATTAGGATGCAAATCAACAAGGTGCATAGATTGACTTACAACCTCTTAGGTGAGTCAATCAAATCTGGATCTACATCTTTTTGAGGATGGGAGTGGATTGGAAATGATTTGGAATGATCACACTAATTAAACTATATGACCTAATATGGTGAATTCAATCTCTCGAAAGTAAATAGATTGAAACAATAATTTGCAAGTGAATCTAGAGAGTGTAGACTGATTGCACCTACACCCAAAAAAATGGTTTGGTTGTGCCTACAAGTATGAGGTCGCCCAATGGCTAATGATTCTTTGTTAGTCTTTTCAAAACTTCAAAGTTTGATCTTGTAACCCTCTATTTGTTCTTTGTTCCTATACCTACAAATCTTTGTCTTTAGATTTGGACCTACAATAAATCTGAAAAAGAAATTTTTTGAGTGGCTATATGGGGGTTTTCCTTTGTCAAACCCTTATTTTGGTAATTAAACCTCAACAAAAGCCAACTATATGATAGAAAAAAATGTGAGCCCTAACCTTATGTGTTTCTAGGGTTGTTATGAGCCAAAATGAAAAGAAATCATGCTTAAGTGTGTTAGAGTGTGTTTTCTATATGATAATGTTAAGATTCAATTAGGGAGAAGTCAAAACACCCTAATTAAATATGGAAATGCAATGATACCTTGCTTTATATTGTAAGTAGAGTGAATTTTGAAGATGAGCACCAAGGAAACAAGTCATTTGGTGGAGGGAAGTGGCCAGATGTATCTCCCAACCCTAGAATCCATCATGCCCTTCCACAAACTTCAACCTTCAATCATGTGATAAAGCTTGATCAAATCTAACAATGGACTTGAAGATTTGCAATCTTAACTAATGTTGCTCCAAGACTATGAAATTTTCTTTCTTGTTCGAATGCTATCTCTTTTTAGTTTTGAAATGATGAAAAGACTAGGTATTTACAAGCATTTTGCTAATTTCTCGATAATTAGATTTTGAAATCCAACATTTATAATTTAAAATTTGAGTGTTAAAATGCCACCAACAATTTATTTAAATTTGGGTCTTGGCTAAGAAAGGGGAATCAGTTGCCCATGGGCGACTAGGTCTTGGCCCAAATTTCCAAGACACTCAAATTTAGGGACAATTCAATGATTGATTACATTTGTTCAATGCTTATTTTAGTGTCGAAAAGTGGTAAAAATAGTCCTTAAATACATAATAATGGGAATTAGGGCTTATTTAGGAAGGGTTGAAATTGCATAAATGCAAAGGTCACTAAAATAGGTCCAAACTAAGCATGAAATTGTACTATCACCTAGAAGGGAGTATAATTTTCTACACTACACCATTAAGTTCAAGGAGTCCAAGAAAGTTTTTCCTTTTGTTTTGTCTAAATTGGATATGTGAGGCCAGATTTATAAGGGTTTGAAGTTGGGAAGTGGTTGCCAAATATGAGAGGTAACTATAATTTTGGAGTATTTTGGATCAAAATAAACCCTACTAATGTGTCTAGGAGGCTTAAAACCCTAAGATCAACTATCAGTTTATCCAAATTGAAGAATTTTTCCCTAGACCCTAAAAGGAATTTTAAGCCCCCACCATCATTTTCGTTTGTACAAAATTTTTACAGTATAGATTCATAACATACAATTGTCACAATTAGTAGTGTAGTGTACAACCATAGTCGGGTAGAGTATTCTCAACATCATACATATTCTTGGTGAATATTCTTTGGTCGCTATTTCCAGTGTAGGTCTAACATATGTAGGATATGATGTTTACGCAAATGTCAAGTCAGGAATGGAGGTTATTGTGTAAGGGGGAAATCAAGATCACACGAATGCAATCAAATTGATGAATACAAACTAATCTAAACAATAAAACGTTAATGATTCATGCCCATTACTCATGAAATATAACTATAAAATCAAGAATTCAAGAACGAAATTGATAAAAAGCAATAACAATGAATTCCAAATGAAATAGCTTTACCATCCCTTGTCAGAGTGTGTTCGCAAAGATGTTGGGTCGTTCGTATCAATGCAAAGTCTCCATTGTTGTGTGCAAAAGTTTGAAGAACGTGTGTGTTTTGTTGATCAAAGATGTGTGTTGAAGCTTCAAAAAATTGATTAAGGTTTTGGCATTACTTCATTGTGCAAAATAGGTTGATTCTCTGATTGTTTTTGAGAAGAAAGATGTTTGTTATATAGATTGTGTTTTCAAATGAACACTCTGGATCATGTAGTAGAATATCTTGATCGATGGTTGAAATGTGTTGAGAGGATTTAGATGGGCATAATATGTGCAAATTGATTACATAATTGGTGTGATTGAAGAAATAAATTGATTTGTTACGAAATAGATTGATCTGTCAAGAAATAGATTGATTAGTCAGGAAATAGATTGATCAGTCAGGAAATGGATTGAGCAATCAGTGGTTAGTAATTTTCTCAATCATGAAAGTGGTTGAGGATAATTAATTAATTTAATTAATTAATCCTTTTTGGAGTTGAATGTCCAAATTGTTGGAAATAGGATGCCATTTAATTACAAATCCTAAACATTAATTATTTCATGTATCTCCTAGATTCTTGGAATGTGTTCAACAACACTAAGATTAGGATGAGATTAATATTTGATGAAATAATCATGATTATTGACATTTGTAATTAATTCTAAATGTAAGGAGCATGTGAGGGCGTCCATAGTGAGTTCCTAAATAATAGGGGCACATGGGGCACCCACATGGTAAGGTGACACTCACCTTGTGTTCAATTAACTATACAGAGTAACAGTTAACACTTTTGAATGCATGTAATGATCCTAGGAGTTAGGGTTTGATGTTTGCATGCTTGCATGCTTGCATGCTTGAAGTTCAGTTCAATTTAGTTCAAAATCAGTTTAGTTTACTTTAGTTTAGTTCAGTTCAGTTATGGTTCAGTTGTCTTCAGTTAGTTTCAGTTGTATGTTAGTTAACTTGAGTTAACTTGGAATGCATGGCTAATAACATTGAGTTGTATGACAGATAACAGGGACTACCTCCAGTTAACAAGGGATGACCATTCTTGCATGAATGGTGTTGAGCAAATGTTACAGTTAACTAAAAATCACTTGGAGCCAACTTGGGCACCCAAGATGCTTTCATGGATTTACCTCTCTTGCATGATAAGATATTTCTGAAGGCTTAGTAATTAGGATTACTTATGGGTGCCAACTTTGAGGAAGAGCTTTGGAATTATCACCAAAGTGAAGGATGAGTTGTAGCTTCAATTTGGGATGCCCAAATGCATGAAGCACATGTTGTAAGCTTTAGTCTTCATATAATAACTCAACTTTAAGCAATATGGCGTACCTTTTCAAGGGCTTGAGCTTGTGCATTGTAATTATCACTATTTGGAGATTACAAGGTTGCATATTGTCTCTATATCTCATTCAAGTTGAAGAGAGTTTTCATAATTGTTATTTGCAGGTGTGAAGAAGATTGGTAAAGATAGAAGAAGCATTCTCAAGTAAGAATTGGAGCTATTGAAATTCAAAGATTGAATAATAGAATAATTCTTGGTGGAGTTTTTTCCCGAAAGGGTTTCTCCATGTTATATCTTGTGTAATCTTTCTAATATCATGTCTAGTTCTTCTATCAACTTTTGTCTACATTCTACAACAGTAAAATGGATTAACCAAGATAATCACCCACAAAGAATATATGTAACAAATAAAAAGCTTACTTAGATCAACAATATTAAAGTTTTATAGAGTATTAAGCTAAGAAAACACCTCATTTTTCAACACAAATCAAGTTTGACTTTTACAAAGTTGTATTTGTTTGATTTGATTTTTGACGATGTTTTTAATAATTAAATTCAATTATTCAAATTTGGGGGAAAATGATATAGTTAAATTATTATGTTTTAATAATTTAATTGACTTAGAAGAATAAAGTGAATTAGTGACATAATTAAATAATTGATGTTATTTAATTAATAAGAAGGAATAAAGTTAGATTATGACTTTATTAAATAAAGAAAATTTATTTAATTGGTCAAAAATTGATGAAAAAGTGAATTAATTAAATAATGTCATATTATTCAATTAATAACAGAAATTAGTGTTTTGAGACTTTATTAAATAAATGAAATTTATTTAATTCATCAAAAATGATGAAAAAGTGAATTAATTAAGTAATGTATAATTATTCAATTAATAGAGGAAATTAGGGTTTTTTGATGCTTTATGATGTGAAATGCAGTGATATTCGATGATAATGATGTTGATGATGAGAAAAAGTAATTTAAGGTGTGCGATAAGTGTTAGGTCAATTTTACATGTCTACATTTTTCCCCTCTTTGAAACAAAGTATTGGTTGCTTTGATTCAAATATTTTGATGTTAAGATCAAGATTTGAAAAAAAATTATATGCCCCATTGTGCCTCGGTGGTCCACGAAATGATGGTAGGACTCTGGGCTGCCCCCTTAAGAGGTTGGCCAAAAACATCAATTTTGAGGTTAGGCTCATGACACTATTTCATTTCAGTTTAGATGCATAGAGGGAAAAAAATTAAGTCTAGAGGTCTTTTTTTGATAGTTAATATGTTCCTAAGAGCTCCTAATTTCAACCTAAGAGTGATTCTTGAGAAAAAATTAGGATTTTGGGGGGTTAAAATAGGTAATTAGGGTTCTAATTACCTCATTTGTACTTTGAGACTATAGAGAATTCTTACTTCTGGTTTTCTTGTTTTGTCAATTGTCGAGGAGCTATGGTGAGGATTCGGGGAGCCCCACATGTCGCGAATGCAGTTCACGAGTTTGGACGACCTGCAAATGTTAGTGCCCCAACATGTACCCTTTCATTTTTTGTTTTCATCTTTTTGTGTTTGTGTAATTAATGTACAAAGACAAAATAGTCAATAGCGCTATTTTTAGGAAATTTTCACAATTGCATCGATTTTAACACTTTTGCTTTGTGTAAATAACTTGTTTTTTATTATTCTTTCACACTTGCTTAGAATTTGTGCACCTAACATACATTTTCACTCTTGATTTTTTCTTTCCCTAATTTTGTGCTTTTGACTTTCATGCTTCATTTTTCGTGCATTTGTTATAAATTTGCGCTTTTGAAATTTTTTCTATTAATGTTGTCTATCACTTTTGACTAACATTTTCTTGCTTTTGCCTATTTTTATCACTTTTGCTGAAAAAAATTATCACTTTTATCCAAAAAAAAATTGCTTTTGACTTCTTTGGGATCCTAAGGCATTTTGTGAATCTTTAACCTCATGGGTTGAATGGTTGCAAGAAGTTCTTAATCCACTCCAATTGAGGGAGTGACAACCGTGTGATCTGTTTGATTTGATGGTTGGGTTTCATGAGATAGAATGAGGCATTCTAGATGTTGTTGGGCTACGACACATTTTCTACATGCCTACCATAAGAGGTCATAGAGTGAGGATTATTGCACTTGCAGAGAGGTGGTTAGAGTTCTCATCCTTTCATTTACTTATAGGGGAGGCCATGTCACTCTTGAGGATGTGTGGAAGATCCTCCACATACCCATCCATGGAGAGATTGCTACATATTTTGTTTGACAAGGTACCTGTGCTATGCCCCACATTCTTGGTGTGAGACGTCTGGAGGTTCGTCAGTCAATGATAGACTTATCATATTTTGTTGGCAGTGTTGATCTCGCTTCACTTACTCTCTATGGTTTAGTTTTGAGGCTTGTTGTTCTTGATAGGAGAGTGGTACATGAGCACCTAGGAAGCATTAGGTAGCACTAGGCAAATTTGTGAACCTAGTATGAAATTTTGTGGTTTTAATGCTTTAAGGTCATGTTGACCATTTAGTTTTGAGTTAGAGGTGTTAGAACATGTTAGGAGGAAGTTGGATCAGTAGCTTATGGTAGAATGGATGAGTTTCACAACTTGTTTACACTAGGATTCACTAGGAGTTGGAAATAAAGCCCAAAATGTTGCATTTGTGCAATTTTAGCCTAATATGGTGGTTATGTCCGACCAAGGGGAGAAGTAACCACTTTATGAACCTTTAAAAGGTGTGCCTCAACTTGGAATTGAGGTTGGAATCATTTTGAGTTTGTAATCAGTTTGAAATTAAGAAGATAGTGATATTTTAAGTGTGCATTTTCTATTTTTGTTCCTATTTTTGCATTAGTAGGTTAATGGATTGAACTTGGCATCTAGTACAGATTAGAATGTAGTGAAATTTCTTGTCAAGCATCGTTTGGGACAGTAGATAGTAGGTTACTCACTTTCAAGTATTCTTGTAAATACTTTGTTCTTTCTTCAATTGCAGTTTTGACTGGTAGACTGTGGAAAATGGGGTTTTAGCTTACATTACCACTGTACCTAGAGTACGGGCTTGTTGAGAATGTGGCTAAGCTCCATGTTTGTACATAAGGTAAAGGTAGGAGTCTTTAGGAGCCAAGAATCCATGGCAAAAGATTGTTCCTAGGCAAGCTTGGCAGTGCCCAATTAGGATAGACAAAGAGTGCAGAGCACTAAAGTTGCAGGGGTGTCAATCCGCTAGAAAACCCATGTGTGTGGTGGTTGCAGGAGGCCTTATAAAGGCTTGGCATGAAGGAAGAGGTTTCTCCAATCCATTTGGTGATTGGGAAAAGCTGACAGTTCACTGTGTGGTCAGAAAATGGCCTAAAAAGCCCTAATTCTTACAAAATGAGGGTTACGCCTGTGTACGGACAGTGAAGGCCTATAACCTCAAAAATATTTGAGAGGTAGGAAAATGAACCAGGATCCCCATGGGGAGATTGTGATGTTCTTTAGAAAGATTGGAGATTGAGCCTATTTTCTCGGGTTAGGAGACCTAATTGGGGATCAAGGCTAGTAGCCTTTTTAACCCTAAAAGAGGGTTTGATGATAGCGATGGAAAGATGGAGCTTGGGAGAGCCTACAAGAACCCTAGGAGGAAGGTCTTGAAGCCATGGGAGACAACACACACCCCTGCATCGAGTTAGTGAAGGTTGGAGGTTTAGCTAGCCTTTAGGACGATTAAGGGCTAAGGAGGGAATGGTAGAGAGAGCACCAAGATTAGATTGGTTAGGGAAATGGAAATGATAGTAGGGTTGGCCAAGAGAACCAGGGGTACCTAACAAGCATTAGGAACTATAGGTTAAGAAGGTGGAGAGTGACACCAAGGGGGTTTGCCAAGGTGAGACCCAGAGCATGGGACAGTGAGTGTTCCATCCAACCCTACCCTATCAAATTGGTATCAGAGTAAGTTAAAGATTTGGGAAGAATCTTACATGTCAGACCTTGAATCTAGTGGTTCTACCATCATGGTGACAAATGCTAAATTGGCCAAGATGGTCGAAGAACAAGAGGAAGACAATAAGTTGTTAAAAGAAAGAATAAACCAACTTGAGAAAGCATTGAATAATGTGTAGTTGGAAGGAAGGGTACCAAAGAAAGAAGAGGTTGCAGAGGAAGACAAGATCCCTAAACCTAGCCCTATTTTGGAAGAAGAGCCTTTCTTGAAGGCATTGAAGGCTTTGAGTGGAAAAGGACTTGAAGGCATACCACTGTTTAGTGGAAAAATGGAAGTTGATTTAGTTGTGGATTGGATAGAGGGAATGGAAAACCATTTTGAATGTGATGGGGTCACAAAAGCACAGAAGGTAAAGGTGGCCAAATCAAGGTTAAGAGGTTCTGCCTTGACATGATGGAAGTTCATTCAGACAGAGATGGAAAAGGAAGGAAAACAACCTATTTCAACTTGGAATGGTATGGTTTCCAAAGTGAGGGAAGCATACATGCCAGATGACTATGAGATTTAGTTACACAAGAAAAGACAGAGCTTAAGGCAGAAATACCAAGATGTGAATACCTACACAGAGGAGTTCCAAAAACTTTGTATGAGGTCTAATGTTTCAGAAGATGAAAGTCTCAAGGTGGCTAGGTATCTTAATGGCTTGAAATGGAACATTCAAGAGGAGATGGCTCTTTTAAGTCCTAAGATAGTGCACCAATGCTATCAATTGGCTATAAAGATTGAGGAAAGAAGCAAGAGGAAGCAAGACTAGGCTTCTAAGGGTAGAGGCAAAGGCAGATATCAAAGAGATCAAAGAGGACAGTGAGGTGGCTACCAAGGTAGAGGAACCAAGCAAAGAAACCAAGGAGAGTCTAAACTCACAGAGCATGGAGGTGAAACATCTTCTAGAGGTGGATATAACAGAGGCAGAGGTCTTCAAGGAGGTTCAAATAGAGGAATAGGAGCAGGAAGGAGCAATTCATACTTTGCAAGCATGAAATGCTACCATTGTGGTCAAGTTGGACATCCTACTTATAGGTGCCCGGAGAAAGCATCTTCATCAAGCAATGAGAAGAGAGTGGATTATGCACAAGAGGACACCATAAGTCCTAAGTCATCTGAGGTCAGTCACATTGAATCAGAAGTGGGGTAGAATCTGATGTTTAGTAGAGTTTTGATCAGACAGCTGGTCAAGGAAGAGCCAAAACAGAGAAGAGCCTTATTTAGAGTGAAATGCAAAATACTTGGTAAAGTATGCAAGGTCATTATAGATTCAGGTTCAACAGACAATATCATCTCAGAAGAAGCAGTAATGAAACTGAAAATGAAAAAGGTACCCCACACTAACCCCTACAAGGTAACATGGCTCAACAAAGGGCAGAGTGTTCTAGTGAATGAGCAAGTAACAATGGAGTTTTCCATTGGAGGGTATAAGGATAAGTTAGCTTGTGATGTTTTACCCATGGATGCATGCCATTTACTATTGGGCAGACCATGGCAGTATGACAAAAGTGTCATGTATGATGGAAAAGAGAATGGCATTTCCTTTGAGAAGGATGGGAAGACTTTCAAGTTGCAGTCACTGTCAGAAGAAGAAGAGGGACAGTCAAAGACACCAAGTGTCATGTTGAGTAGTGGGAAGGAGTTCCTTAACAACCTACATCAAGGGAGTGAAGGATATGTGGTTATGTTACAACCTAAAGAAGAAGACAAGGTTGAAAAGACAGTCATACCTGGAGCAGTCCTAAAGTTGTTGGACCAGTTCAAGGACATTGTAAGTGATGGTGCACCTGCAACTCTACCACCAAAGAGAGCCATAATTCATCAAATTGACTTCATACCTAGAGCCTCATTGCCTAACAAAGCAACTTATAAGCTTACACCAAATCAGAATCTAGAGGTAGCTAGGCAAGTGCAAGAGTTGTTGGATCAAGGATTGATTCAAAAGAGCATCAGCCCATGTGTAGTACCAGTGGTCTTAGGAACCAAGAAAGGAGGTAAGTGGAGGTTATGCACTGATTCTAGAGCAAATAAATAGGATCACCATTAGGTATAGGTTCCCTATTCCTAGAATTGAAGACTTAATGGATTGTCTTGGAGGAGCTCAATACTACACAAAGTTGGATCTCAAGAGTGGATACCATCAAATCAGAATTAAGGATGGTGATGAGTGGAAGACAACATTGAAAACAAATGATGGGTTATATGAATGGAGAGTGATGCCATTTGGTCTCTCCAATGCTCCTAGCACATTCATGAGGCTCATGAATGAAGTGCTTAAAGACTTTACAGGGATATTTGTGGTGGTGTATCTTGATGACATCCTCATATTCAACAAGACAGTAGAAGAGCATTTAAAACATGTGGAGTTGGTTATTAGAAGGTTGCAAGAGAAGAAGTTGGCAATCAATTTAGAGAAGTGTGAGTTCTTTAAGCAAGAGCTTGTATATTTTGGTTTTGTAGTGTCCAAAGGATCATTGAAGATGGATCCAAGCAAGGTGGAAGCTATCCTAAACTAGCCTACACCAACCATAGGGACTGAGGTAAGAAGTTTCCATGGTTTGGCTCAATTTTATAGAAAATTCATAAGGAACTTTAGTGGTATATGTGCACCAGTCCTAGATACAATTAAGGGTGGTTTAGTTAGAAGATATATTTGATGATGGATAGAAATTTGATGTTGTTAGTTATTGATGATTTTTCTTTTTCTTTGTTTGGAGGCTTTGCATTTTTGAACAATTCTTTTTTATGTAGCAAACAGATACAATGCACCAGGGTATTAATGACCAAAGTGACTTTGTATCCATTGTGTGGACTTTAAATTGACATACAAAGAATATTCTTGCTCATACCAGACATATGAAAGCTTTGTTTAAAATATATGGTTGGGTTGTGTTTAAAACTTTTCAGACCAGTTACACAAAGAGGTATAAAATACCTAACATGCAACTACTACATGAATTATCTTAAAAAAAATTCCATACACTCAATAAAGCAAGTATTCACCATGGTAGTATCACAAAAAACATCTTACAAACAACAAACTGAAATAACACTCAATTGCCCCATTCCTTCTTCTCTAAATCCTTACGGACATCCTTGAGAGATCTTGGGAATGAATCAATAAAATAAATCATAAAGATAAGACTATAAAAAGATAAAAAAAAGTTGCAATATCACTTGCCATATCTATTTTGAGGTTTCAAGCTATTATCCATTGTTGATCATATCTAGCATAGGAACGGATCCATTGAGGCATATCTTAGGATGTTGGTGAATTGTCAAAAGATATGTAGTCAATTCTTTGGCATCGTTTTCATCTATTGGTAATCAAGGCTTTTTATTGTTTGCTTGAAAGTTCTAGCTTTTGATGTTTGCTTTGTTTGTTTGTTTGTTTTTTCAAAGGGTGAATGTGATGATTTGTTTATTATGTATGAAAAGTTTATTGCAGATTATGATGATGGAGTTAGGACTTTTTGATATTTTTTTGAGTTTTATGACATTATTTTTGTTGTTTCCATGGGACTAACCTAGGGCCTCGAGGTCTCATCAAAGATAAGCCTTTCCTACATTGTACACACAGAGGCTCATAGTTCACTTAGTTTGATAAGAACATGTGTTTGATATTTTCTATTTTGTGGATGTTTTTTTTGGATTTTGAATGTTGTGAATGTTTTTGCATTTTTTATTTTTTTTACTAAGTTAAAATAAAGCATGATAGACACCTAAGGGGACTGACCTAAGGTCTTGAGGGCTGATCAAAGATAATCCTTGCCTACGTTGTCATGCATAGACCACGTCGTTCAACCAGTGTTGACTCAAAGCATAACTATTTTTGGGATTTAAATAACATTGATAACTTGGATTGATATTCCACTTTTGTTTCTAGAGGATATGTTGCAAGGAATCTACTTGGACTAGTTGTGAGGTTCAAGCAAATGTTGATATCTTAGACTTTTGATTGAAGGAATAATCCAAAGTTGTTTTGATTTTGATTGTTTTACAGATGTTTTGGATTTTGTTGTTTTCTAGTTGTTTTTTATTTTTGATAGTTTTGACCATGAGAGGACGCATAAAGATCTAATCTATGACCAACTTTGGGAAGTTGCCTCTAGTTGGAGACAAGACTACTTTCCTAAATCAATAACAAGTCATGGTTGGACACATGTTGTATTATGGGACGAATGGGTGATGCCTTGGCTAATGCTAATAGATAATGGTGCAAGTCTTATTCAAACATAGCATATGTTTTCCAGGTTTTCACTATGGTACCTATTCTAGAAGTGCCACAAAGTGGTTTTCATTAAAATAACATTTTATTTCTCTTTACTATTTTTCTTGCTTTTTGATTTTTTTGATTTTTTATCTTATTTTGGATTTTTACCCTTTTGCCTGGGGTGTCCTGACATTCTTCAACTATAGAATCTCTTGAGGTGGTTGTTGTTCAGTAGTTCAGCTAAGGGTTTTCCTTTAGGAGTAGCCAAATGATAAGCTCCAAACCCGTAGCTTGTTGTGATAATAAATGGGCCTAACCATTTGGGTTCAAACTTTCCTTTTCCATCTTGATTCAGTTGTACCTTTTGATTCTCTTTGAGTACCAAGTCATCAACTAGAAATTTTATGTCCTTGATATTTTTATCATAACTTCGTTTGAGTTGATTATGATAAACCTAAAGATGGTTTAACACGCTCAAACGCCTTTCATCTAGGAGTTCCAAATCATTTAACCCAGATACCTAATACTCTTCATTGTTGACCATGCCTTTTAATGAGATTCAAAACGAAGGGATTTCAACCTTAATAGGTAAGACAACTTCTGATCTATAGACCAAGGAGAAAGGTGCGGCACCTGAATGTGTTTGGATACTAGTTCGATAAGCCCATAGAGTTGGGTTCAGTTGTAAATTCCAATCATGGTCGGCTACATTAACAGTCTTCTTTAGTATCTTCATATGGTTTTGTTAGATGCTTCAACCTAACCATTTCCTTGGGGGTAATAGGGTGTGGAGAATCTATGCTAGATAGAGAACTTGGAACAAAGCTCTTGGATGTCTTGATTCTTGAATGGGGTTCCATTGTCCATTATGATTGTTTGAGGAATTTCATACCTACAAATCAAATAATTCAAAATGAACTTTGATATCTATTTTTCAGTGATGTAGGTCAATGGAATTGCTTCTATCCATTTAGTGAAGTATTCAATTGTTGTAATAATAAACTTATGCCTGTTAGAGGAAGCAAGAGAAATCTTACCTACCAAGTCTAATCCCCATTATGAGAAAGGCCATGGTGTTATGATGGGTTTTAATTCCTATGCTAGTGAATGAAGAAGGTCACTGTGCTGCTAGCACTGGCAACATTTTTTAGTATATTGAATACACTCTTTTTCCATGGAGGGCCAATAGTACCTTGTTCTCAAAAAAATTTGGACTAGGTTAGGTCCACTAGAGTGGGACCCACAAACACCTTCATGTACCTCTTGTAAGTTAGTTTGTGCTTCTTTTGTGTTAATACATCGAAGTAACATACCATCCAAGCTGTGATGATATAATGTATCTCCTAGAATCATGAGTCGAGAAGTCCTACAAGTAAAGGTCTTCTTTTAGGTGGTTGTTAGGTCAAGTGGTATGATACCATGTTGGATGTAATCATATGTGTCTTAGTACCATGGGGAGTTAGGACCAACAACAACACACACTAGTTCTGATTCTGGGATTTTGAATACTGGTACGAGTAGTTGCTCCACAAGGAACTCATACTTGGGAATGTTTTTTAGAATATCAAGAAGTGAACCTATTGTTGCCATTGCATCAACAACTCTATTGTTGATTTGTGGAATCTATTCAAAATTTATTGTGACAAAATATTCCTTGAAGCTATCCACCATTCTTTTATATGGCACCAACTTGTCATCTTTTGCTTGTTACTCATCATTCACTTTCCTAATCACTAGCTGAGAGTCTCCGAAGACCTGTAGTTCTTTTATCCTCCATTCAATACTCATCTTAAGTCTTGTGATTAGAGCTTCATACTTTGAGATATTTTTTGTGCATGGGAATGAAATTCTATATGCCTTAGGTATGTTGTCTCCCTATGGTGTGAGAAATAGGATACCCGAGCTAGAGCCATGTTGAGTGTGGGACCTGTCAAAGTATAGGGTCCAATGGCCTATCTGTTCTGTCAGCAATATACTTTCATCTGGTAAGTCTACTATAAGAGCCTTGTGATCTTCTATTGGTGCATCAGCTAGCTGGTCTACTATGATTTGTCCCTTGATGGCTATTCTATTCACATACTTTTTTGAATTCACTTAGAATCATTACCCATTTAGCAATTTTTCCTATTAGGGCTGCTTTTGTTAATAAGTACTTTAGTGGGTATACCTTTGAAATCAACTTTACTTGTATGTTTAAGATATAGTGTCTTAGCTTTTGTGTCACAAATACGACTGAGAGACACTCTTTCTATGTGTGAGTATTTCAACTTGTATCCTACTAGTGTTCGAATGATGTAGTAGACCACTCTTTCTTAGTTATTAGCACCCTATTGTGCTAGGAGAACTCCCAATGTTGCTTGTGTTGTAGACACATAGAGTATCATTTCTTTATCTGGAATAGGAAACATCAATACTAGAAGAGTGAGTAGGTACTCCTTAACTTGCTGGAATTCCTAATCACATCTCCCATCCCACTTGAAAGTGATGTTTGTATGTAATAGATGGGTGAATGGATGACATTTTTCTGGTAGTTGCACGATAAATTTCCTGATAGATTGTAGCTTTCCTTGTAAACTTCTTAGTTGCTTCAATATATTTAGTGGAGGAATCTCTTGTATTGCTTTTACTTTCACTAGATCTACTTCAATGCCCCTCCTTGACACTATGTACCCTAGTAGATTTTCAGATGTTACTTCAAAGACACACTTTTTTGGGTTGAGTCTCAAGTTATAATGTTCAAGCCAATCAAATACCTTTGCCAGATTGGTCAAGTGATCTTCTCTTTTGACAGACTTTTCTAGAATTTCATCCACATAGTCTTCCATAATTGTATGTAGCATATCATGGAAGATAATCATCATTGCTCTTTGATATGTTGCTCTGACATTCTTTAGACCAAATGGCATGACATTCTAGTAGAAGGTTCCCTGGGAACAAGTAAATATTGGTTTATGTTGATCATTAGTTGATATTTTTATCTAATTATACCCAGAGAAACCATCCATTAAAGATAGAATCTCATGTCCTACTATTAAATCTGCGATCATATCTATACTTGGAAGAGGGAAGTCATCCTTCGGGCAACTTTTGTTTAGGTCTTAGAAGTATGTATAGATCCTTATGCCACCAATAGGCTTTGATACTGGTACTAGATTTGATATCCATTTCGGATAATCAATGGGTTTGATGAAACCCACATCTAGTAATTTCTTTAGTTCTACCTTTGCCAACAATGCTATTTGAGGATGCATTTTCCTTAGTTTCTACTTGATAGGTTTTTCTCCAAGAAATATGGCCAAATGATGTACAACTAGTGTTGGATTTAGTCTAGGCATATCTGCATAGGTCTACAAAAAGTTTATCTTTCTGTCGTTGATGAAGGTTGTGAAGTTCGCTTTCTCTTTATGATCAAGTGACGTTGCATGGTATGTGATCTTTAGGTTCTCTGCTATGCCAGTATTGATGGATTCCACTTCTTCTACTAAGAGTGTTGAATTTTCTTGATACTCAAACATGGGGAGATTGAAACCTCCATCCTCAGGTGCCTCAGAGAGGTTTTCACCTTTAGATGTGTCCTTTATTTTATTCTTTTCAAGATTGTTCGCCTCCTACAATGATTTAACAACTAGGCCTTTACAATCGTGAATTAGAAATTGGACAACTAACTTGAATAGCTATTTCAATCATCATGAAGGTGCATTTAACTTGTCAACCTAGGGATGTGAACTTGAAATGGGTCAGCACAATATGTGCACTAGGAACTCAAAGTAGTCGTTTTAATTCTATAGCTAAGAAAGACACAATGTTGAAAGTAAATTGGTTAAAAAAGAATAACATAAATGTTGAACATCAACCAACAACCGTACTAAGCTTGAAATGCATGAAAAAAATGAAATTTTGAACAATAAACAAAAAACTACTTTGTTTGTTTTGGCTACAGGAATAGTCACATAATGGAATTCTAGTGGCTGCAGGAATAGTTGGCGCCATATTCTTAACTAATTACTAAATAGAAAGTAACAACTAGGTTAAACTAAGCTAAGGATAGATTTATCACCAAGTGGGCCCCCTTGGATGAGTATCCTCTACTACTAACGAATACTCAGATGCTCAAACTTAGAACTTCAATTTATTCATCAGGAAACATGAGTACAAAAGAGTAGTGTAACTGTGTCACTGAAAACTAAGAATGCAAGTATAATATTAGTTCATGCAACCTTATAAAAAGGAGCATCTAATCCTTATTTATACTACCAACTAAGCAAGGCGGTCAACTCCACGAACTAGGAGGACACCAATTTAGGGAAGGAGATAAAATGGAGAGGCGGTTATGCATGCATGAAATTTGGTCAGACGTGTCTGCAAATTTAGCACAACAGTAACGCCAATACTTGCTTAGCAACATTAAAGTCCACTACAAGGCAGTTACATTTGATTTGCATGGGGAATCTCCTACCATCAACCTCCTTTGGCCTTTGAATGATTCCCTTGTTGGATGTTATGGTGCATGCCCAGCTGGCGATGTCTTTCTCAATTTAGCATCTTCAAATTATATCTGCATGGCAATGTTAGCATGCACAATAATTGCATATCTATAACTACCTTAAATAACATTCATTAATCACATGCATAATTAATATAGATAGTCCATATAACATGCCAATGTTATTAAAGATTTGCAAAAATAATATTAGTAGATAGTTTTGAGGAAATATCATAAAAATATCAACACTTAACATCAAGGTCCATGATAACTTTAGTAAAAAAATCATAAATTCTACCCAAAATTAGACCATAAACTAGGCTCATCACTCCCCTCAACCTAAGGTTTTGTTGGTCCTCCAACAGGGGAAGGGTTGTTCTTCTGCTTGGTCAATGTTCTGAAATTTACAATTGACAACTGCCCTACATTAGTGTTTGTTATGCGTGAATCAAGGTCCCAATAGAATCCTCCTAATCTATCCAATCTTCTCTATCTATGTCTCTCTCTAGCAATATAATAGTTGTAAAACCTGAAGTTTGGTACGGGCCACATCAAGAGGGGTGGCTGAAAATTCAGGGGAAGCCAAAATCATCCCTTTGTTCTTCCAACCAGTATATATTTGTCAATTCTCTTAAGTGTTGCAACATAGTTCTAGATGGAATGAGACTCAACCTATTTTAGCTTATCAGTTAGGTTGTTCCATCTTTGTGAGAGGTATCTCTTCATGGTTTCCTCTTTTTCTTTTTCCTTTACCTCATACCATAATCCTACTTCTATCCAATGCATAATCCTATTAACATAGCTAGGTCTGAAAAGAATTATGTGCTATTCCCTGTAAATGTCCTTTGGATTCCTTGATTTAGCCCTGATGGGCAAAGAGATGTTGGATTCCAATTGCTTATAAGCCCCATATTGTTGTCCCCAACTAATCTCATTTTGTACCTAAGACATAAATTCCCTTAATTGGACATCTTGAACATACAACAATGGATTCCAATCATTGTCTTGAGTCACAACATAATTATGCAAATAAAACTCACACAAAAAATTCTTCATTTCAAGGGAAGCAATTTGATAAGCATTTAAAAATTCAACAAGAGTCTCAATAGAAGGGTTCAAACCTGAGACAATTCTTCCCAGCTTAAAAGGAAGATATTTTTCCTTCAAATGCAGAGCATAGACCCTTGGAGGGGTCCTGCACTCTAAAATTTGTGGTACCAAGGCTGCCATATCATCCACATTCTTCTTCAAGGTGGCAACTTCTGTAGCCTTGTCTTCAATCTCCTCATCTTTCTTTTGAATTCCCTTCTTCAATATGTGCTTCTCCTCCTTCCATTCTATTTCTCTTCTTTGCATCTCTTTCCATAAATGCATAGCTACCATGTGCATTGAGAAATAAGGGGGTTTATGCATTCCTACTAGCATTTTCCTTGGAATTGATGCTTTCTCTCCATATAGTACTAACTACAAGGATTCAAGATGTCCCATCAATTCTAGCTACAGGGGTACTGCTTGTTTTTGTTCTTGCTATTGCTAGAAGAACTCTTGATGTAGGATCTCTTGCTGCAGGAAATCCTGATTTTCCTCATACACTTGATTTTCCACTTGTTCTGCAATATCATCAAGGTTGGCCAATGTTATGTTTGTTGTCGTCTTAAATACATCCTCTTCCTCGACATTCACCTGCCTCATTGGAGTTTTTATGTCCCCCTATGATATTTCTCTAGACTTAGGGTTTTTCTACAGAGGCGTACCAAAGGTTGGGCCGATAGGTCTTGATTTTCTAGGAGGGATCTCATGTTTTTCTTTGGCTACAGGATGAACAATGTTAGAATTCCACTTCCTAGAGCTTGGCACTTCTTTTTCTGTTGGTTGCTTTTTAGTTTTTCCTTTTCTCATTTCTGCCTCCCTTTTCTGTGCCCTAGTTTTCATTAGGATGCCAAGTCAAACATCATCATCAGAATCTGGAGAACTTTATTTGTCTGAGTGCTCTGTCCTAGAAGAGCTAATTTATATGGTTTCTTTTGCTGCAGAAGGGTTTACACTAGGTCTTGCACCAGAGGTTGAAGCACCAAGAGTGGCTTCAGTCGTGCTCAATCTCCTGCTAGACCTACGAGGTTGAGGTAAAACCCTAGGTTGCAAGTGCGCAAGTCTAATTTGATCATTTTTTATGAATTCTTCCCAAGTTATTCCAGATACATCATGCAAAGATTTCTCAACTAACAATTTAATCAAACAATGGTGGGAAACGGAATTGTCCCTACCTTTCTAAGTCTTGGTTGCGATGATTGAAAGAAGGTTGCATAACATGTTTGACACATTCATCCTCCTCTTGCGCCTCATGTGATTCAAGAGTTTAAAATGCACATAATGCAAATTTGACTAGCATCCTTCACAAGTGATATATTTTATGACATAAATATCTATTTGTTTCCATGGCTCAGGCAGAGAGGTTCTCTTTTCCCCTTATTTATCTATGCTCAATGGAGGGTTGCTTAGTTCTATAAATTTGGCCCTGGCTGACTTGGTGTCTCTAGAAGCAGAGTAATCTTCATCGTCAGCTGACAACCCCGTAACCTCTGCAATTCTTTCTTCGGTAGCCAATACTTCCAACCCTTTTATCATGGTTTTCCCTTTAGACAATGTCTAGGCGAATTCTAGTGCACTGCCTTCATCAAAACCATCCAATTTCATGAAATAATCTAACCAGCCACAGTTTCTAAATTCAGCTAGGCAGGGTGCATCCTGTAGTAATACATCATGCACCGTGGTTTCATTTCAAATTAACCCACCTCCCATTGTCTGTAATCAAACAATCACTCTGCAATTTCCTTCCTACAATTCTTGTTTGAAAACCAAATTCACCTTGCTGCAACACTTGCTAAATTCCAATGCCAATATCGATTGAATTTTCCCTTTTTACCTTTTGTTGGCAACTTGAGATTGTGATAGGGTTAATAATGGAAAGGAAGGAATAATAAAGGTAAACTATGATGGAGAGAAATGGTAGCAGTAGTTGGTGTCACTTCACACATGTGAGCTGTCCTCTCACTTAGATTTCAAAATGGCTTAATTTAAATTTTGTTGACGTAGACTAGCATGGACTGACACGTGGGTAAATTTTTCACATCTTTTTCCTCCCCCTAACCTAAATTTGGGCATATGTCCTCACATGCAGAATGATGATTTGAAAGGGGTAGGGAATAATGGCATGCTATGGTGAACATCCACATTAACATACAACAATTAAATGAATGCACTAAAAGACAATGAAGATATAGCAATTAATGTGCACATACCTGGATGTGTGGAGGATTTGTTGCAAAGATTGTAGATAAAGTACCATTCACCTTTTTAGGAAATAAGTTGAGCAATTAATGAAAATGAGATGGAATGAGGTGGAGTGGAATGAAGTGATGTGATGGAAGAGAGAGAAAGGTGGAAATGGATGGGAAAATGGGTGGATGAGTGAAGAAATGGACTCCCATGGAAGTGGAAGTCTTTATTATGACAAGTACATACCTTAATTAGCCAGAAGGAGGGACATTAGGTCCACTTCCTTCAACTACAAGAAGCTCGGGTGCAACATGTTAAGTGAATTGTTGTAGGAACTCCTCCTTGGAAGTTGGCTTGTGATATAATCTGAGGTGATGACCATTGACAAACAACTTGAATTTGACTGAGTCAATAGTAGTGAGTTGAACAACACCATTAGGGAATACTTCAACAACCTCATATGGTCCTAGCCACCTTGTCTGCAGTTTTCTAGCATTGTCCTGATATCTGGAATCATAAAGCAAGGCCTAGTCTCCTGGTTGAAATTTCTTGTCCTTGATAAATTTATCATACCACCTTATTCTCTGATTCTGCACTACCTTTGTGCAATGCAAGGTTGCTCTCTTCATCTCATCCAAAGCACTCAACTACATGATTCTCTCTCTTTGTTCCTCTGAGATATCCATCCCCAAATCTACTGCAGTCCTAAGAGTCTTATGTTAAAATTCAATGGGAATCATGGTTGTTTTTCCATACAACAAATCAAATGGAGTGAAGCTTGTAATTATTTTCCAAGTAGTTCTATAGGCTCAAACAGCTTATGGTAATATGTTTTCCCAATCCTTTCTGTGGATAGCTATGGTTTTGGTTAGAATAAATTCAATTTCTTTGTTGGTCACCTCAACTTGGCCATTGGCTTTAGGGTGATAAGGAGTAGACTTCCTATGTCTTATGTTGTACTCATTAACTAGTGTTTCAACAAGGGTTGATGTGAATTGAGTCCCTTGATCAGTTACTATCTCTCTTGGAACTCCATACCTTGTGAAAATCTCCTCATAAAGAAATTTTGCAACCTCGTTATCTCTTGCATGCTTCATGGCCTTAACTTTTACCCACTTAGTTACATAATCAGTGCATACCAGGATATAAGACTTACCATTTGATGGAGGGTCAATGGGTCCTACAAAATCCAATCCCCACTTGTCAAAGGGAGTGATTACTACCTAAGGGAAAAGTGGCATCTCATCAAATCTAGTTGGTCTACCCATTCTTTGAAATCTATCACATTTTATGGTGTAGACACCTAAATTTGGACACTTACATTGGTCCAAATTTATCCCTTTTTTTCTAAACATCCTCTTGATTGCATTAATTAGGTAATATCACTATTATCTAATTAATACCCTTAATTCTGCCAAATCCCTAAGGTATTTAGTTAATAACTAAATACCTTATCTCTTTAATCCTCCTTTCATCAAATGAATTAAATAAATATGACATTTATTTAATTCCCCACATGTCACATCACTTTCACTTAATCCTAACCCACCTCCTAATCTCTTCATTAGGGATGTGCACATGCCTAATCCTTAATTAGGATGTGTTACATCCTCAAACTTTTGCAAGTTAGCTTCTAATCCTTACTAACCACTAATTATTTTCTAATTACTTATCAATTAAGCCTAATCCAATCAGCACCTTGGTCAACTCTCCCCATCCCCCAAGGAATTTTTAATTCTTTTTTATTCATCCAAGGCTCCTCTCTTCCCCTTGCAAATTTTTAATTCACTTTTATTCCTCCAAGGAATCATCTCTTCCCCATGCATCTTCTAAAATCTTTGACTTGTCACATCAAGTCACATGTGGACAAATGCTTCCCTTTTTGGAACTTTGTTTTGTCCATGAGATTCTTCCAAACATGTGAATTTTTAATTCACATTTATTTTCCCAACTACTTTCTCATTTCCCATGGAGATTTTTGAGGAATTCTAAAATTTCTCAAATGTCACTTTCACTCTCACTTGGGGACAAGAAGCTCCTTTTTGAGGAAATATTCTCATCCCCCAAGGTACTTGCAAGGTACTTGTCCTTCCTCCACATCACTTGTCCTTATTCCACCTCACTTACACATCATCACATTCTAGGCCACTTCACCCTCCACATGTCAAGATGTGAGGGCTTGTGAGTCCTCAACTCACCATAGCCCTTCATCTTGGCCTTGGTGGCTTAATCTCAACCATTGAATTCTCTAGAGAATTCAAGTTCTTCTATAAATACCCCCTCTTCTAATGCATTTTACAACACTTAGCCATTTGCACCCTTATGCTACCAAATTGATCGCTCAAATTTAAAGTATTTTCACTCATCTAGCCAAGCCACTTAACCATAAGAATTAGCATTCTATCACATAGTTCATCTTGCATCTAGCCATCTTCATAGTCATCCAAGAAGCACACAAGCATTCAAACATCAAGGGCCAACCAAGGGATTACAACACAAAGAAGGTATAATCAATTGTGTCTTCATTTTATTTTTATCTTCTTTCTTTGTGTTATCATTCCTTAGGCTAATCTTTGAAGTGTTCCTTGTGTTTTCCTTCTTGCATTTTAGTTATTTTGCACACTTAGAATAGGTTAAAACACTAGGCCCACATCTGGTATACCTTCTTGCATCCTTGTGGAGTGTTGGCCAGTAATATCCTGTGTTCAAAATCTTCATTATTGTCCTCTTGGCTGCAAAATGTCCTCCACATGGTTCGTTGTGACATGCATGCAAAATGTCATATGTCTTATCTTCTCTCACACATCTCCTCATGACATGGTCTGGTCCAGTATAAAAAAATCCAACAATCCATGAAAAAGGAAAATATTTTTCAATGAGTGCCCTTCTCTCTTTTGGAGAGAAGTGAGGAGGAACTCTACCTGTGACTAGATAGTTAGCTATGTCAGCATACCAGGGTGTTTGTACACTGATGGAGAATAGATGCTCATTAAAAAAATAGTCATCTATGGCTTGATTGTCTTCTGATGTAGTTAGCCTTGAGAGAAAATCTACAACAGCATTGGCCTTCCCTGGTTTATCCACAATGGTTATGTCAAACTCCTGCATCAACAATAACATCTTGCTAGCCTACCTATGATTAGGGGTTTATTTTCATGAGATATCTAATGGTTGCATGATTAGTGTGCACAAAGATTTGATAACCTATTATATAATGCTTGAATTTGTTCAGGGCATAAATCATTGCCAACATTTCTTTCTCTGACACTATATAGTTGAATTCAGCTCCTTGCAAATTTGTGTTGACTGAATAAATGGCATTTTCAATAACTCCTTTTTGTCCTAAGACTGCTCCTATGGCATAATCTGATGCATCCGTATGGATGTGGAAAGGAAGCTCCCAATTAGGTCCTTTGAGTACAGGAGCATGAGTCAAGGCCACCTTCAAATCAGAAAATAACTTGTCACAATCTTATGTCCATTGAAATTCAACATCTTTGGTGAGAAGAGTATACAATGGTGCTATTATTTTGCTAAAATCCTTCATGAACTGCCTATAATAGCCTGCATGGCCTAAGAAACTCCTAACATCCTTTTGTTTTGTAGGTGTGGGCAGATTTGTGATCACCTCAATCTTTGTAGGATCTACTTGAATTCCTTTGTAAAAGATGTGGTGTCCAAGAACTACACCTTCCTACATCATCATGAAGCACTTTTTCACTATTTAAAGAGAGATTGTGATCTTCACATCTTTGTAGGACTTTCCTAAGATTCTCCAATGCTTCATTGAAATCAACACCATAGGTGGTGAAATCATCCATATAAATTTCCATGCAATCATGAGAAATGTTTGAAAATATGCTAATGACTACCCTCTAAAAAGTTACAGGTGCATTGCATAAGACAATGAGAGTACCAAGTAGGCATAGGTCCCCCAGACAAGTAAAGGTGGTTTTCTCTTGGTCCTCTGGTGCAATTTGGATCTGGTTGTAGCCGTTGAATCCATCTAGAAAAGAAAAGTATTGCTTTCCTGCAAGTGAGTCCAAAACTTGATCTATGAAAGGTAAGGGAAAATGGTCCTTTTAGCTGGAAAAATTAAGTTCCCTGTAATCAACACAAACTCGCCATTTCCCTCCTTTTTTAGGCACAATTACTAATGGAGACACCCACTGGCTATCTAAAATGGGGTAGATAAATCCTGCATCTAGTAATTTTTGCAGTTCTCCTTTTACAATTTCTCTCAGTGCAAGGTTAATTCTTCTTTGTGGCTGCCTCACTGGGGTGCAATCATCACTAATGTAATTTCTATGAGTGCAAAGCCTAGGATCCAATCCCTTCATCTCATGATAGTCCCACATAAATGTATGTTGATGGGTCCTCAATAAGTTTGCCAATAACAATTGTTGTTCTTCACTCAGTTTGTTGTTAACATTCAAATACTTTCCTTCTAACACATGTACTTGTGTGGTTGATTCTATCATAGTTGCTTCATTGACACATGGTACCTTGAGTTCATATGGAAACAATGTATGAGACATACCTATTGCTGAAGGAAGTTATCTATAGGAAGAGTGGTTGTATGAAGAGTGGCTGCAGGAAGAACGTTTGCAGGAACAGTGGTTGTAGGAAGAGCAGGAAAAAGTGTCTTGACTGGAGTAGCAGAATGAGAAGATGATGCTTCCTCCACTTCACAATGGTTTTGAATGATGTTAACTAGTACTTCATCTTCGTCTTGAAGTTGCATGAAGGAGCTTCTGCATAACATCATAAGTTGTGCCACATAATTAACTTCCTCAGCCTCTTCACCAACATGTGGCCACGCGGGATTATCCTCATCATGGGATGGCTAAGCAGGAGGATAAAGAACAAAATTTTTGGTACTCTTCCCATCAAAAATGGTCATGTCACCTGACCGACATCCAATATATGTGTCTACAGTTGCTAACCATGGCCTTCCAAGAATAATGGGATGCTCGCCTAGTGTAGCTTTAGGAGAAAGAATCATGAAGTTTGTTGGGTACTCCCAGGAGTCTAGAATTACCACAAGGTCCTCCACTATACCATCAGGCTTAACAGTAGAACTATCAGCAAGTTGCAGGACCATAGGAGTAGATCTCATGTTTGCAATGTTTAGTTGTTGCAGGATGTCCTTGGTCATTACATTTATTGTTGCCCCTAAATCAATCAAAGCATTCTTTATTTGAATCCCATTTATAATAACTGCTACCATAGGACTACCTGGGTCATTGAACTTAGGGATAGTCACTTTTCCAAGCATGATGCCAGCTAGTTGTCCCACCACATGAACCGTAGTGGGGTCTTTCTTCTTCCTACCTAGCTTCTTGAGGCATGCTTCTTTCATTGCCTTTCCATAGATTGGGACATCCTTTATCACCTAAAATAGAGGTATCTGGACACATATATCCTTTAGCTGATCCAAGATATTAAAGGTTGTGTCCTTTTTTTCTTTATTCTTGGCAACTTCCAATCTTTGAGAAAATGGTGGTTCTTGTTTAGTTTGTTTGACTTGGACTGGTTCAGTATTTTTAGGTGTACTTGGCTAAATGGGATCATTCAAAGGTTCCTCTTCCTCTTCCACAGGAAGCTTAGTGATAATGGGCTTGGAAGGGGATGGTAAAGTAGTTCCTAAATTCAAATGGATGTCACTTACACTCACAACATATGCAAGGAATTGATTTGAATCAGCAGAGTCTACAATCTACTATTGTGGTTTGTTATTTGAATTAGGTGTGGGCTGAGCTGGTAGCTGAGCAAGTTTAGGTGCATTTGATTTTGAATTAGCAAGTGGAGACATTATAGCAGGCTTCTGGGGCTGAGAAGGTGGTTGCATGTAACTGGTTGTTTAGGTAGGCCATTGTTGTCCTCCCCTCCATTGATTTGTTTGTTGCCAATTTCCTAGAGATGGCTGCCAATGCCCTTGAAATTGCTATCAATTCCCCTGAGGTTGCTGCCACTAGGGTGGAGAGTTTTGATGAGTGGCCCAAGCATTTAGAGGGTTACCCCAAGGCTATGGTGGATATCCTCCATAGTTGGATGGATATGGGGGCTGCCATTGTTACCAGATGAATAGGAATTAAAATATGGCCCAACATAAGAGAGTGGATCTGGTGGCATACATTGTCTTGGAGTCCAAGGCCTCCTTTGTGCAACATAGTAGACTTGATCTTCAATCTAAATTGGCTTGAACTTGGGTGTAATCTTCTTTCCTTCAATATTAGCTCCTATCTTGCATCTGCAGTCCTTCTTCTTTTGTTTGCAATGGGGGAAATACTCTGCCAACATTGCCTCTGCCTCCTCTTGCTTCTTCTTGGCCTAAAGTGTATCCAGTTGAGTAGCTAGATTGTTTATAATGTCTTGCTTAAAATTTTCCAGCAAATGAGTAATCTCCGTTCTTGAAACTCCACCGGTAGATGACTTACCCATGGAAGATTGGTAAGCTCTCCCTTTCTTTGAAGCTGCCCTAAAGTAGTTCTGGCATATTTTCTTGATATCCTCCCAAGGAGATATCTCCTCCTCCCATCAAGTCCAAGGCATCAGTGCAACTGTCATTGATTCCTCACAGGAAAATAAACTTTTGTGAGTCTTCATTAAGTGTATGGTGTGGATATTTTTGTAGAAAAAAAAGAAAAATTGCAATATAATCCTCTAGGCTCTCATCTTCCTTTTGTTGCATCCTAAAAGTGTCACCTCCTCTCATGTCACTACCCCTGCAATACTCATTGTATTTCTCAAGGAATTTTGTCTTCATGTCCTCCCAGGTTTCCACAGTATCTCTACCTAGGCTCATGAACCATCTTAATGCAACTTCATTCAAAGTGGTAGGAAATAGCTTAAGCCTATGGGCATCAGTGGTATAGTCATAACTCTTGCAGAGTATGTCAAACTCAGACAAGAAGGTATTAGGATCTTCTGTGACAAGTCCATAAAACTTGGGGAGTGTTGAATCAAGGATATTTTTGATGTTGTCAACTTCATTCTGATGGGAAATTGGGAAAGGAAAAGCTGGTTGGTTAGGTCTATTCCTATTTGCATCACCCATGCCTACTTGATGTAGTTCCAAAGCAAAGGGATTCTCAAGCTCATTTTGGTCTTCAGAGAAAACTTCAGACTTATTCAGATCAGGAAATGCATCAGCAAAGGGGTGTGGATCTTCTTCTTCTTCTTCTTCTCTTGGCAGGTTCTAATATTCAACTAGCTGGAATGGATTAGGATTATTAGGAATGAATCTCCCATAAGCATCCCTTCTCCTTCCTCTATGCATGCGGTATCAACTCACTATCAACCAACTCACACAAAGAATTGGTAAAGAATAAGGGGGGTCATTACTTCCTAAATGAGGGTATACTAAGAACAACTTTCAAAAATACTACATCAAGAAAAACTACCAATGACTCCAAAGAACTCCCTAGTTTGACACCATCCTCAGCAATGGAGCCAAAAATGTTGGCTTCCTACAATGATTTAACAACTAGGCCTTACAGTCATGATTCATATATTGGAAATCTAACCTAAATAGCTATTTCAATCATCACAAAGGTGCATTTAACTTTTCAACCCATGGATGTGAACTTGAAATGGTTTAGCACAGTATGTGCACTAGGAACTCAAAGTAGCCATTTTCATTCTACAACTAAGAAAGACACAATGTTGAAAGTAAATTGCTTAAAAAGGAATAACATAAATGCTTAAAATCAACCAACAATCATACTAATCTTGAAATGCATGATAGAAATGAAAATTTGAACAAAAAACTACTCTATCTGCTTTGGTTGCAGGAATAGTCACATAATGGAATTCTAGTGGCTGTAGGAATAGTCATCGCCATATTCTTAACTAATTACTGAACAAAAAGTAACAACTAGGTTAAACTAAGCTAAGGACAGATTGCTCACCAAGCGGCCCCCCTTGGATGAATATCCTTTACTACTAATGAAAACTCAAATGCTCAAACTTAGAACTTCATTCTATTCATCAAGAAACATGAGTACAAAAGAGCAGTGTAATTGTGTCACTAAAAACTAAGAATGCAGGTACAATATCAGATCGCACAACCTTATGAAAAGGAGCATCAAACCTTATTTATACTACCAACTAAGCAAGGCAATCAACTCCACAAACTAGGACACCAATTTAGGGAAAGTAGAGAAAATGGAGAGGCGGTTACGCGCGCATGGAATCTGGTCAGACATGTCCACAAATTTAGCATAGCAATAACACCAATACTTTCTCTACAACATTAAAGTCAACTACAAGGTGGTTACATTAGGTTTGCATGGGGAATCTCCTATGGTCGACCTCCTTTGACCTTTGATCGATTCCCTTGCTAGACGTTATGGTGCATGCCCAGCTGGCGGTGTATTTCTCAATTTAGCATCTTCAAATTATATCTGCATGGCAATGTTAGCACACACAATAATTGCATATCTATAACTACCTTAAAGAAAATTCATTAATCACATGCAAAATTAATATAGATAGTCCATATAACATGCCAATGTCATTAAAGATTTGAAAAAATAAGATTAGACCCAATGTCTATAGTTATGAGGAAATATCATAAAAATATCAACACTTAACATCAAGGTCCATGATAACTTCAACAAACAAATCATAAATTCTACCAAAAATTAGACCATAAACTAGGCTCATCAAGGATCTGATAGAGCCACATTATGGTCTTCTCTAGGGGATCACATTTTTATTTTTTATATTATCCTTTTCACTTTTGCAACTAGAGTATACAATCTCCCCACCAAAGCACACATCTTGGTTGAGTTCCATGACAAACAATGCTTTGTGATCTCTTGTTGGTATGTCCGTTCGAAGTTCCATGAACTTTGTGATTGCTTCATCATTCTAGAATTGATCTAGAATAGGTGTATGCTATTGTTGGTCCCAATCTATTAATTGTGGGTAGCAGAGGGGTAGGCTATCATCATTATCCACAAAGCTTACAGTGGTGGTCGAAATGGTTAGTATGGCTCTGGTATTGTTTTCCCATTGGGTGTCTAGGTCATCATCTCTTGAGGTGACAAAGGAAGGAGAATCCTATTCGTACTCATTAGAGTCTATTATGGAATAATAATAGTCATTAGGAGTAGTTTTGGTAATTTGGATGGGGGCTATTCTTATGCTAAAGCTCTCAAATAGATCTTCAATGGGTAAATCATTGTCTATAGGATGGTATATATTCAATGTCTTAACGCTAGTAGAAGGCACTTGTTTCTTAAAAGAGGTACGTCTAGTATTTGGAGTAACCACATCTTTTGAATCATAACCTAGTCCCATGTTTTTCTTTCTATATTCCACTATTATAGGCTCCCATCTACCTTGTTTGTGTAGCCTAAGGCCACCTATTCTAGTATATCCCATTTGTTTAGCTAACTAGTAGCCTTTACTGCTAGGATTGATTAGAAGGGATTTTGGTTGTTTTGGTTCCTTTTGGTCCTCTTTGTAGATCATAGATGACAATTATTCTTTGAATATCTCTTCATCCTTCATATCTCCCCACTTGGTGAAAATTGTGGGTTTGGCTATCATTTTCACAGTTTGAGCATATTTGATCTCCTTTGGTCCACCATAAACCTTGGGCGTTGGTGGAAGTATTCCAATACAAAATGCTTGATTGAAGTGATAATTTCCATTACCCTTGTCAAGTACTTGAACCTTGGCTTTAGTTTTTGGTTGCTCACTAGATGTTGGTTTAATTCAGGTCGATGGGAGTGTGGAAGGGTCAACATATGAGAATGAATGAAAGGATATTTCATTGTTGGGTAGACGTTGGATTTTATTATACTTCTCCAATTTTGCATGAAAGTGGAAGGGTTCATGATCGACATATAATGTCACCTCCTTTCATTCATGAGGAAACTTTAGAAATTGGTGAAAGGTTGAAGGAACCACTTGTAATGCGTGAATCCAAGGGCATCCTAGGAGGAGGTTATAAGGTAACTCAAGGTCAAGTACCTGACATGTGGTTTTGTGGTGGCTAGTCCTATTTGCACTAGTAGCCTGACTATCCCTTTCAAATTCCTTTCAAGGTCATTGTAGGCCTTTATGGTAATTCTCTTTGCTTTGTCTATCACATCATCAAAATACTCCAGGTAATTGATGAATTTCAAGGTACATATGTTTAGACCCACACCATTATCTATTAACACTCTCTTGACCATGTTTTTGTGGACACCAACCTCTATGTAGAGAGCTTGGTTGTGGAATTAATTTTGTGGAAGGTCTTTCTCGGAAAATACTAAATGGTGATTGGCCATTATTTTTCCAACCATGGCTTGGAATTGATCCAAATTGAGGTCTTTAGGAACTAATTCTTCTAATGCTTTTTTAAGTATCTCCCTATGTGCGGGTGATATTTTTAGCATTTCTAGGATTGAGATCAATGCAAGAATCTTCTTCAGTTGTTCTACAATACTAAAGTCATTTGATGACTTAGCTATGAGCTTAGGTGGGGCTCCTTGTATTGTAACTCTCCCTCAATGGGTAGTTACATTACAGTCATTGTCTCTACCTTGTATAGTCACTACATCCACCCTAGTGTCATCTACTTGGGAGAGGGTACCTAGAACTGTGTCACCATAAGTGTAGTTAGCATTGTAATAGTCTTGGTCCTTTCCTTGGTCATTCCTTTTAGCATGGTTTGGAATTGGATTTGTGTATATTTGGAGGTCCTTATTTCTAGGATGATGTTCAAAATCCACTTCTCATTTTCCTATAAAGTCTTGTATGATGTGCTTGAGTCTCATGTAGTTGTTTGTTGTGTGTCCTTTAATTTTATGGAACTTGCACAAGTCCTTCTCATTGTACCATGGTGTTTTGAATCTTGGTTCCTCATAGTTTGGGTGATCGTTAACCTTGATGAGGTTTTGTTGCACTAGTTTACGCATGATTGTTTCAAGTGGCTCTCCTAATACTGTGAACTTCCTTCTTGGTTGATCGTATTGCCTCTACTACCCTCCCTGATATGTTTGTTGGTTAATTGCTTGATTGTTTTAAGGATATGTAAGTAAATTGTTTTGTGCATTATTAGCAGTATAGCTTTTTTTTTTCCAATTGAGGTTTGTTTTGAGGTACATTAGGATTTTGTGCATTCCATACTACTCTTGCATCCACTACCCTATCATTTGTAACATTTTTGTTCTTGGCCCAAATGTTCGATTTATCATTTGAATTAGAGGAATTGTCTCTTGGGTTGTTTAGCTTGATCACTCCTCTTGCTATAAGGGCCCTTTCTATGTGCATTCCCTTTTCAATGGCCTCTTCAAATTTTGTGGGACACAACATGGTAAGTTGGTAGTTGAATTATGCTTGGACATTGGAAATGAATATGTCTACCAGTTCCTTGTCGGGAATAGGTGATTTGCATTGACTAGCCTTATGTCGCCATTGTTGAAGGTAGGAGGTGAAGGATTCTCCTTGACTCTGCTTAATTTTGTATATATCCATGATGGTGATGTCTTGTTCTATATTGAATGAGAAGTGGGTTATGAATTTGGTAGACAGTTCATCAAAGCTTTTAATTCCTGGTGGTAGATGGACAAACCATTCCATGGCATGACTAGTAAGACTACGTGGGAAGAGCCTCATTAGGTATGAATCATTATTTTGAACTTCCATGCATGCTATCAAGAAATCTCTCATGTGTTCTATTAGATCTCCTTTTCCTTTATATTTATCAAACTTTGGTATCTCAAAGCTTTCAAACAGGGAAGCATAGTGATGAAACGATCAAAAGGAAATGCACATATATCTTGAAGGGTATAGGTCTTATTTGGTTTCCCTACCTACATGTCTGATATTCTCTAATTCGTTGCTTGTATTTGTATTTCCATTTTTGTTTTTGGTATGTTTGTTTGGGAATCCTGCATGTAGTGACCTTGTTGTCCTACCATGTTTTGGTCATAAGTTGGGTATTGCTAGGGTATAGGACATTGGTAACCATGATGGGTGGAAGAAAAGTTAAATCCTTGTTGAATGTAAGGAGGGTTAGCTCCTTGTTGAATGCAAGGAGGGTTAGCTCCTTATTGTATGTAAGGAGGGTTAGCTCCTTGTTGAATGGAAGGAGGATTAGCTCCTTATTAGATGTAAGAAGGGTTAGCTCCTTGTTGTTGTTGTTGTTGAGGAGGGGTACCTTGGTAGTGCATTAGCAGTGCACCCTGTTGTTGGGATGAGTTGTACTAAAGGTTTCCTTGATGGTGCACTAGCAAGGTACCTTATCGTTGGGGTGAACTATATTGAAGGTTTCCCTAGTAGTGTGTTGGTGGGTTACCTTGTTTATGGGATGAATTGGGAAGGGTACCATGTGGCACACCTTGTTGTTGGGGTGAATTATATTGAAGGTTTCCTTGATGGTGTGTTGGCGGGTTACCTTATTGATGGGACGAATTGGGAAGGGTGCCCTGTGGCACACCTTATTGTTGGGGTGAACTATATTGAAGGTTTCCTTGATGGTGTGTTGGTGGGTTACCTTGTTGATGTGATGAATTGGGAAGGGTGCCCTATGGCACACCTTGTTGTTGGTACTATTGATTAGGAAGGGGACCGTATGACCCACCTTGTTGATTGGAAAGGGTACCCTGTGGCACACCTTGTTGTTGGTACTATGGATTGGGAAGGGGACCATATGACCCACCTTGTTGATTGGAAAGGGTATCTTGTGGCACACCTTGTTGTTGGTACTGTGGATTGGGAAGGGGACCATATGACCCACCTTGTTGATGGTACTATTGTGGTAATTGTCCTTGTTGTTCTATACATTTTGGGAAGGGTCAATATATGAAGTGTTTTGCAGCATGTATTCTCCTATTGGTAGATTGTTTCCTTGTGGTACGTATTGGGATGAACCTCTTTGATACTATTGGGCCATTGCTGCTTGTTCAATTTGAGTTGGTTTTCTATACAAGGGGTTTTCCACTGGTTGATCTTTTCCTTGTGTGAATACGGGTGGCATGTTTGGGATCTCTAATGGTTTTGCTATTTCTCTCACAACTAAGTTATCTCCTAAGGGGATGAGATGAGGATCTTTGAGACCTTCCATGTTGAATTTTATAGGAAATTTAGCACCACTCTATGCTAATTTGAAAAATTAAGTGTTTAGATCCTTTCTTAGGAGTTTTTCCATAAGCTTGAGCACCTTGGGATTGTTTAAATTTTGAAATTGTTCTTCATCATTTATTTCTTCCTCACTATCCACCTCCTCTATAACCACATCCCTTGGGTTCTTGTTTTCTCTTTCTATTGGTTCTTGTTGTTTATCGATTACCTCTTCCTCACTAGGTGTTGCATTGAATGTGGGTCTCTTTTGAGGTGTTTCAAGGTCACTTGGCCTATAGCCCCATGGGCCACTTTCATCGTTTGTGGTTTTTTTTGGTGGTATGATAGTGTTTCTTTTGTTTGCTTACATGTTCTCTCTATGTTGTGATCTTGTAATTGTTATAAACAACTGCCAAGATTTTGTGAATGTTTTGTGACTCCTAACTATGGAAAATAATGCTTTTTCTTTTTTGGATTTTTTGTTTTAAGAAAAATGAAATTGTGTTTGTTTTTGGGATTTTCTATTAAGTATGCAAGTCTGATTCACCCATTAAAAAGCGTGTATAAAAATTTCTTAGCAAGAGATCACAGTTGTGATAAGACTTCAAGATGTGCCCCTTAATAAACTTTGGACTACGATGCTTCTTTGAAAGGTGAAATATGGATTTTTCGTTTAAGTATTTTGGTCTTGCCAAAGATCATGAAGGATGGATACCTATTGCCACGCAGGAGGTGGTAATACAAGTCTCTCGGTCGTGAGATTTTCTTTCTCTTCTCTTTATATAGGATGTTGGTTACGTTTCTCTACTGGCTCAATGTTTCCTTTGTCTCGAATATGAAGATTTTCAAACTATTGACTATGTCTATTTGCTCTCCTTCAATCAACTCAAAGTTTGGTAGTATGACAACTGGTGGAAGGTTTGGTTGTTGAACTAAAGCAACTGGACGCCAAATGGTCATAGGGTGAAAGTGTTGGTTTTTTGATATGGTTGTTGTGATTCTCAAGACATTAAGGTTTGAGCAATGTTTTGGGATGACACTATTCTTGGAACTTAAAATGTTGAAAGGTTTAGATCGATATTTCACTTCTTCTAGAGGATGTGTTGTAGAAAAGCTTACATGAACTAGCCTTGAGGTTTAAGCAACTATTGATATCTTAGAAGTGTGGGTGAGGTAATAATCCAAGTTTGTTTGTTTTGATTTTGATTTCCAAAAGTAGGATGGAGTGTTGAAAATGGATGAAGGGCTATATGACGTATCTTGGGATTTCAATTGTTTCATTTCAACAAGGATCTTGTAACTAGTTTCATATTATTTTTCCTAATTTTCAGTAGAACAAAGCAAAAGTGATAGGCTTGGGGAAAAAGTGGTAAGTTTTGAGCAAACGCGAGAAGTTTTATTAACTGCATTTTAACTTTTGTCAAGTGCGTTCAAATTTTGCAAGCGCAACCTTTGTTATCAATTTCCTTTCAAACGGATGCACCACATAGGTGAAAGCAAGCTTTTTGGAAAAAGCAACTAGTTTTTAGGTAGGGGCATTTGGACAATTTTGTCAAATGCGGCACAAAAAGAGCAAGTGCGGCCAGTTTGTAGTCAATTGTGCTCATATTTTCAAAAGAGATAGATTTTTACCTATGATTGTTTAGCAAAAGTGATAGATTTTTTGCAAGTACGGCCATTTTTTGGTCAAGTGCAGCAAAAACAACAGTGAAAGCAATATTTTGTGTAGATTTGTTTTCTAGTTTCAGTATTTGGCAGCAACATTGATGTATTTTATAGTTTTGGATGATTTTTCTTGATCTATTTTGAGATTTGGTAAGTGATATCATGCAACACAACAATCAAAACTTATGTGACCTAAATATCTACAACTTTAGGCATGCTTCTTCCCACAAAAGCTCAATGTTTGTGGAAGTCAAAATGCTAAAAGCTATAGTTTCCAAGGTTTACCTCGTTCTTAATGTGACTTGAAATGTGAGCCTAAACATTCAAAAACCTTCAAAGATATTTGTTTAGGATATCTTTTAGGGAGTGCAAACTTAGGGCTCTTTTCAAAGTATTTGCACTAGATTCGAGGAGTTTGACATTCGTGAACCATGTTGAATGCTTGTTTTGGTATGTTTATTTTAATTCAAGCATAGTGTTTGATGTTTCAAAGTAACCCAAAGATCTTGGAAATTTTGTGAAGACAAAGTACACCCTAGGGATAGACACTTCATCCTAGATGGGACTACCTCATGCCCCGAAGGGATGATTTTACATGCAACAAATGGAGAGTGTTTTAAGCTCAACCATAAGTTGAACTTGGTAAGTAACTTCTCGAAATCAAAGTTCTAATGCACCACTTTAGAGAATGATTTGGATAAAATGGGTGGCTTCTACAAACATTGGTTCTTAGTCATGTTTTAGGATAACAAGTGTCTATACATGTGGTGATTCACTTAATTAAGAGGCCTCCCAGCCCTTGCAGGTTTTTATGTATCACATAAATACTAAGGGAGACATTTGTCAGTATAGAGCATCCACACCAGGTGGGTGATGAAATTTCCTCACACCCACAATAATTTATATAGCAGACCAAAAAAAAGTACCACTTGGGTCGTTCCCTCTCACAAGTTCGGAGGCAAGCCCTCTAAGGGTATGCTTTGAAGTAAAACAATGTGTGAAACTCAAGATGATTTTTGTCACCTAAGATCGTTGAAAATGCATGAGGGGAGAAGATAGTCACCTAGTTTTCCAAACATGGAATACAAGGAATACACTTCATCACAATGTTCTTTAAGTTCAAAAAGTGGAAAAAATATTTAAAAAAGAAAAGTAAAAACTGAATTTTAGAAGTGTGTACAAGATACCAATGGTTCTTTTTATGTTCACCAAATTGAAATGTTCTAGATTTCAGACAAGAATATCACAGTGTGCAAAACAAGAACTTGATTTGTTCATTTTTAAGCACTAACCAAAGTGTTTGTTCTAAACCTTGTCTTAATGGTCAACAAAATAAATCGTGTGTTCGTCAACAAAATAAAAGTGTTTTGGTCAGCAAAAATCAAACATGTTTTTTAAAGCACCAAAAATATTCGTTTGTTCTAAACTAAAAAGCTTTGGAAAATCCCTTTTTAGTGCATAAAAATGAAATGTTCATTTGTGGGGTTCTTTTTATGCACCAATTGAAAGAATTTTCTATTCTAGAAAGCTTTGAGAAATTGATTTTAGAGCATCAATTGAAATGTTCATTTGTGGGGTTCTTTTTTATGCACCAATTGAAAGCATTTTCTATTCTAGAAATCTTTGAGAAATTGATTTTAGAGCAACAATTGAAATGTTTGTTTGTGGGGTTCTTTTTATGCACCAAATTTAAAGTTTTCTAAATATGAAAGCTTTGAAAATTTGAAATCTTGGATCATTCGCCTTCTCTGTAATAAACATGTTTTTTTTGTCATACCTATGCAAATCTTGTATAAACAAAATCTTGTATAAACAAAAATTAGCAAGTAAACAAAGTGTACCCGTTAGTTAACTTTAAGCTTTTCCAACAAAACTTAACAAGGCAAAAGCGAAAGAAAAAGTCAAAAGCGACCTCTATTAGAAAGCAAAACTGCATGAAAAAAAGCCAAAAGTAGCCTTTGTTTTAGGCTACTTTTGCAAAAGTTGTATTTGTTTGATTTGATTTTTGATGATGTTTTGAATAATTAAATTCAATTATTCAAATTTGGGGGAAAGTGATATAGTTAAATTATTATGTTTTAATAATTTAATTGACTTAGGGGAATAAAGTGAATTAGCGACATAATTAAATAATTGACATTATTCAATTAATTGGGAGGAATAAAGATAGATTGACTTATTAAATAAATGAAATTTATTTAATTGGTCAAAAATGATGAAAAAGTGAATTAATTAAATAATGTCGTATTATTCAATTAATAGCTGAAATTAGGGTTTCAAGACTTTATTAAATAAATGAAATTTATTTAATTCGTCAAAAATGGTGAAAAAGTGAATTAATTAAATAATGTACAATTATTCAATTAATAGAGGAAATTAGGGTTTTTTTATGCTTTTGATGCTTTATGATGTGAAATGCAGTGATATTCAATGATAATGATGTCGATGATGTGAAAATGTCATTCAAGGTGTAAGATAAGTGTTAGGTCAATTTTACATGTCTGCAGTTGCAAATTGATTTTTAAAATTAAAATTCATAAGTCCTTGGTCATAATTAGGGGGGCTTGTTGCCAACACATGGGGCTAAAACCCCAACAAGTGATGTGTGCACTTGTTACCCACCTTGAGAAACCCTTTTCACCACCACTACCATAGATCACCACTCACAAAGCAACATTTGTTTTAAAACTTGTGACAAGGCATGCAATCATGTGGGCGACTAGCGCTCAACCCCTAGGAGCCTAGAATTTTACCATTAAGACCCTAATAGGAATTTTTTTGCAAGTGAATTTTATTGTTGTTTGAAGCCAAATGTCCCATTTGGACCTCCAAGATCATAACTTTTGTCCTACATCTTCAATTTTTGTGATTGTACAACATCAAAAAGGTATTGAGGGGCTCTATTTTTATGTCCATGCACTTTTTCCATATTCAACCCCATGTATATTTTATTTAGTATTTGAAAATTTCAAATTGTGACTGAATACTTAGACATCCCGACACTTGGATAAATTTGATCTTTTGGGGGTGATTCCTTTTGAATACTAATTTATATTTGGGAGATTTCATATCAAATTTTTGCAATATATTATTTTTTTCTCTCTTTGTGCTTGTTGCTCTCATGGCTAAACTAGGTTCATTTGAGGTACTCACTCCTCATAATTATCATATATGGAAAGTAAGAATGCAATGATTACTCTAGATAGTCCAAGGGTTTGTGGTCTACTTTGGGTGATCATCAACCAAAAATTACTAGGGAGTATGAGAGCTTTTCTCATAGGAACAAATGTGATGAGGCTATGGGCTTGATTGCATTGCATGTTTTTGATAGCCTATTCTTTCATATTGAGGAGTACACTACACCACAATAGGTATGAGATAAGTACAAATAATTTTTTGGTTTAATTAGTGATGTCCATGCTTTGTAATTAGAGGTAGAATTGACATCTCTTTCCATTGATTTATTTCCTAGAATTGAGGAATATTTGGTTAAGTTAAATTCCTTAAGATCTCAATTGGTTGGATATGGAAAATATAAATTTGATAAGGAATGTATATTCTTGATTTTTGTCTAAGTTGAAGGGCCATTTGCATTATTTTCTTCTTCATTTTACTCCACCATGGATGGCCTGGGTGCTTTTAACATGCCTTCTTTTGAGACATTTTATCATTGATTGATTAGAGAGAAAGAAAACCTTATCCAGTTTGATACACTTCCTAAGAATCAAGCATTGTTAGCACAATCACCCAAAGGCAAAGGTAAGAAATCTTCCAAAGTTGATAAACCTAATAAAGAGAAACCCAAATATGCATATTGCAATAAATCAAGGCAAGGTGACCATAATTATTATAAGAAATAGTTAGAAGAAATGAGGCAACTCCCTTGAGAGCATAAATGTTATTGCCTTCCAAGTCTTCTAGTTTACCTTCTTCTTCTACACCACCCACATCATCCACACAATCATGATAATCAGGTTTTGCTAATGTAAGTGATAAGTTGAAATGAAAAGCCCTTGTTGTGACCACAGTTGATGAGTTTGTTGTATGGATTCTTAACTCTAGAGCTTCTAATCACATGGCCTATTTGCTAGATTATTCTATTCGTTTGAGCCTTCCCTTACAACTACGATATTGATGGCTAATATACTTACATGGTTGTTTGTGCAAAAGGAGATGTTGACATGGGTTTTGGAAACTTTAATGATATCCTATATATTCTTGAGCTTGCCAATAATCTTCTTTCTATATATAAGATAACACATAGTGGTATAGGGAGACTATTGAGTTTACTACATATTTAGTGTTCATTCAAGATTTTCATAGTAAACAACTTGTTGTAGCTGGTAACACCAATCATTATTATAGTTTTTATGTCTTTTCGCATTTTTCTTTTAATCTTGATGAAGTTTACTCTAAGGCTAATACTCTTGCATCAAGTGTGGATAGTTAATTAGAGGGTCAGATTGGTCACTTGAACCTTTGTGTTAAGGTTCCATCTCCTCCCACTTCTTCAAATTTTAGGGTTGCCATGTCTTCCAATACTTTCGTTCAATAGGATGATTTTTTTCTTTCAAATTTGGCTTTGTGGGATGGTTACTTGACATGTATATATAATTATTTTTTCATTCTCATAGTGCAAGTTTGGAGGACACATTTGAGGGGTATCTCTCCTCTTTGATGACAGGCACACCACAATTGTTGTCCCATCATCATTATCTTTGGAGATTGTTCCTGAGTTTCCACATAGTCTTGATTTACTCTCTTTGATTGGGCTAACACCTAATTTTGTTGAGACATACTCTAGAATGGAGACACTTGATCCATTTTCAAAGACACATTATGAGACTGCTTCCATCTTCTCTCTTCATGGAGTAGGATTTTCTTCAACACAGTCCATTGGACTTGTTTCTTCCCAAGGGGAGACATGTTTGTAGGCATTGGGTTCTCTTCTATCTTCAAGCATTCTTCATTGGATTTGGAGATACTTCATTATGAGGGAGATACATAGTCTCTATCTTTCTCTCCCATGGGGGGATATCTATTGTATTGTGATGGATGTAGTCCTTGGGGGTATTGACAAGTCCTCTATTCATCACTTATTGAACATCACTTGTACATTATAGTTTTCATGCATTCTCTCTTTTGGAGAGGGTTTTTTTTTCCATGTGGTTTTTCTCTACTCCATTTATGAGAGATCATTTGTAAATGGGTACCTAACATGGCCTCATAGCTGAGGAGCATCCTTGCATTCTTGCATCATTTGCATTGGTTTGTTCCTCACTAAGTTGCACTTTAGGGGGGTGTTGGTGTGAATATGGTATTTTACCTATCTAGTCCACTAATAGGTCTTATTCACATGTTAAGTTTACTTAGGTCCTATAAATCTTTCTAGAAGTCTTAGTTGCTATTTAGATCTTTTACATCTCGTGTCCTAGGTCATTTAATATTTGTTATGTTAGTTGTCTCATCTTATATGATTAAGAAACATGTTATGATCTTGACTAATCCCATCTCTCACCTTGTCTATATAAGCAAGACTCTTGTACATTGTTGTATCATATAATATCAAACACACTATTATCTTCCCATACTCTCTTATGGAAAGCTATCTTTTGTTTTGGAGGCGATCTTGGTGTGTGAGCTAATTTTTAGCTCTACAATAATTAATTGTTATATTTTATTTTATTGCCTAACTTATTTATATAAAACAAATTTTTATTACAATTATATATCAATCAACTAAAACTATAAAACATGGACTCGACACATCTAAAAGAGATTATTTTGTATTATCTTATGTAGTATGCAACATGCTCCACCCATAATTGTAAACTAATATATTTATATCTTAAATACATCTATTACAAACTAATATAAATATTTTAAATATATCTATCTTAAAAGCACTAAATATGTATATTAAATTTATAACATAAATTAGATAAAAATATTTAACTTTTTTTTAATATAAATACTAAATATTAATATCTTAAATTATTTAAAAATATTTTTATTTCACTTTAAAATTATTTTATTTACCAAAATAGGGAAGAGAACTTTAGCATGTTTCAATAGTTGTGATAGTATTTGTTTATATAATGTCCAATATTTTTATCAATATTGGACCAATAGTTATGACTTTAAAGTTGTTAGTGTTGATGATGACTACCCATAATTAAACAAAATGTATTCCTTTGATGTCACTATTATTGTAAGATGAGTTTATTTAATTATGTTTGATAAAGTAGTTAGAATACATATTGTATATTTTCATGTTTAATAGCAAGGGTGGGATTTATCTATATTTTTCGTGTATAATGTTAAGAGTGGATATTTTTTGTTTTAGTTCATGCATTAAAGCATTTATGTTTATCTTTTTCATGATTTTGATTTTATGTAATACATTGATATCACATTTTTAAGAGTGAAGTAAAAGAGATTCATTATTGTACTAGACAACAATTAAGTTTTTCTAGATAAAAATATTGAATAGGGGAGAGGACCCTAAGCATGTTTCAATAGTTGTGATAGTAGTTATTTATATAATGTCCAATATTTTTATCAACATTGGACCAATAGTTGTGACTTTAAAGTTGTTAGTGTTGATGATGACTACCCATAATTAAACAAAATGTATTCCTTTGATCTAAAAAACAACCAATCATGTGATGCCACATCAACACTCAATAAAACATGCTATGAATGCCAAGTATTGGTCTCACTTTTTTTTTTGGGGCTTTTTTGGACACCTTGACAAAAAACATGTTAATGTAGCATCATATTTGATGATGTGGCCCTGAAACCTTAGTTATAAGCAGGAGACTTGTCAAGTAAGCTGCTGTAAAAAAAATTGAGAATGATTTCACGTAGGATAATTAGAAGCGCAAAGTTAGGGTGCTCAAGTACTAGATCCTCTACCTTATAAACTTTAATTTTAATTTTATAATTATTATTTTTTTATTTCCTTCACTCTTTTCCATTAATACATTATTTAATTTTACTTTTAGGAAAACCCCCATTCACTATAACCTCCATTATAAGATAAGCATGAGATACCCTATCAAAGCCGCCTCTGTCATCATACACCTTTTAGGAATTTCAACGAGTCAACCGGCAATTATATATTGCCACGTCAGCAACGCATGGCTGTCAAAACCAAAGCTCCCGGAATTTGATCCCTCGGTTTTGATGGCAATCAGATAATCATTCCGCTATTCTTTTGTTCTCCTCGTGGATTTTTGAGTGGTTGCGGAAACGCAAAACCATCTCAAATAACAATTGTAATAATTGTGGGCCGGAGCTCAAAGGTTCCAATCCCCGTAAATAACACAAGGGGCTTACAGAATCACAGGTTCTTTCCGGAAGATTTATGATCTGTAATTATGTCGGGCGGAGGGGCTGGCGGTGCCGGGCAAGGTACTTTTTTTCATTTTAAGTACCCACAGAAAATTAAGTCAAAATAACAATTGTATTTGGAATCTGTGGTTAATATTAGTTTGTCTGCGATCTGAATGTATTTTTATTTCTGAAGAGTCTTTGAGTTTGTTAGTTACTTGGCATCTGGGGATTGTTATGCTTTTTAATCAGGGTTGTAATTTCTTCCGTACAATTACAGACCGTGCCTCCATGAACCTGTAATTAAAATTTTCTAATATATTGGAATTCCTTTTCTATAGCTACAGAAATTTCTAATACGTTAGAATTCCTTTTCGATATCTACAGAATTTTCTAATACATTGTTGATATTTTTTTGGTTTTTGTAATTACCCACGAAGCTGCAATTACTTCATTTGTGCGGATTTTTTTATTTTCATAATTACCCACGAAGCTGAAATCCAGAAATCTCTGATAAGTTGTTATTATGGACTGTAGAAACTTTATGCTTTTAATATTGCAGTGGTTTTTTTGAGTAATTATTTAGATGCTTTTTTAAAAAGAACTTGTCATGAGGATTCTTTTTAAAGGGTTTCTGAATAATTATTTTAAAGGTTTTTAAAAATAATTGGCACCTCATTGCTGAGTGTCATTATTTGGCCGTTCCTTAATTGCTTGAACCTTGCATTCATCCTCTGACTCCCTCATCATGGAAAAGGTAATCCAGTTGCTCCTATTTCGTAGTAGCTTGGAAAGTTGCTGGTGCATTCTTGAGTCTGATAAGCATCACAAATAAATCATTTATTCATATTTTAATAAGATCTTGGAAAGTTGCTGGCACATTCTTGAATCTGATAAGTATCACTAAGAATTAATTTATTCATAATTTCTTAGTAGCTTGGAAAGTCGCTGGTGCATTCTTGAGTCTGATAAACATGACCAAAAAATCATAGAGCCAATGGAAAGTATTGGTTGAACGCCGTCTTTTTTTATCCTTATATCATACCTATTTTGATGTTAGTTGGATCTTAAGTTAATTTTAGAAAAAGTAGTTGCTTCATGCAATTCAGCAATCAGCTCATCTACTTTAGGAAGAAGAAACCGTTCTTTACAGTCTATTGTTTAAGGTGCAGCAGTTATTGTACGTGCAAAAAGAACCTTTCTTCTTCCTCACCAATATCAATGGTACACCAAATGTGCTTCTGCCTGGCATAATGCATTCCATGTTAAGTAGTTCTTGTACCAACTTTTTAATCTCATCCTTAAACAGCTTGAGGTGTCAATAAGGAGTATTCATGATAGGTTTTGCACCCCTTGCCATTTTTATCTTATGTTTATGAACCCTATCAGGTGGAAGGCCTTAAGGAAGATCACAAAATGCCACTTGATACTGATATAATAGTTAATACCTACTATACTTGGACATATATCGACATTTGGATGCTCTTTGAAGTTTAATGCCTTAAAAGGTATGAAGTGATTATGTAACTTGGAGTGCTCTGTTTGATTTGGTTATGTATCGCATGAGTTGACATGATAGAGCATTCATGGGCTAGAAGGATCTGAGATTCTGATTGGGGTGCACAAACCCCCGTGGCCTTACCAAATGATATGCAGCAACCCATGCCTTACCAAACGATATGCACCGATGATCAATGTCTTAAAATTCTCTGCTACCCATGGATGTCACTGTACTTGACGGTAAGTGCTGACAGTACCGGCAGACATGTAGACATTCGTCTCACATTCCTCCTAGATAAGAACGAAGCCTGTATGATCAGATGCCAAATGACAAATAGTTGCTCATTTTGAAACCATCCGGCCTTGTTTTTATCCCTCACACTTTCATAAGTTTTTAATTAAGTTATTGTGTTATTCAGTATGTTTGTCTCTAATTTTGGTTGACTCAAATATCCAATCTCTTGGATTTTGTAAAAAGTTACAGATTAATGAATTAATAAAATACTGTGAAATAAAGTAATTTACCGTCAGGTTAATCTAGGCTAATCAAATGAAATGCTTTACAATTCAGCACAAATTAATCTAGATTAATTAATGATGTATCTGTGGGCTAATGATTCTGCATTAAATGCTAAAGTTCAAACAGTAAATGTGAAGGAGAAAGGTACTTAACTCTATGAATGAAGAACGAATCCCCTTTGATGTAGATTCTGGATTTGACTGTTCCTTGCCAGGGAAAAGATGCCTGTGTGTCTGTATATCACCTCAGATTATACATTTGACCTCTGTTCTGTCCCAGGTCAAGTATGCGGGTTAGGGTCTTATCTGCATCCATGGATCTGTTCTCTGTGTGTGGATTTGACCCTGTGTAGTGTATGCCTCTGCTCTTTGACTTACCTGATTGGTATTTGTCTGCTCTGCTCTTTTCACGATCTGAAACTGGTGGTATTTAAAAATAAAATACTTATGAAGGGTTGGCCTTATGTTGGAAGGGGACATTTTCACTTAGGTCAACCCCTGAAAAGGTGTGTAAAAGATTGAAGACAGTAGGCAAGCACCCCAGAATGATGTATGTAGAATGTAGATTCATTACTTCTTTTAATGCTCCAAACTTAAGTCCCTCACTATTATTTGCTCCTCATATTCTTCGAGAATGAGAAAGGACGATCGAATGTGAGAAGATGTGAAATAGATGCAAATGAATGCCTTTAAATACAAGCAGATAGAATCAAATTGCACAACCATTTGTTTAATCAGTTCACTGCAGCAAGTAGAATGGGTGGGAGTCAACACCTGAATCTGACTTTGAAAGTTGGGTCAATTCTGTGACCATAGGGTTGATCCTGCATCTGCAGAAATGACCTGGGATGGCAGAGTGGAAGGATCTAGGCGGTGAATGCCAAATGAATGTCTGGGTATATTTGGTGCAATAAATGAAGGCTAGATGGCAAGATGTGTACAGATGGATAAAGTGTGGATAAATGTATGGGGATGTGTGTGTATGAGGATAGGTAAAGGCTAGGGTAATGAGTCAAACTTCTCACAAGTTACACCATTTGTCGATATGTACATGTATTAAGACATTATCCCCAAGTGGGCACAAAACTAAATGGGAAATGGCATGGGTATGTAAAATTCACCATTACAAATATCATCACAGTTTTCGTATATTTTATGGTTTTCTTAACAAATCTTGTCCAAAAGCTTTACAAACCACTGATATGAACTGTGAAAACTTAATGCTTCTAGCCCTTTTTCAAAAACCTTTGTCATGGTCCTCTGATTGTTGTTCATAAGTAGCAATACAAGTCTATTTTGCTAACATATCAAGACCTTCATTTTGGTGGTTGTTCCCCTTATCATCCTTCTGCTAAGTTACCGGTTCGGTTTTGGGTTCGGGTTCGGATTCGAGAACCCGGTTCGCTGGTTCGGGAAAAAAAATTTTTGGGTTTGGGTTCGTTTTGGGTTCGGTAATACAAAAACATATAAAAATCAGAAATATATACATATTTGCAGCAGTATTTAAGTTCAGAATACACCACCATATTAATAGTCAAATAACATAGTAAAAATACACCACCACTTTATACTCAAAAGTCAAATGTCATGATATAGAATTATAAATTAAAGTTCAAACTTCAAACATAAAAAATTAAAAATGCCAAGTGTTTACAATGTCAATCTGAATCATACGGGTCATCAAAAAAAGCAGCATCATTAGCAACATTAGATGCTACATTTTGTGTAGAACCACAAAGAGCATTAGTGGCACTCGCACAAGCACTGCCACTAGCACTGACACTAGCACTCTCATGCTCAGTAGTTGCTTTAGGCTGATAGTCATCATCAATATCAAGTGCAGCTAAGTGACTTGTGGAAGCATCCAAGTCAAGCTGCTCTGGCTCAATATCCCACCTCCTTGTGTCTCCTTCTTTTGTAGGAACTATGTTTGTGTGTAAGGAGGCACAAGTTTGAATGCACATACACCAAGTCCTGCATTAGCACTTTGAATGTGGCCTGTGCGTTTTATTGAGTGGATGATGAGAATTATGTGCTCCAATTCCTCAGAAGAAGGGATGAACTAGCAACCTATTAGAATACAAATTAAATTAATAAATGGTTAGAGTTACAAAATTAACTAAACAAAATTATTAATTAAATTAAATTAAATTATAAATTATAAAACTTGCTTGGGATTGAAACTTTTTATTTGCAGCGGGTTGGGTGCATGTATTCTTGCCCATGGAGGTACCTGTATAATGACCACCCTAGCATGAAGGAGCATCCATGATCCAACACTCCCAGACATGCAAAATGGCAGGCTCACTCGATCCACGTTGAATTCCACGATCAAGATTCTACGAATGGCTGCCTTGTACCCTTGGGCCACTTCACCATCCCTATATGGAGCAACTCTTGATGAAGTAGAAAGTATCTCAGGGCTATAATATTTGGGACTCAATGCAAAAGCGAGAAGATGCAAGGGAGTGGTCATTTTGTTCCATCTATCAACCATGATTTCCTATAGCTCTTTGAAGAATTTTTCTTCAGGATCTTCCTCTTTTGCATTGATGATGGATCTCATCTTCTCAATCATTGAGTCGATACCATCATATACCTCACCCAAACAAGGTCTATCCAAGTCAGTGTAACGGATCATGCTCAGTATGGGCTCGGTGAAACTGACGAGATACTCAACACGCTCCCACCAACCATCATCTAGGATCCTTTGCTTGATCCTATTTGCCCTTTCATTGCTAGATTGCCTCCATACAACCCAATTAGGGCTGATTACCATGGCACATAGTGCCTCACGAACCTTTATAAGTCTTCTCAACACAATTGTGTTGGAGGCAAAATGGGTCTCGGCAACCTGTTTGAAAATCAAAATTAAAATTAAAATATAATTTAAATATACAAAATCAAAATTTAAAAATTAAAATTAAAAGAAAATTCAAAAATTTAAAAATATTGAGAATTAACTTACCTTCAACAACTCCAAATTAGAGAATTGTCTAAACATTCCTTACGTCATATGGTGGTTGGTGACAAACATTTTGGATGTCTTAAGCCCTCGCGTACACTGTTTGATCCATTCAATTTGGGATTAATTTTGTGGCATTAGATTGAGGTGGACAGCGCAAGGTGTCCCAAAAGAATGTGTGGATACTTCTCCTCGGCTTAATGGCTTGACGGCCCTACAATTTTTGGCATTGCTCCAGTTTACAACACAACTTATTTTGGTATTTGCTGGCTGATAGCAGCCTTAGGGATATACGATAATAAATGGACATCTTTTACTGTCCTTCACGATTATACTCTCAAAAACATTTGCTGGGGAACCACGGTAATAACATTGATCGTAGGCGATTTCTTGCATCTTTCCATCCATCGAAACTATGGTCACTTGTTTTAGATCCCTGAATCCCTTATGGGCTTCAAAGGAGTGCGCTTTACATGTTTCACCTCTTTCTCAATAAGGTGCAAGCATACCTTCTCAAAACAGGCCTGCCACCCCTTTGGAGACCCCTCATTAATAGAATTTCACCATTTTTACCAGTATGGGTAGACAATAGCAGATGAATGCAATCCATTAGCGCCGACCTATCTTACTTTATGTCTTGATCAGCAATCTCTCTTGCCTCATTACGAAATGGAAACTGCGGTCCATAGATCTTTTTATTTGATGAGGCGGTTTTGCTCTTGAGGATGTTCATAAATGGATGTTCTATGCAGGTGGAATATATAAATTAGAGTGGTGTAGGGGAGTTTTTGTGGATGAGATCCCAGCACCGCTGAAAAGGATGGCTTGTTTTACCACCGGTTGTTTTTTGGTCTGCCTTTTCTTGCTCAGCAATATATTTCAACACTATATGTTCTGGAATGCCTGCGTTGTCTTCACCTGGACAATTTTTGATGCCTGATTCAGGGATCCCGCACAAGTGCCCTTTTACTCGACTGTATGAGCTTGAATATTGAACATTGCAATGACTACAAATCCAAATATATCCTCCACCACCTGGAAGTTGCTGAACCATTTCTACATATTTCCAAAGGGGAGAGGCTGGGTTTATTTTGAAACGAGAATGGATTAAGCCTGAGGAGGTACCGGTTGCCATTGTAATATGGAATAGTGAATACCTAAGGCACAACATATTGAAATTTTGGTATTGATTCATTGAATTTGAAACTAAAATCACTTAATTAATTTCAAAAAAATGAAAAAATTGAACATGTTGATGTGTTATAGACATTTAGAAGAATGAAAAGTAAAACAAAACAATAATTAAAAAGCAAAACAAAAGAGTTGAAGTTCACTTGTGAAAAAAAATGTAAAAAAAATAATCAAAAAACTTCAAAAAACCTACCTCTTTTGAAGAAATCTTGCTCTACGATCTTCTTAGCAACGAATAGACACTTGCAAGTGCTTAGGAATAGCACAACAATCAAGTTTGAACAATCTACGATCAGCCTTCAAGTCTATTCTAGCTTGTGCAAGCAAAAGAGAAAGTTCAGCAATGGAGGCAAAAAATCCTTTTTTCTCATTCACAAATTGGTAAAATGAGTTTCACTTTACCTATTTCATGTTTTTGAGGCAAGTATTAGGGTTAGAAAGAATAAAAAACTATTTAAAAGTTAAAAAAAAAAAGTCAAAAAAATATTAAAAAATTCAAAAAACGTGTTAAAAATCGCGCTGGGCGCGAAATTCTGCCTGGGTTCGAATCGGGTTCGAAATTTTCGAACCCTGGCCGGACCCACAGTCAGGGGTCCGAACCCTGGCCGAACCCACAGGCCCATTTTCGGACCCACAGGCGAATTCGGGCGGACCGGACCTGAACCAAACCCGAACCGAACCCGGGGCCTATATAGGCGAATCCGGTAACATAGAATCCTTCGGATCTGGATCAACATTAGGGTCTGGAAACCTTTGATTTTGTGTTCTTTACCATCCTGCATGAATTAAAAGACAACTGCCAACTGTGTAGCAACCGAATTCCCAAAGTTAATTTGATACTACCCAAGGGTAATCTATAAAAATCAGTATTCACTGTTTAAAGTCCCATATTGAGGTTCACATTCTAAACATAGTCCTGACAAGTCACATTAGTCAAATCTATAAAGTAACTTTGAATGATTGGCATACACAAATAGATAAGCCAAGTCTGGGGATGGGTATATAAACAATCAAATTATATGTGCTACTTAAAAAAACAAAGTGGTCAGATATAAGTAGTTCAAGATCCAAAGGTAGCATAAAACCAGGATTCATGGCAGTCTATTAAGTTGTTCTTATTGCCAGAGTAAGTTTGATGAGGTCTGATAATTTTTTCCTTTTGGATGTGAGAGAATTTGAGAATTTTTGTCTGTGTGTGCTCCACATAATGTGAGTGTTCAAATGTATACAGTAACTTATGTGTGCGTAGAGAATTTGAGAATTTTTTGTCTGTGTGTGCTCCAAATAATGCGAGTGTTTGAATGCATAGAGATAAATTATGTCTTTTTGAAATGATGTGGAAGTAGGATGAGGAACATGGATGGGGGGATGCAAGCATAAGATGGAGAGGAGAGAGAGAGAGCGGGAGTGAAATTTGACAATTTTTGTTTGTGTACACTTCAAATAAAGTGAGTGTCTGAATGCATACAGATAATTTATGTCTTAATGATGCAGAAGTAGGTTGAGGAACCTAGATGGGACTATGGAAAGCTCTTATGGTTTACTGTCTTTGTTGTGCTGAAGAGAAATAGCAAGCAGAGTATTTTAGATTTGTATATTCATTTTATCGTAAGTCATATGCCCAGATCAAACATTCCAGCATTCCAAGGAAAGGTGGTGGCACCAGTTTTAGCCTAATGTCATGTCCCCAATTTGATTTGAAGTTCAAATTTTGCAAAGGTGGGAAAAAAGTGTTTTTTGAACACTAGTTTTCATATTTTAATTAAATATAATAATAATATTTTTAAATAAATAAATAAATAAAATAAAATAAGAATTCTTTTTGGGGTCAGCCCTCTTGAGGAATAAAAATTTAAAAAACAATAAAAAATATTGAAAATAAGCCTAGGGCGGCTAGCTTATGGAGAGAAGGAAAAACAAGTATAAATACAAGGTCTTTGAGGCATTTCAAATCATCATTCAGACAATTCATTTTTTCAGCAGACTTCTCCTTAGGAGCAGATTTAGCATATGCTTTAGGATGAAAACCCTATTGCATAAAAGGGAGTTGGACGAAAACTTAACTCACTCTGTGGGAAGACTTCATAATAGAGGTCTACTTGCACTTCATTGGAGGATTATCGAGTTTTGGAGCAGAATTTTCATAACATTTTTGGAGCAGAATTAGATCATAATTTGGAGCAGAATTTTGAATCAGATTTGAGCACCATTTATTAAGAGTCATAATTCAGATTTATAAATCAGTTTTGGAGTGCCATTTTGAAGTTGTTTTAATGCATGTTGGAGTGCCACCATAGGAGGACAAATTCAGATTTGTAGATCAGATTTGGAGCAGCATTGTTGTGACAATTTTGTGAGCATATTGCATTAGGGTTTTGCCCTAATTTGGTGCGCCACTTTGGAGCAGATCTGAGTGCCCACCTATTGAGGGCAATTTTGCATATTTGGAGCACCAAACCCTAAGCGCTTGCCAAGGAGGAATTCTCCCATCTAGGGTTTGACATTTGAAGACTATTTTGCATATATTTGGTATGTACAATCATAGATTTAGATCTGATCTGTAGAGCAGAAATCTGGGCATATATTTGGAATGTTTGAGCCCACGAATTCATTGTAAATTCAGAATTCAGTCCAGATTATTCAGTTTTGTAGCAGCAGACTTCTTTAATCAGAAATCAGATTTATTGGACCTATGTTTGGCATTTGGATGTTTGATTTTCATGGTTATCATAATTGATGTTATCTACATGTTTGGCATAGTTTTATGGATGTTTAGTATATGTTTATTGGATGCCTTATAAGTGTTTATGATTCTGAAAAATAAAAATCAGAATTCAGTCCTAGGGTTTGAGTAGAAAACTAAATCAGAAAAGTGCAGAAATATAAATTAGAGATCTAGGGTATAAATCAGAAATTTTAGGGCAGATCCCATGAGGGATATTTCACCTAATCACAGTTGTTAGTCACATGAAAATGAAAGTTATATATAATATGACAAAACAGTATCTGCACTCACTTCACAAACATCCACAAACTATGGAATCTCTGCATGCAACAAGTATTCATCTGCTCCTTCCTCATCTGGTTTCCGATCTACATCCTTAGACTTCAACTATAGTTTCTGTTTCGGTGATTTAGATTCCCATGAATTCCATTGAATAAAAATGCTAGAACCTCCTGAAAAATACATGTGCATTGCAGACAAATCCTGCTATTCTAAATTAGGCATGTAAATCAAACCTGAAAGAGGAGATTTCCTTGATCAGAAACAGAATGATCTACATATTCATTAAAGGTAAATTGTTATGAAATTTGTCATGTCCCGAAAATAGTAACATTTGGAGATGATAAAGAAGTATTATAATTAAAATAGTTAACCATTTGATATTGCATAATTATAATTGGCCAATACCATATCATACTTATGAATATTAAAAATAACGTCATAAATATTATTATGATATAATTGATATTAAAGTATATAAAATTAATATAAAATATAAAAATAAAATAATATTATAATTACGATTATAATAATAATTATCAGTAACAATGTTAAAATTATAAATATAGACATTATTATGGTTATGAGCTAAATTAAGGTGATTCGTGAATCTCATCCATGAGATTCAAATTTCACCAAATTTCAACCCCTCAAAAAATTTTGTTTAAATTTGTGAATTTATTTGTATGGTATAGCAGATGATGAAGTAAACTAAGAAAACAGCTGCGATGGCAGACAAAAGCCAGTAAAAATAATTAAGGCGACTAAGGTTGAGATTATCATCGAGCTAGTCCGCTTTCCCATTGCGGTCCGTTTTGTTATGAACGACATTGACAAGGACTATGGTCAAGTAATGCCCCACCGTAGACGTGAAGGAAGAGAGTGCATGGTGGGCAGAAATTGGTTATATAGAAAAACTCTAGATGACCAGTAATGCGGAACTGCGGAACGAGCCAAAAGGCGGAAATGGGAGCCACGATTGAAGGATCATCCGCCAGGCCTTTTTAGGGATTCTAGTTGAAGATGGTTGTCGAGAGTTCTCTGAATCCTAGAATGTCGCCGCTTTTGTCCACCAATTAGTTAGGGTTACAGGTTTTTTCCTTCGAGACTCGAAAGACGAAATAATAGAGGTAGGCCTTTTAATTTTTAAGTTTTATGTTTTAAATCTATTTAATTTTGTTTTTTATTCATAATGTTAAAATTTCATATTTTAGAATAAAAAAATTAAACTTTTATTTTAATATATTTATTATTTAGTATATAATTTAATTTATTTATTATTTATATATTAATAATATTTAAAATTTAAATTATATTTTAAAATATATTTATGATTTATTTTGCTTTGTGTTTAGCTTTATTAATATATTTAAACATATTAGTATATTAATATTATTTGTTTACTTATTTTAAGTTTATTACTTATATTTTAAAAAATCAAAATTATATACGGTGAATTTAATCCGAATTTTTTACTTTTTGAATTTTTTCCTTGCCGAATTTCAATGTTGCTGAACTTCGAATTTGAGAACCTTCTAACTTAGGTTATGAGCATAATAATATTACAATTACCAATATAAATGCTATAACCATAGTATTAAAAGGATAATAATGTAAATGTTTTGATCTTATTATTAAAATAATAACATATGTAAAATAAACAAATGGTGCGACCCTCCCAAGAGATTAGATTAAGAGTCACACCCTTGTTGAAGGATATCGATTAATTAAGGGAAACTGCAACAAGGTAAAGGTATCATTGATGGAATAAAGGATGAAAGAAACATGATAAGGGAATATATTATCAGGTTTTTTCAATTGAAAATTGTTGCCGCTACATTCATTAGCTATGGAGGTAAAATGCATCTAGCACCTTGGAGACATGGCTTTCAGATTATATCAAACCCCATACCATATAGGGGCTGACAACAATTATGGAAGTGTTGGATCCGATGTGGACTCAAAACAAACATTGGACCATTCTCGGGCTTCTTATCCGCAGTGCTTTCAAGACTTTCTAGAAGACGTTAGTATTCCCGAGCTCTTGTCTTCATTCCTAGTAATGCTCATATACTATACGTAGCTTCCCTAAAGTTCAAATAAACGTTCAATAGATCTCTTCTCTAAAACGACAGACCATATGGATCACTTGTCTCCCCCCCTTAATCCAGCATGGCCATTCGTAGAACCAACTCTTTAATTGTCAGTGAGGACTCCAAAGATGTTAGGCGCTACCCAAAATTACGATTCAGTCTGGAATGAGAAATAGATCCCTCTCAAGATTGTGGCTCATACGCACTTCTTAGCCACTCCTCCAAATTTACGCGCTAGCTCCTTCTATACTCCCTATTCCCTTCATTTTATTAAGACACAACCAGAGGCAGCAATAAACATAAGATAATAAAGGTTATCGAATCGTTGAAGGATACCAAAGGCAAGGAAATCATAGCAAAGGAAAATTGAGATATACAACAGCAGACTATTCGTGGATACCAAACAACAGGGGCTGAACAGAGGTAATAAATAGGGAAATCTGCGGGTCCCCTAATCAGGTATGTGTTATCCTAGTATGCAGTTCAATTACATAGATTATGGTTAATATGGTATGCACATGATAATTAATACTATTCAGATTATATTATTAGCATATGATGTTCATAGTTAATATGAATTCATATGAGTGTTTATAATGAGATATCTCCTCTATTCATAACTGAACTGATATATGCATACCTAGGATCTCACAATGAAGAACAATTATAAGAACAAGGATACCATATAATGGTAATTTTGATTTGTGATATGAATGACTTTATTCATGCCTTTGATAATGAATCATATAATAGAATTCCATCTATAGTACAAGGGGATCGAGAAGTATTGGTACCACAAAGGGAAAGGTAACTACATAGCAGAAAATCAATCATCACGCAAAGAGAGAAGATGGGTTGGGCTACAAGAGATTAGGTCCAGAAAAAGTGCATCGACTTAGAGGTAAGTACCCTCATCTGAATGATATAACATTGAAGATCATATAATCAAATTCCACTCCTATGATAGTGGGTTACAATGTAACACCTAACTAATTAGAATCAATATTGTTGACGTTTAAATTCGCACCTCTGGAATGCGGATATGAAACAGACAGCTATGCACAGATAAACTGCTCTTCAAATTAGGAGGGGAAGCTCCCTCTTGTTGATGGTACGAAAGAAAGTAAATTAAAACTAATTTTCCTATGTTTTTCTTTCAGCTAGAGCACAAGGTTTATAAAACACAAACGCTGCAGCTAAGATTTTCTGATTTAAGAATTCCAACTACGACTAACTTAAGCTAAAGACGTTTTTAATATCTCGAGTAATACGCAGAGCAAGAGAATTAGAAATGAACAAGATTGATTCTCTGACAAAGTGCTTAAGAGAACTCTTTCTCAACATACATCTACACACTTCAATGCAAGCTAAAATTAAGATCACAAAAGCATAACACAAAAGACGGAAACTTGAGATATTATATCAAGGCTAAGGAGGCTCTAAACTTTATTTCTCAAACTTCTGGAACAAAAGATTACACTAAACACATGCACGGAACAAGAACTTGCAGCTAAAGAGGCTTGCAAACTTGTTCTTCCACAAAAGGGACAGGGATTACAACAACTACTTGTTGGCTAAAAGAGACTCAACAATTCGCTATCATAAACACAATTGAACAACACTGAATAACAATAGAAGGCACTTAGGCTCAACGTTTTGTTATCACTAGCATGGTTAAAGAAAACTAATGAGCAAAGGCTCTTATTTATAGGCAAGCAGAGGAGTAGGGAACCCTAAAATCTCCTTGCTTTCACAATCTAGGGCTTGCTCAGCAAGCAAACTTTATTTGTAAATCTAGAAAGAAGATAACATCTAACACCTAAGAAAGAAGGAAAAGCAGGAAATGCCAACTATGACATTTATCTTCTTTCTCTTCTTCAAAGAATGGATAAGAATTGCTCCAAGAATAGAAAGAAAGCGGAAAGAAAGCTACTTTAAATCTCGATCACATCCACTAAAAAGCAGGAAACTGTGTCCCGATCAGGTGCATTGATACTATCTAAGGCAATATTCTGATTCTCCAAGATCTCCTCGCCTCCTCTGATCAAATTTAGAGAATCCTTCACTTCTTTGGTTGCTTTATGAGTTATGTTCTTTAAAAACATCACTGCCCGAAAAGATGACTCACTAATTGATAACTTGGCGGTACTACAACTTTATGTTTCTAACACCTCTCTTGATTTCCAACAGAAGAATATTGCACAACTCTTTTATGATACCTTTCCTTTTTCTCATATCACACCTCCTCGTGTTATTCAGCTAAGATGATGAAGTTTTGATATAGTGTTGATTTGGTCTTAAACTCAAGGGGAGTGTACTCCATATTGAAAACCATGAAGAATGACTGTAAACTCGCCTATGTTCAGGCAAGTTTTTAGCAACTTTCTATTTTTAGAATGCTAGTTTTTCGGCCTCAAACGGACAATTTTTTGGAAATTTTTCTAAGATATGGGTTTTGCTCAAAATTTCGTTGCAATACAACCCAGATCGTCCGTTTTTGAAATTTTTGAATTTAGACTAAAAAACAGCAAACCCTAATTTCTTCAAATTTTTACCGAAAAAGCTGGCACCTGGGTTTTGTTCAAAATACAATTAGAAATGGACCCAGTTGATCAGATTTGACAAACCCTAAAGATTTCACTGTCATGCAAATAAAAAGCAGCTACTGCAACTTGATGAATTTCTCCAAAAATTCTTTAGAAGAATGAGATGAAAAGACCCAGATGGCTGAAAATTGAAACCCTTTGACCTTCTTCAAAAATTTGATCTTCTGAATGAAAAAGCAAGGTCTTATGTTGCTGGTTTGAAAATTTTGATGAAGAATCAGCAAACTTGAGTTCTTGAATCATGAAATATCACTTCAAACTTGTTGCTCCAACTTTCTCCTTTGAGTGCTACCTGCAGAAATAATGAAAATTACATTGAATAGAGGTGTTAAATAGACTTAGGGTTTGAAATAAGTCTGCTTTCTTTTCCTTTTATCTTCAAAAACCCTAAAATTAGCATGTTCAATGAACTTGGACATCCTCATCCTCTTGCAATTTTGAAATTTTTGAAAATCTTGCAAATTTCACTAAGGCATGGAAAGTGGGCGCCCTTCTTGGCTAGGGGCGCCCATTTGCTTCAGAGTTAGCTATTTTTTCAGTTTTTCAACTTTTCATCATTTTGACCCCCTACTTTGATCCTAATTTTCGGCTTCCAGATTGATCCGATGAACAAGCTAGATGATTCATCGTGTAGCCTGACTAATTTTGAGAAGATTGTTTTGGAGGCATCTCCGGCTAAGAACTTCATTTCGACCTCCGAATTCATGGGAGCCTGTTTCCTCCAAGGGCGCCCATTTTGTCCAAACTTAGCCATTTTTCCTAATTTTCAATATCTTCCTATTCCCTTTGATCTTCTGATGAAATCTCTGTTCCGGGAACTATGTTGATCTGATTGACTAGTTGATAGGCTCATTGGATAGCTTGATTGAAACCAACGAGGTGATCTTAGGCGCTGTATTGGCAAATTCCATCATTTTTTACCTCAAAAGTTTGGGCGCCCCTTCTCTCCAAGGGCGCCCAGCTTGACCAAACTTAGCCATTTTCAGCATTTCATTTTTTCTCTTCTACAGATGATCCTGCTTGATCTGGTGACCCGGAGCTCGAATTGGCTGATGGTTTAGCTTGTCGCGAAGCTTAGAAGATTTTGGAGGGGGTTCTCTGGGAGCAACTTCATCAAAAAGTTGAATTTGGGCCTTCAAAAGCTTGGGCGCCCTTCTTGGCTAGGGGCGCCCAACTCAACCATACTTAGAATATTTTCTTGCATTTTCACCTTGCTTTTAATTTTCAAAATTTCACTCTCGTCAAACCCTCTATTTAGCCTTTTGCATCTGGTGGCTGCCAACTCTGTTTAACGTGTTGAAGGTCTCGTTGGAAAGCCTGACCAGTTATGAGGAAGTGATCTTGGAGGCTTCACTGGCAAAATCATTCATTTGGGCTCTCAAAATCATTAGTGCCTTTCTCTTCTAGGGCCACCCATTTGCTTCAGACTTAGCATATTTTACCTGATTTTCATCTTCACATTTGAACCGTTATTTCATACTTTCAGCTCAATCTAGATTTTCCGGAGAACGACAAGTCAAATGCTCTGACGAAGACAGTCGTTGTGAAGCTGATTGAATTCTGAAGAGACTGAGCCCAATTACAAACCCTAATTGTTGGATTTTCCGTTCCAAAAGACTGGGCACCCCTGGGCACCTGGCGCTTTGAAAACTCCCAGACTTAGAAAATTTTCCGTTACTTTCATGATTTTCACTTCATCTTCTGGTTGAAAACCCTCTGTTTGACCCCGAATTTCGGGTGACTGAATGATCCGATGATTGTGCTGCCGAACTCGCTGCAAAACTAGGAGAATTCTAAACAACTTTGTCTGGGAGCTGTAAAGAACTGGACAATTTTTTTTTTGTTTTTTGCAATGAGATTACAATTCAACACGCACCCGTTAAGGTTAGCACTAAACCAAAACGATGCGGAAAGTAACTCTAACCAGAATGTACACCAGGATCCCAATGTGGGCAAGGTGTGAGCATTGGTTAGAGGATCTAATGCAGATGCAAACTGAAGGGAACTCTAACCAAGAATGTGCCGATGTAGACAAGCATATGGTCAGAGGATCAATGCATGATAAACAGAATGTAACCCTAACCAAGAATGGCGCCGAGTGATGGCGAGCATATGGTCAGAGGGTCCCTAAACTACTTAACTAAAAGTAAATAGGTAGCAAGCTAGCCTCTTCCACTTATTCAGTGGGAAGTACATGTAAATTAAAAAAGAAGAAGAGAGAATTGCTGACAGTACTACTATTCAACTTACAATAAATTAGAGAGCCTGCCAATAGAACAAGATTAGAAACTTCCAAAGCTGTAACAAATTAAAAAACCTCTCCAACACTCTCAAACTCTTTGAATATCAACTTCTCACTCAACTGCTGATTTTCTTAAATCTGATATGACAGATTTTTGACAGAAAATGCACAGAACAGCAACACAGCTAATTACTAAAATGCTCACAAAACGCTCAAAACTCACCCAAATCATATGAAACTAAATGCATTCATCTCTTAGCATGATGGCACCCCCTAAGTGACTGAGAAACCAACCCAAAAAGCTCCTATTTATTTTGCACGGAAATCAAGGCACACTTAGAAAAGTACGGCCCTCAAGGAGGGGCAATTTTGCTCCATAAAATCCATTTCAAAAGATAAAAATCTGAGACTTTGCCTACTTGGTCGCCCTTAGCATAAAATCTGTTTGATCCAATACCCAGAACAGCAATAATTTTTATTCAAAAGATACGAGCAATTCTTACAATCAGCTGTGAAGATCAGCAACTCCAGAAATGAACAGAAAATGCAAAACTATAACCCCAAATGCAAGTACTAAACTGAAAATGCAAATCAAACCTATTACAAACTAACCTCTCAACTAGTTGCTATCTTTCAAGCAAGAAGATGAGCCAATGCTAGGAGGTGTGCTTTCCTCGAAGCGAGTGCCTGAAGACAATTCAGCAGCATAACGATGTAGTAGACAAAAGATCCCAAATGAAGAGCTAAGGCCTAATTAAATAGACAAGAGAGAATCATCTGGAAGCTTCAAGAAGGGCGCCCAAAACCCTAATTTCAAATTCAACATTTCCCTCCAAAAGCTGGCGTCCTTTTTCACTTATTGAAATATTTCACCTTTTTAAAATAAAGCCCATCCCTCAAGTAGGCATCCTTTTTCATTAAGCTCAATATTTGATTTTTAAAATATAATTTATCTCTCCATGGCGCCTTGACCCTTTAAGTCCCCTTTTTTAAAAACAACTTAAAGTTGTACTGCTAGGCAAAGGGGGATATAATATTAAAATATAATATTATAATTAAAATACTTATCTCTCCAAGAAATATGCGCCCAAGGCCAAAAACTGAAGTGCCAACTGAACCAACTGAAGAAGAAGACCAACTGAACTGAACCCAACCTGTCCACTGCTAAAAATAGTAAATTCATGAAGTTGCTCGGAATGCCAAATTGAACATACCACTGTGAAGCTCTCTGAAAACCCAAAAAGAATCCGCAATCAGAATTCCAAACTTCAAGCAACAACCTCCTCAAAAAAGGAAACCCTAATTTCACCATCCACGTAGCCTACGGGTCTCCGAAATAGGCCAACGGTCAACATAAACGATCACATCTGAGAAGGGGACATTACAGGAGCTCAAACCCTAATTTCACCATTTGATGCCCTAAAAAGATGAGCGCCTATCTCCCCTTGGGGCGCCCATGTCAAGCAACACTAGAAAAAACTATCAATAGACCACTAAGAAGCTCTTCATGTAAGTGTCATGTCCCTTGAAAATATTTACCCCAAATGTATCAAAATACAAAAATTAAAATCTCAATATATCCAAATTATTATTTAAATATGACTAATCATTATTGTATTCATTTTATTAAAATGCAATAACTTATATAATAAATTAATGATGATCTCACACAACACACAAAATAAAATAAAATACAATACAAAATATAATTACCAAACTAAAATAAAATAAAATACAAAACATAATTACCAAACTAAAAGCAAAAAGCCACAATGAAGTCAAAGGGTGAATCGGTTCAAAGAAACAATGTCACGGTTGCACCAAAAGCCATGACCAAGAGACACATCAACCATTATAAAGGAGGACAATGCAAGAAGAGGGAAGACATCGAATGAAACAAAGAGAAATCACTCAGCAGCATTAAAAGAAAATAGGAAAGGCTCTAGCAGCAGCAACAGACAGGAGGTAAGTAGCATATAAAGTTTGGTAAACATATTGCAGTTTGTAGATGGGCAGTCTGAATATTTAATTATGTATATAGTAGAGAATCCATTATTTATGGAAAATAATAGGCTGCATATATATACATATATATATATATATATATATATATATATATATATATATATTTCTGAGTTATCTTTTACTATTAATGATAAATAATAAATCTGTGTCACTGAATTGCAAGAGACAAAATAATAATAGGCTGTGTATTCATATGGTTCTGATTAATCATGTGTTACTGAATTTAATATATGGATCTGTGTTGTATGCAAGAAGCAGGATATAATATTTGTCTTATATATCATTGATTTAATAGTTCAAAACAGAACTTGTGTATTTATACCATAGTTGGAAAAATCGCCTAAAACTCGCGAGTTTTTCCGCGAGTTTTTCAAAAACTCGCGAGTTTTTTTTGCAAACGAGTAACGAGAAGAACTCGCAGGAAAAAACTCGTCGTTTTTTGTGAAAAACTCGCCGACTTTTTGGCGAGTTTTTCACAAAAAAGTCGGCAAGTTTTTAAAAAAAACTCGCGCGATCAAACTATGAAGTCCGTCGGCGGCCAAAAGGTCATTGCATTTCATTTTTTTGAGTTTCTTTCACTCTTGGCAGAACAAAAACAGAGTTTAGAGCATTTTGCACCATTTTTTAGTGATTTTACGTTGAGGAGACGAGATTTGAAGGAGGATTTCATCGGATTTCAAAGGCAAATTGGATTTCCAGGTAGGTTTTCTGATTTTGCTTGTTCTTTCTTTTTTATTTATTTTTCTTCATTTTTGTTGATTGTATGTTTAAAAAACATCATGAATGAATTGTAAAATAGATTTAAATACATTTATATTGTTGAAAAGAAGATTTAGATTCATCAAAACAAGAATTTGTGACACTTTTTTTCTGATTTTTTCTCATATTTTGCTGATTTTTCATTTTTTTGAAATTTTTTTCAAACCCTAGTTTGTTTTTTTTAATTTGATTCTTCTTGTTGGTTGAAAACATGTTTAAAATCATATATTAGCCTAATTTGTTTCTAATTTAAAGTAATTTTCTATTTTTTACATTTTTTTGTAACCCTAGTTTATTAATTTCTTTTTTTAATCAACATAGATTACTTTAAATTAGTAATCTAAGACTCTAAGCATATAGATTAAATCAATATAGATTACTAGCGAAGGCAAAAGCGGCAATGCAAGCTGCCATAGCTTCTTCTCAAGGTGTTGCAGTCAACCTTGAGTCACTGTCAGATGATGATGATATAGCAGCCGACATAGTGGGATCTCTTTGTGGTCCACGTGTGTGAAGGAAACCGCTGCAACCCGCCACCACCTCCATCCATTCGAGTACCTCTAGTAGAGTACCAGGGTCAAGATCAACACCTACAGGCGCAACCACGAGTTCATGCATTGGTGATATTTTTGTGCCTAGAAACACACCTGGTGCACAACCTTCTTTAGAGACAACTGGGTGGAATAAGGAGGTGCATGAGCATGCAGATATTGCTTGTGCCGATTTTTGGTACTTCAACAACATCCCTTTCAATGTAGCAAGCTCACCTTACTGGCAAAATTTGGTGACCGCATTGACAGTTGCAGGGAAAGGCTACAAGGCACCTTCGCGCAAAGACTTGAGTGGGAGGTTAGTTTATATTCTTTAAGTTTAATTTATGTTTTTTAAGTTTAATTTAAGCTATTTTTTTGTTTACAAATTAAAATTGTGTACTTAATTTCACTTTGTACTTGTAGGTTGCTTTCTAATGCAACTGAAAGGGCAAGGGCAGCAATAGAAGAACAAAGAGAAGAATGGAAAAAATATGGCTGCACTATACTTTCTAATGAGTGAACGGATGGAAAAAACCGTACCATCATTAATTTTTTGGTTTCTTGCAAAAATGAGGTGGTGTTCTTGAAATCCGTGGATGCCTCCAGCATAGTAAAAAATGCAGAAAATTTGGCTAGAATGTTGGAGCAAGTGTGCATGGAGGTTGGGCTTGAAAATGTGGTGCAAATCGTAACTCACAATGCAGCAGCATATGTGGCAGCAGGAAGAATCCTCCAAGATAAACACTACACAATTTTTTGGACACCATGTGCTGCCCATGTCTTTGACCTTCTTTTGGAGGACATAGGCAAATTAGATTGGGTCACACCGATTGTAGAGGATGGAAGGAGGATCACTAAATATATCTACAATCACCCTTGGGTTCTCAGCTTGATGAGGGAGCACACCAAAGGGAGAGAATTGGTGAGACCTGGTGTGACAAGGTTTGCAACGGTTTTCTTAACGTTGCAAAGCATTCTTGGTGCTTTGACGGCTTTGAAACAAATGTTTGTGAGTCAAGCATGGGTAGACTCACCTTATTCGAAGAAGCCAGAAGGAGAAAGAGTTCAAAACATTGTCTTCGAGCCCCTCTTTGCACAAAGAGCAACAGAGATTGTGAAGGTAACTTCAAAACTTTGAGTTTGAATCTAAATTCAAATTAAACATTTTTCTTGAAGTTAATGTCTTTCATTGTAAATTTGTAAATTACTAAATTGTAACTCTAATCTTTTTTTGCATTTTTAAATTTATATTGTAGGTGTCAGAGCCCTTGGTTAGAGTGTTTCGCTTGGTGGATGGGGATCAAACCCCAATGGCTTATCTTTATGAGGCCATGGATAGGGCCAAGGAGGCTATTAAAAGTTATTATAAGGGGGACAGCCTCAAATTTGATCCCATTTGGGAGATTATCGATAGGAGGTGGAACAATCAACTCCACCAACCTATCCATGCAGCAGGGTACTTCTTGAACCCCCGTTTCATCCACTCAGGCACCTATTCAGATCCTACTGGAGAGGTTATGGAGGGCCTCACTACTTGCATACAGCGAATGACATCCACACCTAATGAGGCAGACTACATTGTTAATGAATTGCAGAGTTATAGAGAGAAAAGGGGTGCACTCTTCTCTTCAAACCTGGCAAAGAGAGCAGTATCTAGGCTGCCACCAGTTATAAAATTTGAAATTTACAAGTTACAAAAATGAAAAATTGATAATTACAAGTTACAAGTTACAAGTTACAATTTTCTAACTCTTTTTTTGTTTTTTTTGTAGATGTTTGGTGGACACATTGGGGTGGAAAAACCCCAAATCTTCAAAAATTTGCCCTCCGTGTCTTGAGCCAGCCTTGTAGTTCTTCCAATTGTGAGCGCAATTGGAGTTTGTTTGAGGCTATCCACACAAAAAAGAGGAACAAACTCGCTCAAAAACGCCTCAATGACCTTGTTTATGTGCAATATAATCTTCGATTGCGCAGAAGAAAGGTAGAAGAAATATCATATGATGATCCAATTGATTTGGATGAGATAGATCCATACAGTGATTGGACAGGGCGAGGGGAGCAGCCTCCATTGTTTACTGAGGATGAGATTTATGATTTAGAGCGACAGGCAATGGAGGAGGGTGGATTTGCATTCTCATTGGACGACCTTGAGGATGACCCTGAGGAGGAGTCATTGCCAGTGCCACCACCAGCAGCTGCAGGAGGATCTACATCCAGGATGGAGGTTGAGGAGCCACAGGCACAGCAGGAGCAGACTCCTACGATTAGACCCTCTTCCGGTCCCTTACTGAGATCTAGACATGGGAAGAGGAAGATGTGATTCATGTGAATTTGTAAAAACTGAAATATATTAATGTTTATGTAGTATTTACTTTCAGCTTTACAAAAACAATTTGCTATTTTCATTTTATTTCAGACTATTATCATATCAATGCATTGAGCACTCAGCATTCCACATGAGGATGCCATTTTGTATCCAATTTTCTTTCATATCAATCAAATACTACTTGTTTCTTATATGTACTCATTTATTAACTCATTGGATGCATCTTATCTTTGAATTTTGCAAAAAAAATGCGTTTTTAGTGAAGTTTAAGCAATATTTTAATTTCCCGAGTTTTTTGCCGAGTTTTTGCCGAGTTTTTGCTGAGTTTTTGCCGAGCCGAGTTTTTCGGGCTTGCCGAGTACTTGCAATTGGCGAGTTTTCCAACTATGATTTATACAATGGAATAATATTCATGTTATGTCATTCATTAAATAGTCTGAATCTGTGTGCTTATACTATGTCTGACTGTAAACAAATTAGCCATGATGGGGGAGATTGAGGGACTATTGAAGGGGAAACAGCGTGTGATAAGTACACCACCCATCTGGATGGAAAGGGCCACAAGGGCCAAGAGGGGCAAACTGCTCTTGGGCTTAGAGGATTTGACTATCCAGGACACCCTGTTGTAGCTGCACCCTCAACCTCTCAATATGATTGAGCAATGATGGTCCTGGTATAGGGGAACGGAGGTAGAATACTAGGTACACCACCCCATATGGATGGCAAGGGCCACATGGGGCCAAGGGGGGTAAACTGCCCTTGGGCCTAGGGATTCTTGGGCACCCTATCAGACCACCACACTCGAGGAAGAATGAATTAGAAGATTCAATATGCTTATGCAATGATGTTGTCTTATTTTATGTCTACTAACACTTTTGCAGGTCAAAAGGTAGTTGTATCCCTAACCACATTCTCTTTGATTTCCTTACATGCATGCTAATTAATATTTTCTTGAAAATACTCTCTAATTCTGTTTTACAGGGACCTAATTGTTCTATAAGCATTCCCCAACACCAAAGTAATTCCTTGGAATTGATTAATTGGGGCAGATTTAGGGTCATCTCAAAAAAGGGGCATTACAGTAAGATCCTATCAAAATACTAGTTGTTGAGGTAAATGAAGAAAACATTGAACTTCACCATGTGAGCAAAAGGCATGCCACCCAACCCTAGAGCAGCAACAGTATGCAGGCTCAAACTACAGACTGGAGGGTCCCTGTGTTCAAGCCAAGTGCTAGGCAGTCAGTAATAACTGTTGGGGCCATGATCAAAACATGCAAGGGAAAATTACTCCACTAATCCCAAGCAGAAAGGTCCTTTCCAAGGACAGCATTAAGGAGTGCCAGACACTGTTTACTAGGGATGGATTTCATGCATAATACAGCAATCTCCATATTATATATTGACAATACAAATTATCCAAACAAATCAGTAACTATGTATGCACTACAGTTAGTTGAATGTATACATTTCAGAGCTAGTACAGCTCGGGTAGATATCCCTCTTCATTGTTTTATTAGCTGATTTTAATGGTTTTGATGTAGATAAAAGAGACTATTCGCTCAATATACCAATGTGCCTCTTCTTGGTAAAATGACCATCCACAATTTGATGTTGATAGATTGATGTATGATGTATTTTCCACATTTTATTCTAATATTAATGCTATCATGCACTTATTAAGGTATAATAAAGTTACTATTTCTAGATTGAAAAAATGGTTTGTATGAATTGCACACAGCCAGCCTACCTATTCCATAATAATGATATATGTTAAAAACTTTTCAGATCAAAATCAATCTAATTATAAGATTATAGAACTTTAATGAAAACATACATGTCCTGCATAGTAAGCTCTAATCTGGAGATCTGCATCAACTTGCACCAATTGTTTCAAATCCACAGCTGTGACTGCAAGCAGAAGACAAGATACATGATTTGTGCTAGCGCAGCTGAAAAAGAAAAAGCCTTTTCCATAGAAGATCAAATATATATTAACCGTAAAAAGAACTGGATAGCATCAAAAATTGCATCAAGGAAAGAAACGTAATATTGAGGACAACTAAATTCCAATGTTGATCTGTAATCGTTATAGAAATTCAATAGCACAATCATCAACAATAGAGATGCATTTTCCTTATGTGTTGTTCCATAAGTTTAATTCTAATTGAAACAGAAAAAATAAAGTATAGTTTCAAAAATATGCTAAACCAGCTATATTACTGCTATCCATATCAAATATCTATTTGTGTGACTTGTTAACATGCTTCCATTCATTGCATAACAAAATTTATAAGCATTCTTGTGATACCATCAACATATAGGGCACTTCAAACCCAACCAAACAATAACACAACAAAGAACTATGCTCATTCCTTAGCTCATGTGAGGGTTAATTACATAAATTGGTTGTAACAATGATGCAAACCACAAGTGAGTCAAATGAACAGCTGGATAATAGTTTCACAGAGTTACACAACGAAAGCACAAGTAAAAGGAATAACAATGATGTAATGTCCCTTCCTTAGACAGCTCAATCTATAACAGAGGTTAGCCTACTATTAGGGTTCCTGTAGGTCAGCAGAATGGTTAGGGGACCCAGCCGAGGGTTGTGGAGTTTAGCTAGGAGCCTTATGAGCTTTTTAGTTTGGAGTTCAGTCGATGAATCCAGGGTTAAAGTGAAAATATTAAGGTTTGCTTTAATGGAATAGTAAAAGGTTAATAGTAACTTAAAATCATAAGGTGAAAAGTGAAAAGTGCCCCATCCTAGCAACTCAAGTTGTTTTTAAAAAGTGGCCCTTTCTTTTGATGAGGAAAGACCCTCAAGGAAGATTATTTTATTGATTTTTATTAAAAAGTCCATGAGAGGTTATAAAGCAATGTGTTGGGCTCCTTTTGAGCATTCTATTCTCACTTTTACAAAAGCAATTGCAGGTTTGAACTCTTGGAAGAGGGTTTCAGCAGCATACAAGTCTTCTGATGACGAAATTCCTTGGAGGATAGTGCATTAGACGAAAACCCAATTCACAGAATAGGGAAATCTAATTTGGGTTTCCATTTGGGCATCATTGGTCTTCATTACAGTGCACTTAGAATTGATTGCAACAGGGAGTTATTAGAAAAATAATTGCAGATTTTGATAGTTTATGGCAGCTAAGGCACATGGGTATTTGATTTTATTGCATATTCTTCCACAGCAACAATTTATCTTCGATTTGGTACCTTATTTGTGGAGTTTTGATCAAGGCTGTTTGTTGGGTATTTTGGGAGGCACCTAGGGGTTGCTAAAAGGCTGATGTTCCTAATTTCTATCATTATTTCCAGCCTATTGGTGATCCTCTACAACACTTATTTCGTCATCATACTCAGCCATATCGTTTGAAGTTGTAACAGCGAAGTGTTTCATGATTTGACTTCAATAATCAAGCTACAATTGAAGCTATACATTCAAGTATGTGTTTATCATTTTGGGTATTCAAATATTGCATTATATAAGGGTTTTAGACTGTTGTTACAGTCTGATCTAATGTATATCAAACCTCTGACACTTGTAATCAGGTCTGATATAGTTGAAAAAAAGTGGTTCTATTGAGTTGCAATTGTTGTCTTTCACTTATGCAATAGTTCTCTTCATTTCTATGCTTTCCTCTATGATTTTGCAATGAAAAAACAAGCAACGAAACTCAAACAAACAATCAGCAAAACCAAATCAGACCATGCAAGACAACTGTTTGACATTATGGCAAGAGGGCAAAACTGAAAAGTTCAGGGTAGAATTGGTAAGGGACCTTTCAGTGGTATCAAAGGCACAATCCTGCCAGCCTATTGGGTGAAATCAGTTTGGTTTAGTTTTCAGTTGGGCAACGTGACGAGTCATCATGGAGAAGTTGCTTAAGGATACACAGGTGTGGGAAGAGTTAGAACAGTCACAACATAAGATCAACCGTCAATTGCAGCAATTGAATGATACAATTTCAAAGAAATTTGGGCACTCTAGTGGATCATCTCCATCTATTAGAACAAGTAAGAGACCTCATGTTTCACCAACAAATAAAGCAATTATGGCCAGCTATGACAAGTATCACTCTCTTCCTGAAAAGATACAAGGCATGCTTCCTTTCACACAATTCTTGGGTATACCGGATGAGGATGAAGATGAATTGATGTTTTCAAGTCCATATCAGCAGCAGAAAAGGAAAGAAATATTAAAAGATAGGAGTGAAACCATTGGGAAAAGTGAAGAGCTTAATGTGCAAGAACAGGGAACAGTAGAGAAATCACTTGTTTGTAGTTTGTAGTCTACAAGTGATCATAATGAATGCAAAAATCTGTCATCAAGTGGGAGTCCTAAAGAAGAAATAACTTTGGATCAAGTAGAGATTCATATCACACCATTGAGTCAACATGTTGGTCACAAAGTGGAAGAGGTTACAGTCATGGATCAGCCCATTGGAGATGTTGAAAACATGACACCAGGGTATGACACCTATTCTAATTTTTGCAACAATAGTTCTAATCATGAGGTAGCATCCATTTCACATTAAAGTAATGATGTTGTTGAGTCGCCCTATGATGGTACTCAAGTTGAGAGTGTTACACATGAGGTATATATTGTGGATTCAAGCCACAAAAGTCATGATTTTGTTCACCATACTGTTAAAGATGTTAAAAGGACACATGGGTTGTATGATGGGTGGTCACTAAGAGCCAAAAAAGTCAAGATGCTTGCTGCCCAAGCAAAGACAACACTTACAAGAGGTCAAAGAAAGATGTAATCTGATAGATAATGCAAGAAGACAAAGAGAAGCACACATTAGATCCTTATTTTTTTTAAAAGATGAATGTGTGGATGTTGAGTATACAAGGGAAGAGCTTCTTGAGGTAAGCCCACAAGAAGAGCATGTTGAGTTGTGTGAGGAAGGAGGAATGATTTAGGAAATTCAGTTTGGTCCAGTTTGCATCATGAAGTTTATAACCTTCCTCCTTTGGAGACCCTCTTGAAGGCTCAAAAAAATGATGATATTGGTTACACACTTGATGGATCAGCCACAAGTGTTATATCCATTCGTGTGGAATGGAAGATTATTGGTTACATTATGGTTAGTCATGCATCATCTACATTGGAAGGACAATTGCTAAGAGCATATGAAGCTTTTTATTTTAGAGAGTTGATTAGGGTGACTAGGAGGTTTCTTACTAGAAATATTTTGCATTTTGATAATTGCTGGTTTATCTTGCATACCACACCTTGGAGTTTGCTAGTAAAGGACAACATATTAGCTATAGAGGTAATGGTATGGATTAGAAACTAGGACCACAATATTTAGACATCACATGAGCATGAATCCAAGTTAGATGGTTGTGGAAAGCAGTGTAGCATGGTAGACATTCATGAAAGGATAGCCAAGCATGAGGTGATGGTGGGAACTTCTACTTGCCAACAATCTGAATTCATAACAGCAATGGGAGAAGAACATGAATCAATTGGTATGTTGATGCCTCACCCTTATGATGATGATACTTTGATTGAGTATAAGGATGACATAGCTTCAAAACTTGACATGCTACAAGATTGGGCTGCCAAGTATATGCAAGTGTGCACTTGCATTAAAAAGTTCCAGAGTAATAAAAGAGAAGGTACAATCAGTCTTCAATCTCTAGTTTGGGACACCAGCGTTATAATTTTTCATCTACATGAACTTACAACCCCTATTCATGGAGTAATTGGTGACAATGAGCTTCCAAAGATAACGTACATGATGCATTGGTTAAGCATGGCTATTTTGATGTTGTGTCTTCCAAGAGGACTGAATTTGTTAACTTTAGAACAACAGCAATAAATCAGTCCAAAGAAACTAGTAACATACACCAGTCCATACATGATGAGAAGCAAGATTTATTTAATCCTGAGTTTGTAGTTGATATTATCAACATTAAGAAGAATGAAGTGGTGTTAGCTATTCAATGGTTGAAATCTCTTGGAAGGTTTGTCCAAGACTTCAACAAGATGGTGTTAGTGTTTACTCACATGGGTAAACATATTGTGCTTAAGACACTAAAAAATGAGACAAAGGAGAGGACAGCTAAGAGTATGTTCATTTGCTCTAACATGGATGACTTGAGAAGCATGGATAAAAAGGAAAGATTCAGTCCTAATTTTCTAATTTTAAACAGCAGTGGTATATCGTCACTTTCTCATGATATTGCAGCTGCTAGTCATTGGGGAACGAGTGATATTGGTTCCACTTTGATTGGTACACAAGATGCATGCATTGGGCAAGGTATTCCTCTTACAACACTCTTTCAAAGAGGCTTTGGAGTTGATAAAAGAAGACTATTTACAAATGGTTAGAGATAGAGACATGGCTGTCCAAATGGTGAAAGATCAAAATAGAGAGATTGTTGATCTTTGTCTACTTTTGAGTGGGCATAATCACTCCTTTCATAATTTAGAAAATCAGTCCTTTATAGCAGCTACTCCTAGGGTACAAGATGACAAGGCAAATAGTGTAGGAGTTGAACAAGTTGAGGAAAGGATTGAAGAATCATACAATGAGGTACCTTGCAGCCTAGTGACATTTAGTGATGAAGACTTCTTTGAGCCACTTCCACCCCTAATCACTAGGGAAGAAGATGAGACAAATCAAGACTTGATGTTGTTTGATGACTACAATGAAAAAATAAAAGAGGATTCCAAAGGTCTGATTTGGGACAGCAATATTCTTCCTCATTCTTACAAAATTGCTACTCTTACACATGGAAGAACTTGTGAAAATGAGTCTACAAGTGTTGGTACACAAAGTGTAAGTGTTGGGCTTGAAATTTTCAATGGAGATGCACTTGTGAAGCTTGAAGACATGGCAAAAGAATATGACACGTATTCTGATTTTTATAACAGCTGTCATATTCCTTCACTCTATCATGAGGTAACAAGTTCACATAAGGATTATAGTACCATAGAGTTTTCTATGGATGGTGCTCAAAAATAGGGTGTTAAAAATGGACTTTGGGTAGTGATTCAAGTCATAAGAATTCTGATTTCGTATATCAGACTTGCGAGGATGTGGAAAGGACACAAATTTGGTGTGATATATGGTCACAAAGGGCCATGGAGGCTAAGCTAGTGGCTGCCCCTGAAAGACAGCATCTTCAACAAGTCAAACAACAAGTTCACCACTTAGATCAATCAAAACAACAAAGGAAGGTTTATCTTAGATCTCTCTTTCCAAAGAATGATGCTAATGAGGTTGAACATGTCATGAACAAACCTCTTATGACAGCCAAACACAATGAACAAGTGAATTTATATGAATCAGAAATTTCATGTTGTTCACATGTTTGTAGTGATGAGATTGATGAGACATATCATTTGGATGGTTTAGTGAAAACTTCAAGCATGATGGAACAGGATAGGAGAGAGCCTACATGTTTTGACACACGAATAGATGAGGATAATTCAGAATTTTTAGTTGTTGATCATTTCCTTCATGGACTTGATGATTTTGTTCTTGACACCCATAGTGGACCAGCCACTCAAGAGTTGTCTTTGATGGGTGTTAAAGGCATCCATAACTCATCTTTGGTTATGTCACTGTTTATTATGATATGGAAGCTTTCAATTTGTTCATTGGTGACTTCATCTTCATTGATTCGTCATGGGTTAGTAGCTGTCCTACTAGGAACTCCATGGCACTTTCAGATTTAGCATGGTCTATAACAGATATTGAGTTGCATGGGAGTGTGTGGAGACTTGTCTTCTTGATGGACATTGCTTATGAGGTGAATTTCCTGCTTATACATGGGTATGATGACACCATTGACATTGATCTTAATCCTGGTTTGAGTTATCACAGCAACGTTTGGTGGTCTTATGGATTGGTTTATATGCATATGAGAGTTCAACTTCACATCTTCTTATTGGCCTACCATAATGGATGGATGTTTCCTAGTGACTTCGTGAGAAATTTCAGCTATAGTAGGTTGGATAGATTGGTTTGGCATCCTGGTATTGATTGGTTGGGTGCATCATTTCACATGGATTCCATTATGTTGTTTCACGGATTATGGTATATTAGCATTTAAGTCAAAGTGGAGCAACGGGTTGTATGGCGATTGCTTCAGGACAAGCAATCCCGGGAAGGGAGGATTGTAATGTCCCTTCCTTAGACAACTCAATCTATAGTGGAGGTTGGCCTACTATTAGGGTTCCCGTAGGTCAGCAAAATGGTTAGGGGACCCAGCCGAGGGCTATGGAATTTAGCTCGGAGGCTTATGAGCTTTTCAATTTGGAGTTCAATTGATGAATCTAGGATTAAAGTGAAAAAATTAAGGTTTTCTTTAATGGAATAGTAAAAGGTGAATAGTAACTGAAAATCATAAGGTGAATAGTGAAAACTACCCCATCCTAGCAACTCAAGTTGTTTTTAAAAAGTGGCCCTTTCTTTTGATGAAGAAAGACCCTCAAGGAGGATTATTTTATTGATTTTTATAGAAAATTCCATGAGAGGTTATAAAGAAATGTGTTGGGCTCCTTTTTAAGCATTCTATTCTCATTTTTACAAAAGCAATTGCAAGTTTGAGCTCTTGGAAGAGGGTTTCAGCAGCATACAAGTCTTCTAAGGACAAAATCCCTTGGAGGATAGTGGATTGGACGAAAACCCAATTCACGGATCAAGGAAATCTACTCTAGGTTTCCATTTGGGCATCATTGGACTTCATTACAGGTTAATCTGCATTTAGAATTGATTGCAGCAGGGAGTTATCAAAAAAATAATTGCAGATTTTGATAGTTTATGGCAGCTAAAGCACATGGTTATTTGATTTTATTACAAATTCTTCCACGGCAACAATTTATCTTCGATTTGGTACCTTATTCGTAGAGTTTTGATCAAGGTTGCTTGTTGGGTATTTTGGGAGGCACCTAAGGTTTGGTAAAAGGTTGATGTTCTTGATTTCTATCATTATTTCCAGCCTATTGGTGATCCTCTACAACACTCATTTCGTCATCATACTCAGTCATACCATTTGAAGTTGTAGCAATGAAATGATTCATGATTTGACTTCAATAATCAAGCTACAATTGGAGCTATACATCCAGGTATGTGTTTATCATTTTGGGTAGTCAAATATTGCATTATATAAGAGTTTTAGACTATTGTTACAGTCTGATATAATGTATATCAAACCTCTGAAACTTGTAATCAGATCTGTTATAGTTGAAAAAAAGTGGTTCTATTGAGTTGCAACTGTTGTCTTTCACTTATGCAATAGTTCTCTTCATTTCTATGCTTTCCTCTATGATTTTGCAATGAAAAAACAAGCAATGAAACTCAAACAAACAATTATCAAAACCAAATCAAACCATGCAAGACAATTGTTTGACATTATGGCATGAGGGAAAAACTAAAAAATTCAGGGTAGAATTGGTAAGGGATCTTTCATCAATGAAGAAACAAGAAAACACAAAATCTATATTATTTGAAAAATATCTGTACATCCTATTAGCCACTCCAAAATTGTATGCAACACAAACAGCCTATGCTACCCATTTAGCCTACTTGCAAAGATGCGCTATGGTACATTCTAGCCAATTTTACAAGACCAGCTATGCATATGAACCAGTCTATTCTCACTCTTAGCTACAGCTCTAGCAAATATGTCTACTATGCTTCAGCATTTTTTGTTTGAGTTCAGCTACATCCACAGAAGGAAACTTCTACTTTCATTGATTGCTGATCTTCCCCACATGTGATAACTAAAAGGTCCTTGCCACACCACACATGTGTAACCAAAGCTTCAAGAAATTTAATGCTTCTAATCACTATGAAGTGTCTAACATAACTAACAAAAGATTGTTTCTCGTTTTCCACCTATTGACCAAAGAATGGTTCCTTGACATGTCCACATTCTAGTGAGCAGACTTGATCCTACATAAATTCCCAAACTTGCACAATTACATGAGGCACTATGGTGACACACCCCACTCTATGCAGTTCCATCAGGGTTCACTCTATCTTTTACTTAGGCAAGAGTTTGCTTCCGATTATGTGCCTCATGCGGCACTACTGACATAACCAATCACTTTCACAATAACATTGTAGATTGCCCAAGCTCCCAAACACAGCCAAAATTGCATAGAAAACTCATCAATTCACAATGCACACTTCAAGCCAAAACACAACAACTAGTCCACTATGCGGACTAAACAAAACCTATGTTCCCTGGGGACACATCCGTTGGGTTTTTCTAGGTGCACTTGAACTGGGGAAGTCCTGAGGATGTGGCAACAACTCGGGGACATATCCTAGCCATCCCCAATTGAAAAAAGAAAAGGCCAAAATGTCCTAGGGAGGTGGAGACAAGTAGGGGGATGGCTAGGGACGTCTCAAACATCCCACGACCATCCCCTGGACGGGTGGCTATCCCCTACAGCTGGATCGTGTTTTCTTTTTTAAAAGGCTGCAAGTTAAAAAAAAAAACATTTATATTTGTTCTTTGTGGGTCCCCACACCACTCTTAGCCCTGACATAACAAAAGAAAGACTCCATATCTAATATTTGTTCATTTCTACATGCAAAAATAAAGTGCAGCCAAGTTAGAAAAGCAAGCCAGTAGGTAATAAAAAATAATGCTTGCATTGCCTTATCAAATATTCTATATGATAGCAATGATAACAAAGGAAAGTATGTGGTGTTTTTACAAAGCTCTAATGATTTGGAATGCCTCTATTCTGAGGTCCATTTATTGAGGAAACTTAAGCATGAGAGTATTAGAAAATTTTACAACTCATGAGTGGATGATAAGAATTACAATACCAATGTTATAAAAAAAATATTTACATTTGAGACACTATAGCACTATTGAAAAAGTATGAATCACAATGTTACAATTATGTCAATGCCCTGCATTGGATCCATCGTCCTTAGCTATGTTTTCTTGCCTTTGGCTGGATGCATATATTCAGGAAACAAACTACTATTGGCTCCTGCTAAAGCCATGGAAACATTTTTCTCAGTAAACTTAGCCCAATTCGTTCCTTCTCAACAACTCACAAGACTATCCAAAATGTATCTACCCTTCACAAAGATAATTTGGGAAGGGGAGACAACTTTAGACAAAAGCTTCTAAACTCTTAAAGGAATGATTTTAGCAAAAAATTTATAAGACACATTAAAGAGCGCAATAGGCCTCCAATCTTTCAATTCGGAAGGATCCCCCTCTTTAGGAGTCAACTTGATAAAACCATTATTAATGTCTCTACCAAGGGAGACCATAATAACTGCCTCATTATAGACCTCCAGAATGATTTTTCTAATCCAATTAATATTAGCTTTATAGAACTCAATCGGAAACCCATCAAAACTAGAACCTTTATTAAGCTTCAAATGACAGATTAGCATTTTTTACCTCATCCAAGGAAAAAGAAGTCTCCAAATTAGCAGCGTCATTAGTAGACAAATTACAAGGAACAACTTTGGAGGTTAAACACCTAGCATCAGAAATAGCAGCATTGTTATCACCAGTGAACAAATTTCCATACAAACTCAAAAAGGCCCTCCTAATTCAAAAATCATCCTCCATTAGAACACCACCAACATCAAAAACAGGAAACATTTCCCTCTTGTGCTTGCATTTTAATCTTGAAGAAAAAACTTGGAACACCTATCACCCAAGTGCATACACATTCGTCTTGATCTAAATTTAGCCCCACTTGCTGCGTAAAACTGACCACACTACAAAAAATGCCTAATATCTTGGGCCATTTCTAATGCTAGAAATTAGAATTATTTTCTTGCAGTGTCAACTAAGTCCTAATCCAATCTCACTAAAGCTTATTGACCCTAAGTACCCTTTCTTTCGCTTTGCTCTTAACAAAGATCCTCATAAACTTGACCTAAGCAATCCATAGCATTGCTCCATCTCTCAATATTTGAACTTGTAATGTCCCTATTTTTGAGCTCGCCTAAATAATATTAATGTATTTAATTATTTAATATTCCTTGGCAAAAGCACAAATATAAAGCTAATATTAAATGATTAAATATTATGGGGTTATAAAGTGACAATGAGAAATATTAAAAGGTTTAATTAAAAAAGTCACTTTATAATAATGTGTTAAGTGATTTAGGCAGGAAAACCCTAAAAAGGAAGAAAGGGATTATAAAAAAGATTTGAGAGCTCATTCTCTCATATTTAGAATTATTATTTTATTTGGTGTTTATATTTTGGAGGAGCTCTTTGGGGTTCGAAACCCTAGGTGGGAATTCCCACGGGTTCCAATTTTGGTGGTGAAAGATTCCTCCCTAGCTAGCATTGGTGGATTCATCCAGGATTCACACTTGCACAATAAGGAAAATTTATGTGTCTCCTTCATAGATAAATTTGAAGATTAACAATTAAAATCAGCTTGTCTAAGAAGCAGGGGTTTATTATTTGAGTTTAGAGTTTTGGGCAATATCTTCCTGAGCTTATTTCTATTCTACTGTTGGGTTCAGTACTGGCATATAGCTTCATGGTATTTGCTCTCAAATTGGCCGCCATAGCCTTTGAGGTTCTCTGAGTCTGGGGTTATTGCTCGGGCTGGAAGAATACTCATGTGAGTTCCTAAGTTTCAACGAGTGCAGTGCCTATTTCATGTATTGGCGCAACTTCTTGAGGAGTTGTGGAAGCCTAAGAGCGAGACGTGAGAACCTAGTATAAGTCGTGGGTCTCATTTGCATCTGTTCAACCTTCTATCATCTATGGCCGAGTTTACCTATTGTTGAGGATGGGATCTTAACGAAAGAGGGAGTTAGTGATGGTTCATGCAATTCCTGGTCACAAATCTGTATGTGGGCCTTCCAGAACTCCTGTGAATTGTTTTCGAGTGAATCGCTACTCTTTGTGAGGACACCATAGACCCTGGACACTAGGCATGGCATTATCTTGGATGTAGGAGCCACCCATAAACCATTGTCAACTTACACTAGGTTGGACGTATTATCTCCAGGTCTGAAAGACAATATTCTGATCTCTATTATCTTGTTGCTACCAGTCTATGTAATGCATAAGAGTTCCTCAAATTGCTATTTGTTCTGAGTCATCTCTGAGTGAAACTCTGAGTGTATAAGCTTCATTATTAATATCAGAAATATACGATATAAGTCGGCAAGTGTTTGTTGTCAACGTATCAATTCTAACTACTCAAATCATCAATCTAGCTTATCATATTCACTAAGAAAGTGTATGCAAAGTACTGCTGTTCTATTCCTGAGTTTGGAGTATTTAGAATACTTGTAACACTCAGAAATTACTTATTAATCTGATTTTCCCACATTAGTGTCGTTGTTATGTCTGAGAACACATTCACTGAGTTTGATTTAGCATTGAAATTGTTATGTCATGCTCTTACTTGTTTATTCTGAGTTGTTCAAAGTCTGATATTAATTTCTGAGCGGTTATATGTAGTGTACTACCCCAAATGTAGTAAAAAAAATTCAATTTTTACTAACACAAGTGCTCAGGCATTTCGTCAAACAATTTTCCTTCCAAGATGTTTTGAGTTATTTTCAATTTGTTTACATTGACTTGATAAACCATGAAGTGTCACTTTCGTTCCACAATCATATCCACATATTCAAATATAAAAGGATATTTCATACAATACTGTCTGCAGCTACGTAATGGATCAATACAAATTTATAACAAATTTTCACCAGCAGTTATTTCATTCATAAATAAACCTCCATAATATTAATCTGACCTAAATTACAAGCAGGTTCGAATCTATAGGAGATGTCCCATTAAAATGCCACACTGACCCTTCTTAATACAGCTCCATGACTTCTAATTTCTCCTCGTGAACAAAATTACAAACGGCGATGTCTCCACGCGAGCTACAGCAGCTTCCTTTAAGACTCCATCAACTCTGACCTTGTTGCTCATCCCCAGCTGAGCCTTATGTCTTTCCCAACACATAGAATTCGTATTATTCTTCAAACGTTGAATACGATAGTCCAAGGATTAAATAACGACAGCAGAAGAATATGCTCGACTCCATATAATAGAGAGACGGCTTCAACTTTTAAAATCTGGCGTTAATGGATAGACTTTGATTCTTGATTATATCAGATTCTCGTGCAAGGCCCTCTATTCTCACAGCGGCTAATATGATATCTCAGCTCCATATTTCATAATGAACGTATCCTCAAAGGTTATATATCAGTTCCCATCTTCATACTCTACCTCAACAATCTCAGTAATGTTTCCAACTAAATTTGCAATGAATCCCGTTTAATCTCCAAACTTCAACATCTCTGGAAATGGATGCACTAGCGTGTCAAGTACTATTCCTTCCATGATTTTTAGTTATATCTCCTAAAGCAGCTCGATATGTTTACTAACTTCCACAATCCTTCATAAACCTTTGATTAAAGGTGCGGATCTTTGTATGTGAAGCAGCGTTCAAAGAATGAAGTGCTATCTTTTGTTGCTCTTTTGAAACCGAGCTATCTACAATATTATGCAATTCATTTTGTCTTTTCCCGAGCTTCACCATGTCTTCTTATTGCCTCACGAAAATGACGCAATATATTTTCACGTATCATGGCAATTGACTTGATAGCCTCCATTCATGGATTTAGACCTTCATTTTGCTAATGCGGCAGATGAAGTATGGAAACCGCACATTCTTCAAGTGTCTTTTGGATCCTTCGACTGTAGAATAGCTCCGTTCGATTCCAACAAGCCCGTTTCTTTTTACCTGGGCCACTACCTTCTTAAAATTCTCCCACAGATCTTGTTTCTCCCTAGCAAAAATGTTATTGAACTGGTTTATTTTAAATTGGATGAAATATACACTGACTCCCTGACTCTTGTGATATCTTACCCAACTAGTCTTCCTTAAATTCCCGCAATGTCTCCCTTAATCGACTTACAACTTAAATCTTTTTAATCACAAATAAATTTCAACTCCTACGAAATCCTTTCTCAGGTCTACGAGGTATGCAAAAGCTTGCCCAATTAAAATTACCCAATATCAATTCGATATTTCAAAACTATTAATTTGAATATGAGAGTCTCAAAAACTGCTCAACTAGATATCACAAAGGATATAATATTCAGAACAAATAACAATCAATTATTTATTTTTCTTGAGAATTCTCTCTGAAAGAGACTATACAACATTCTTAACCTGAAACATTATTTTCAACTACAAAACCGGGGTGATTCCGCTAGTGTTGAATTGGGTTTCCGACCAATTCTTGAACCTGAGAGATTTCCGTTCTCAAGCTCCTGTAAACCAAACTTCTTCAAAACCAAATAAAATCTAGCCTGCCTACCAATGAATTCCAAGAACTTTTATTCTTTTCTCCTTCGTAACTCCCGTGACTGCTTGAATTCCCTTCTATTTTCCATTTTCACCTTTAAATTCATTTGAGAATTTCATATTTAAAAGTAAATTAATTTATTTAGCTTTTCATAACTAAGTTACTTTTACTTTATTAATTTAAGTTGTCCTTTTCCAATTTAATCTTTTTGACAACTTAAATTAATAATTTATGCTGACACTAAAATTGGGACATTACAATTCCTCCCGTCCCGAAGATTGCTTGTGTAATGTCCCCTTTCTAATCACCACCAAAAAGATTGATTATTTTAGCCTTTATTTATTCTCGAGGATAAAATAGGAGAAATAAGGGAATAAATTATTAAATTAATTATTTATAAACTCATCTCAAAATTATAATATCAAGAAGGTGATTTTATATTTAATTAATTTAATTTTAAGTACTAAAACAAAACAATATATCATAAAGTCACTTAAGTTAAAATATATTTTTTATCCCACATTGACAAGAAAAGTGTGTGGGCTCTCTTATGAAAAGTATAAGAAGAAGATTGGGCTAGGCATTTGGGCATCTTGGTTGTTGACATCTTTCTACTACATTGCTGAAGCTAAATGCTTAGCTTGTTGATTTTCAGTCTTCGTTTGTGAAAGACCAAACCTAGCTAGTTACTTCCAATTTCAGTTGTGAAATATCAACCCTAGTTTGGAAAATTCAGAAAGTTAACTCAGACTTTCTAATTGTGCTTGCAACTTCGAAAATTTTGTGGCTTCAAGCCAAATTTTGTCTTGAAGGAAGAAATCAATTCTAAGAGAAATAATGGCAGATTTCAATGGAGGAATTTCAGTCATATAGAAGGATGATTTTGCTGGGAGATGACGTCTTGCTAAGAAGAATTCGATTTGATGTTTCTGCTGCTCATTTCAGACTTTTGCATATGCTAGGCGTACCTAGCTAAGGTGCGATTTTGAGAAGGAGCCATCAGAAAATTACAAATAAATTTAAGGAGCATCGATTGGCATAAGGGAAGTTAGGCGCACCATTTGGAAGCCATTTGGAAGCTCAAGCAAGGAGAATCGAATTATTTTGTGTGGCTGCAAGACATTTCCAAGTTACATCTTTTATTGTTGCATTTCATTTAGAGGCTCATATTCATTGTATGCATTTGGTGTTTCAATCAGCATCTTCTCCATGTAGTTTCAGTCATAAAATCAATTCCATGTTGCATATGTAATGCTGTTAATCATTCAGCTGATAGGCATTTAGCTTCAAACATTTTCATATGAAAAGTAAACGTAAACTCTGGTCTGATTGCACTTCATTTGCAGCTTGTAAGCACTTTCATAATATTCTAATATCAATTGGAGTTATAAGGTGTTTTGTTGCCATCTATTTGATGAACTGACTATCATATGTATTTGCATTGTTTTGAAATAGTTTTCATGCCAAGTGTTTGTAAAAATGTCTCTTAGCTGTAGATGTTCATTTGCATTTAGGAATTCATGTGTTGCACTTTAAAATTACAAAAAGAGCTGCATTTCATCTTAGGTATTTGGTTGGTGGTCTTTGCAATCTTCTCCAAGCATTTTACATTATTGGCAAGTGTCAAAAACATACCCACAGCCAACTGAAACTCAGAACAGCAAGTAAAAAGTTGACAAGTGACGTGTTTGACAAAATTCCTTGAGGCAAACTTAAACCAGATTTCGAGGGAGTTTTCTAGAGTGGTTTAAGAGTGTGAACATTGACCTTTTGGTCTATCCCTTCCCTTTAGGTGAAAATCCTAAAGTGTTAGAAGGACATAGTAACCAAGATCTTTGTTTTGCATTTTGGTAACCCTTAAGATATTCCTTGAGACCTAAAAACTAGAACAGAAGTTGCAAGGGATAAGTTCAAACATTGTATGCCAACCGTTTGACAAAATTTCCTAAGGCTGAAATTGAAGAGTTTTGAGTCTAAATCAGCAAGGCTCATTATAGTGGTATCAGAGCTTAAGTTCCTGCCAGCCTGTAAGGGTTCATGAGTGACAAAGAAAATAGATACGCAACCAGAAAAGAAAAGAAAGGGGCAAAACATTGGCAGCCACCTCAAGTTCCAGAAGGAGAGACAGTTTCAGATTTCTTGATAAAGCATTAGGAAAGTGAAGGAGATTCAGCTAGCACAATGGGTGAAGGTGGTAGTGGCAGCCATAGGAAAGAAGATTCAAGTGATGCACTCTTGAGGGAACATCTAGCAAAGCAAAGAAGAACAAATCAGCATTTAGAACAAATGATGAATATGCTGATAAGAAATTCAATTGGCAACAATAACAATACAAATGGAGGAAACAATGGACACGGAGACAACTCAGTCAATAATAACAGGGTTCCTAATCACTGCACCACACAAAGTGGAACAAGAGCCATGATGCCTGTTTTTCCAGTTAGAGAAGAGCAACCCGAAGTAAACAATGAACTCTCAATACTTGAGCTTCAGGATCAATTCAGATAAGATTGGCTAGTTGTTGGCTTCCAACAAGATATGTCTCTAAAAGATTACATGGACCTAAGAATGAGACATAGACCAGGCAGAGGTAACAGGGAACAACACAATGATCTCAGGAGAAAGGTGGGCAAATTGAGTTTGCCTTATTTTGATGGTTTAGGGAAGACTACAGCACAAGCTTGGGTGCAAAAGGTGGACACTTACTTTCAACTTAATCCTATGCCTGAGGACGAAGCAATTAAATATGCTACCATAAATTTAGATGGGATTGCACATGAATGGTGGTACCATGGTTTAGTCACAATGGGTCATGATAAGATTACCTCTTATGCAAAGTTTACTAAGCGGTTGATTGAGAGGTTTGATGTGAAAGATCCAGAACTCCATTTCAAGGAGTTAGTACAGCTGAAACAATGGGGGTCATTAGACACATTGCTGATTTCCAGAGGTTACCTTTTTTAGTGACTGATATTTCAGAAAGGAGATTGTTGATCCTATTCATGCATGGTTTGAAGAACCCATTGAGAGGTTGGGTTAAGGCTCTCAACCCTACTTCACTGCAAGAAGCAATCAAGAAGGCTAGAGACATGGAGTCTAGCAATCAGGGGAGCAAGTACTCAAGCAACCAAAAGAACAAAAATACTCCCCATACTTCATTTTCTAAGGATAAGGGAAGGAAGCCTTTCTCTAAGGATAGGCAAGGAAAAAACAAATCTTTTGATGATTTCCGCAGAGAGTGTAGGGAGAAGGGCATTTGCTATCATTGTAAGGAAAAATGGGAAGTCGGACACCATTGCTTGGGAAAAGGGAAGGCTCATCTCATTGAGGTAGTGTCAGATTCTGAGAGTGAGGAGGAGCATGGACATGTGGATGTGGACAACAGTAGTTCAGATGAGGATCAACCTCATGAGGATGTTGGCAAGAGTAGCACTGTTGCTACTATATCAGGCACACCGAAATTTAACTCTTTTAGAGTTAGAGGATCTATTCAGGGGCAACGCATTGCAGTTTTGATTATAGTGGGGCCACCCACAATTTTATTGATGCAGCATTGGTGGCAAAACAAAATTTGTCAGCTGAGGAGTTTGAGGGTTTCAATGTGATGGTGGCCAATGGACTCAATATGTCTTCCACATGGAGAGTTCCGCAGTTTCCTATCACTATGGGCAATTATACAGTTACTGATAATTTCTATGTGGTGGATTTAGGTGATACCCATGCTATTCTTGGTGTCCAATGGCTACACTCACTTGGGAAATACACTCGGAATTTTCAGACCATGGAACTTAAGTTCTGAACTGCAGATGGTAGGAAAGTGGTGCTCAAGAGCATGACAACAGGAGACCCAAGATGGTGTCAACAAAATGCATGGAGAGTAATTTCAAACATGGGGACATAGCATGGGCAGCAAAGTGCTTGATTACCAGTAAGGAAACTTCAGACACCGAACAACCATATAATGTTGACATTCAGGAATTATTGGGAAAGCATGATAGGGTTTTTGAAAAGATACCACCAGGAAGACCACCAGACAAAGGATTTGAGCACACTATTGAATTGGAGGGGGAAAAACCAATCATTACTACCCCCTATCGACATCCTAAGAAGTTTAAGGATGAGATTGAAAAAACAATCAAGGAATCGCTACAAATGGGACATATCCGACCAAGTTCTAGTCCCTTGCATCTTCAGTATTGGTAAAAACGAAGGATGGGACAATGCGAATGTGTATTGATTACAGAGCTCTAAATAAGAAAACCATCAAAAATAGATACCCCATACCCAGGATCGATGAGCTCTTGGATGAGTTACATGGTGCAATCTATTTCTCCGAGATAGATCTTCGTTCAAGGTATCACCAAATCAGGGTTCAAGAGAAGGATATCCATAAGACCACATTTAGGTGTCACTATGCGCACTATGAGTTTTTGGTGATGCCATTTGGATTAAATAACATACCTACCACATTCTAGTCATGTATGAATCATATTTTCAATAAGCAGCTGCGTAAGTTTCTCCTAGTATTCTTTAATGACTTGCTCCTTTACAGTAAAACTTGGGAAGATCACTTGAGACATTTGGATGAGATTTTGACTATTATGGGAGAGCAGTCATTATATGCTAAGGCCTTGAAATGTGAATTTGGTCTTAGAGAGATTCTCTACTTGGAGCATGTGATTAGTTCAGATGGGGTACAGGTTCATCAGGAGAAAATTCAGGCAATACTTGATTGGCCACTACCCAAGACACTCACAGAATTGAGGGGATTCTTTGGATTGTGCAGTTATTACAAACAGTTTGTGAGAGGTTTTTCACAGTTGGGAGCACCTTTGACAAATTTAACCAAGAAGGGTGCATTTAGTTGGACTGAGGAGGCGCAACAAGCTTTTGATAAGCTCAAGGAGGTGATGAGTAGTTGTCCAGTTTTGGCACTTTCTGATTTCAAACAGCCATTTGTTTTGAAGTGTGATGTCTCGAGTGAAGGCATAGGAGCAGTTTTAATGTAGAACCGACATCCTATAGCTTTTGAGATTCATAAGTTGAGGGGTCCAGAGAGATTATACTCCATCTATGATAAGGAGATGCCTGCCATCATGTGTAATGGATACCCCTTGTTCTAAACTAAATTTTGTGCCCATTCTCTCAAAGTAATTTTGTCAAACAGTTGGTTTGCTGCTAACTACTGGGTACTTTTTTTTTCTCTCAATTTGCAATATATTGTTTGGATTGTTGTTGTTTGCTAAGTAACCTCAGATTTAATTCAGCATAGAACATCATTCATAACAAATACTTGTCATATAACACAGAACAAACTGAAATTATTTGTTATTAATTCCCTTGAATATCTTCAGTGAATGATATCTACACATCTTCATTATCAACAACAGTTTGATACAGCAATAGTCATCAGTAAATACAACATAGACATACCAGTTGCTGTCATCACTAATTTCAGACCTGGAGCAGCTCCAATAAGTCTATTCAGCACTCTGAGATTGCTGTCAACCACGCACAGCCCCCCCTCTAATTCATCTCAGACCTGTATGGCCACATTTCCGTACATTTCCAAACTGTGTAGCTTATCTCCCAAGTGTATTTGACTGATTCAGTCCCTACCTTGACCTATATGGCTTGAAATATTCTCTCCAAATGTTGCCAACCACCAGCAAAATAGCAAGTACTGTAGCCGTTCTACTATAGCTGCGTCACTGTAGCAGCAAGATGTCTTCCTTGAAAACTTGATTCAAATCCTCCTGGCTGTGTCTTGCAACAGCGAGAAGAATGCTATTCATGAGGATTTACGTTCTCACAAACCTTTGAAGAAGAACTTCTCCAATAATTCCTTTAACTTCATATATTCCCAAGCATGCCTCAACTTGTCCCAGTCAAGAGAATATAAGGTCCTTCAAGAAGTTGATTTCACTTGCATATGCAATGTGGGATAAAAGGAGGGACAACCTTTTTATCAATATTATATTCTTCACTTAAAAAAGGCCCATGATAACACATTGCCTAGGGGAATGACTTTTAAAAACAACTTATAATGTTTAAAGTGACTTTATAATAAATATATCCCCTTTTAATTTAATTGTCACTTTATTAAACTTTAGGCATTAAAATAATATAGCAGTCAAACTCGGAATACCATGTATGATAGCTCGATGGAAAGCTCTCGGCAAGACGTGCCGAATCCAACACTGACATTCTCCAAATGACTTGATCCCACTGACTTACTAAATATAGTAAGTTTGGCCAAAGGCCCAAAATATCGCCATAAAAGATATCCTGGAAACCACAAAAGAGGTGATTAGACCCAAGGGTGCCTGAAACCGTGAAATCCAACTCCCAAGTCCACCCTAACTGACTTACTGAAAATAATAAGTCCTAGAAATATTGCCAACTGAGCTCCCTAGACACTTCATTAGCCTACAGAAGCTCCTATCATAGGCTAATCTACTGATCCCGATGGTCAAGTCAAATAGGGGACATTACATCATGCATGCCTTGGGAAAATTCAAACAATATCTAGTTCGAGCAAAATTCATTGTAAGGACCGACCACAATAGCCTCAAATACTTCTTGGAGCATAGGATTTGAATGAGAGGCAGCAAAAGTGGGTTAGCAGGATACAGGCATATGATTTTGATATAGAATATGTGAAAGGGAAGAACAACATCGTTGCAGATGCCCTTTCTAGGAGGCCTTTAGCTTGCTCACTTTCTGAGATTTCAACAGATTGGAAATCCCCCTTATTGGTGGAAAACTCTAAGAATAAGTTTGCTTGTGACGTGATGGAGGGGTTGGTTCAGGATGACAGGGATCGAGTGGTTGATGATGTGATCTTCTTTAAGGACAGAATATACTTGATGCCAGAATCCAAATTGAAGGAGAAGATACTACATGCTTCACATGACACTCCTTTAGCAGTCCATCAGGGCTACTTTAAGACCTACAGGAAGGTGAGAGAGAGGTTCTCATGGAAGGGCCTCAAGGAGGATGTCTTGAGACATGTCAAGGAGTGTGGAACTTGTCAACAGAATAAATCTAAGCTTTCATAGCCAGCAAGTTTATTGCAGCCCTTGCCCATTCCTAAGGGGAAGTGGGAAAGTATATCCATGGACTTCATCAGAGGTCTACCCAAGTTGCATGGGAAAGATTGCATCTATGTGGTGGTGGTTCGGTTGACGAAGTATGCACACTTCTTTGCTATACCGACAGAATACAAGGCTCCACAGCTTGCTAAGTTATTCTTTAGAGAGATATTCAGGTTGCATGGTTTACCGAGATTCATTGTCAATGACTGAGATAGCAGATTTTTTAGCGCATTTTGGCAGGAGCTATTCTGGTTGGCGGGCACAAAATTGACACCTAGCACAAATTACCATCCACAGACAAATGGCCAGACTGAGATTGTGAATAAATGGTTGGAGAGTTACTTGCGCAACTACATCTCGGGGCAGCAAAGAGCATGGGTTAAGTGGTTGCACTTGAGGGAATATTGTTACAACACCACTTACCACGTCTATTGGGATGCCACCTTTTTGGGCTCTTTATGGATATGATGCACCATCATTTATGGATTTGGCTTTTGGGGAGAGTAGAGCTCCTGAGGCCAAGGATTGGATCTAGGAGAGTCAGAACATCTTGAGGGCACTTAAGGACAACCTGCAGACAGCACAAAATCAGCAGAAAACTTATGTAGATAGACACACGGTTGAGTGTAGCTTTGAGGTGGGGGACATGGTCTACCTTCGCTTGCAACCCTATAGACAGTCTTCATTGAAGAGAAGTGGTGCTAAGAAGCTTCAGCATCAATTGTATGGGCCATACAGGATTATCAAGCATGTGGGAGAGGTTACCTATGAGTTGGAGCAGCCTGAGAGAAGCAAGATCCACAATGTGTTCATGTCTTGTGTCTCAAGAAGGCACTTAGTCAACGGGTTACTTCTTCAACTGAGCTTCCACCTATGGATGAGGAGGGTCATTTAGTCAACGGGTTACTTCTTCAACTAAGCTTCCACCTATGGATGAGGAGGGTCATTTGGTCCTCATGCCTGAGGAGATCATTGATGCATGTGAGAAGAAGTTGAGGAATAGGGTGGTGAAGGAGTTCTTGGCAAAATAGAAAGATTTGCAAGTAGAAGATGCTACATGGGAAGGCGAACAGATTTTGGAGCATCCTAGCTTGCAATTGTTTGAGGGCAAGCAATTCCGGAAAGGGAGGACTATAATGTCCCCTTTCTAATCACCACCAAAAAGATTGATTATTTTAGCCTTTATTTATTCTCGAGGATAAAATAGGAGAAATAAGGGAATAAATTATTAAATTAATTATTTATAAACTCATCTCAAAATTATAATATCAAAAAGGTGATTTTATATTTAATTAATTTAATTTTAAATACTAAAACAAAACAATATATCATAAAGTCACTTAAGTTAAAATATATTTTTTATCCCACATTGACAAGAAAAGTGTGTGGGCTCTCTTATGAAAAGTATAAGAAGAAGATTGGGCTAGGCATTTGGGCATCTTGGTTGTTGACATCTTTCTACTACATTGCTGAAGCTGAATGCTTAGCTTGTTGATTTTCAGTCTTCGTTTGTGAAAAACCAAACCTAGCTAGTTACTTCCAATTTCAGTTGTGAAATATCAACCCTAGTTTGGAAAATTCAGAAAGTTAACTCAGACTTTCTAATTGTGCTTGCAACTTCGAAAATTTTGTGGCTTTCAGCCAAATTTTGTCTTGAAGGAAGAAATCAATTCTAAGAGAAATAATAGCAGATTTCAATGGAGGAATTTCAGTCATATAGAAGGACGATTTTGCTGGGAGATGACGTCTTGCTAAGAAGAATTTGATTTGGTGTTTCTGCTGCTCATTATAAATCAAACCTTTGCATATGCTGGGCGTACCTAGCTAAGGTGCGATTTTGAGAAGGAGCCATCAGAAAATTACAAATAAATTTAAGGAGCATCAATTGGCATAAGGGAAGTTAGGCACACCATTTGGAAGACATTTGGAAGCTCAAGCAAGGAGAATCGAATTATTTTGTGTGGCTGCAAGACATTTCCAAGTTCCATCTTTTATTGTTGCATTTCATTTAGAGACTCATATTCATTGTATGTATTTGTTGTTTCAATCAGCATCTTCTCCATGTAATTTCAGTCATAAAATAGATTCCATGTTGCATATGTAATGCTGTTAATCATACAACTGATAAGCATTTAGCTTCAAACATTTTCATATGAAAAGTAAATGTAAACTCAGGTCTAATTGCACTTCATTTGCAGCTTGTAAGCACTTTCATAATATTCTAATATCAATTGGAGTTATAAGGTGTTTGCTTGCCATCTATTTGACAAATTGACTATCATATGTATTTGCATTGTTTTGAAATAGTTTTCATGCCAAGTGTTTGTAATAATGTCTCTTGGCTGTAGATGTTCATTTGCATTTACGAATTCATGTACTGCACTTGAAAAATACAAAAAGAGCTGCATTTCATCTTAGGTATTTGGTTAGTGGTCTTTGCAATCTTCTCCAAGCATTTTACATTATTGGCAAGCGTCAAAAACATGCCCACAGCCTACTGAAACTTAGAACAAGTAAAGGGTTGACAAGTGAAGTGTTTGACAAAATTCCTTGAGGCAAACTTAGACCAGATTTCAAGGGAATTTTCTAGAGTTGTTTAAAAGTGTGAACATTGACATTTTGGTCTATCCCTTCCCTTTAAGTGAAAATCCTAAAGTGTTAGAAGGACATAGTAACCAAGATCTTTGTTTTGCATTTTGGTAACCTTTAAGATATTCCTTGAGAGCTAAAAACTAGATCAGAAGTTGCGAGGGATAAGTTCAAACATTGTATGCCAACCATTTGACAAAATTTCCTAAGGCTGAAATTGAAGAGTTTTGAGTCTAAATCAGCAAAGCTCATTACAGCTTGCCCTCCAACAATCAACATCTGCAAGCCAAACTAAATACTAGGATCCCAAATTAGTCTTTCGAATTGTCCATCAGGTTGCCCCTACGCTATTCTGATTAAAACCGTCAACTCATCATGCACACTTTGTGCTTCACTTTCTAATAACCCCCAAAGGAAAACATCAACACTCATACTGAGATACCTACATGAACTGAAATCAGCATCATGAAATCTTTCCAACCAAAACACCACTATGAAATCCATATCTAAAATTTCACTATTTAGCTTAACCCTTCCATCAATAACATCATGTATCTCATGGAAGTCTCCATCCAAATCAAGATCTTCAACATTATTAACAGGTCCAAATAGTGTATGAGGCTCATACCAAGGCACTAGACTGTTGTTAACACTCATAAATCTTGATACACTTCATTAAACAACAGTTATTGAGGAGCTTAATACCTTCTTCCAACATTGAAAGCTCCTCAATAACTGTTGTTTAATGAAGTGTATCAAGTTGAAAATTGTCTTCATTACCTGTTATATCTGCTATATCATGGCTACAACCTGTACCTTCATTTGAAAAATGATCCTCTAAATTCAAGAATTCAGTTTCTTGATGTGGGTTATAAATCTTGTATTCATCATCCTTATCACCAGAATTAGAAATTGATTCATCCTCCAACATAAAAAGTGGGTTATCAAAAGTTAAATCTGCATCCCACTAAAAAAGAGGGTTGTCTATAAACTGAAATGAGTTTATGCTCACTTGATCCAATTGATCTTCTTGCTGATCCAACTCTACATTTTCCAACTTGGAAGTTTGTTCTAAATCAATATAGAGCTCATCAACCTCATCTATCACTTGTTTGAATTGCATAGCTTTTTTTTCATTTTCTTGCTCCATTGTCTGATTTGCAGCAGCTAACTGAAAATTTGCTTCTTGAAGAGTCACTTGACCACTCTCCAAAATCTTATTTGTAGATGTAAGCCCAAGCGTGAGCTTATCTACTTGTTGTTCCCTTTCTTTTGATGCCACCAAACTATTCTCTACAAACTTGATGGAACAATCTCTATCTTCAGTGACTTTCATCTGTTTCTTCAACTCACATGACTCATTGGGCAATTGTTCAACCTCAACTTCATGCAGCAATTTTTCTGATTTACTTTCATGTGTAGAAACCATATCATCTCCAAAATCAGTTTTTTCATTAGATGGTGTCATGCAATCCTCAAACAAAGAAGATGGGACAGCATTGTAAACAAACACATTACCGTCAAAAGTAATTGTCTCCTTCCCACAAGGCTTATCAAACTCAATCTCTATATCACCAACATAAAGTCTTTTACCTACCTCACTTGTAGAAGCATCAAACGATTCATTTTCCTCAATGTCCTTGGTATTACACTACTGCAAGGAAACATTCTGAAAATCATTTACATCCTCATTTGTTGTTTCAATGTACTTCAGGTCAGCAGATCGCTCATTCTCAATGCTATCTTGAAGATCAAAGTAACCCATTTCATTGATGGAAATACTACAAAGAGCTAACTCCATCTTCAAAATTTGTAACATCTGAAACATTTCATGGAAATACTAGAAGAGTATGGTATTTCAACTTCACATTTCATACTGAACGTCTCCTCAAAGGTTACATATTAGTTCCCCTCTCCATACTCTAGCTTGACAATCTCAATAATGTTTCCAATTAAATTTGGAATGAATCCCGTTTAATCTCCAAACTTCAACATCTCCGGAAATGGATGCACTGGCATGTCAAGTACTATGCTTTCTATGATTTTTTGTTATATCTCCTAAAGCAACTCGATATGTTTACTAACTTCCACGATCCTTCATAAACCTTTGATTAAAGGTGCGGACCCTTGTATGTGAAGCGGCACTCAAAGAATGAAGCGTTATCTTATGTTGCTCTTTTGAAACCAAGCGATCTTCAATATTATGCGATTCACTTTGTCTTTTCCCGAGCTTCACCATGTCTTCTTATTGCCTCACGGGAATGATGCAATATATTTTCACGTATAGTGGCAATTGACTTGATAGCCTCGATTCATGGATTTAGAGCTCTGTTTTACTAAAGCGGCAAATGAAGTATGGAAACCGCACATTCTTCAAGTGTTTTTTGGATCCTTCGATTGTAGAATAGCTCTGTTCGATTCCAACTGGCCTGTTTCTTTTTACCTGGGCGGCTATCTTCTTAAAATTCTCCTGCAGATCTTGTTTCTACCTAGCGGTGATGTTATTGAACTGGTTTATTTTAAATTCAATGAAATATACACCAACTCCCTGACTCCTACGATGGCTTCACTAGCTAGTCTTCCTTAAATTCCCACAATGTCTCCCTGATTCGACTTATAGCTTAAAACTTTTTAATCACAAATGAATTTCAACTCCTACAAAATCCTTTCTCAGCTCTACAAGTTATGCAAAAGCTTGCCCAATTAAAATTACCCAATATCAATTCGATATTTCAAAACTATTAATTTGAATACGAGAGTCTTCAAAACTGCTCGACTAGATATAAGAAAGGATATAATATTCAGAACAAATAACAATCAGTTATTTATTTTTCTTGAGAATTGTCTCTGAAAGAGACTATACAACATTCTAAACCTGAAACATTATTTTCAACTACGAAACCGGGGTTGATTCTGCTAGTGTTGAATTGGGTTTTCGTACAATTCTTGAACCTAAGAGATTTTCGTCCTCAAGCTCTTGTAAACCAAAATTCCTCAAAACCAAATAAAATTCAGCCTCCTTGCAAATGAATTCCTAGAACTTTTATTCTTTTCTCCTTTGTAACTCCCGTGACTGCTTGAATTCCCTTCTTTTTTCCATTTTCACCTTTAAATTCATTTGAGAATTTCATATTTAAAAGTAACTTAATTAATTTATTTAGCTTTTCATAACTTAAGGTAATTTTACTTTATTAATTTAAGTTGTCCTTTTCCAATTTAATCTTTTTGACAACTTAAATTAATAATTTATGATGACACTAAAATTGGGACATTACATTATACTTTGAAAATCAGTCATTTAAAAAGGTCAAAATGCCATAGTATTGCTTTCAGATTTGTCTTTGCATGGTACATTGAATATGCAAAGTAGTAATCTGCTACGAGAAATTCTGGATGTTATTATCAGATTTGCAAATGTTATTCTTTTAAAGTCGTTATCTGTTATGCTTTATATTTAGTTTGCTAAAATGGCACATGTATCAAACTAAATCAATCGCAAAAACGAGACATCTCCTGGAAGGGTATTTTACAGTGGTATCAAAGGTGTGCATCCTGGCAGCCTGAGGGTGAACAGTGAAAGGTCAACTTTAGTTGATCAGTTATAGATTAGAATTTTAGTTTGGATAACATGGCTACTTCCAGCGATCACATGGATTCGTTGCTTGAATCTATGATATAGGATTAGCCTGGGTTTGAGTGGAAATGGGATAAAGAATAGGAGGCTACCAAAGTCCTTCAAGAAAAACTGAAATATATAGGTAAGAAGCTTAAACACATACTTGAGTTAAAGATAGTTCTTCTCAGCATGTTTAAGGAAGAAGAATGTAGTCTATGCAAGTTTGGTCAATTGCCTTCCCAGCCAATGTGTAAATCTATGTCTTCATTGGTGCATTCTTTGGTTAAGCCAATGCTGATGAGACATTGAAGAAGAAACTTCTCAGGATAGTTTGCAAGTAATCAAAGATGGTCTAGTGGCAATGAAATCAGACTACTTACATCTTCTTTCAGATCGTGACCATCTCCTCAACCTTGCTAGAATATATTTAGATGCATTGAGAGGGAAAGACGAGGAAGTTGATAAGCTCTCTCATGAGCTTAAGGTTACTATGGATTCCTTGAAGAGCACTCAGATGGCCCTTCAAGAATCCAAGATCCATGTTGATGAGCTTTGTTTAGAGCTAAGTTTGGCTCAATGTTCATCACCTACAATAGAGACTTAGTTGTCTGTGACAGCCATATCTCATGAGGATAATGGTGTTACACATGATGGGAGTGAAGTGCCTCTTGTGTTAGTCAATCATGGTTATGAGGCCTCCTTGATTTCAAGACAGGTGACTCATGTCATGGAGTCACTTGGTGGAATTATGCATGAGGGCAGGAGTATCCCAGCGCTAACCCATTGGTTTCTACCTCCTACGTTGTTGATTGATGGATGTCCTACTTTGCTGGTTACAGAGTTTTCAGGGTACACATTGAGGACAGCAGCTCTTTGGATGGATAGGAGGGATTGCAGTCACCACCATGGTGTCAAAGATTGGTTTGATGATGAGTCCTTATCATCATATGACTTTGGAGATGCCTTTTGCTCCATCATAGATGTTATTTACAAATTGCATGGTGTTATTCTGATTTATACCAGCATCTTTTCAGGAGTTGGTATGTGTTTCTATGCACCAGTGTTGAGAATCTTTCACATCCAAAGGAGACCACTCAATGTGCGATGGATTGTTGATGATGCAGACACAACAATCTTGGCTACAGATCATGGCATGACCAGTGAAATGGGCACGAAGCTCTACATTGGTAATGTAGAGATTGTTAATGGACAGCCATGTACAAAGAAGATGGTTTTTTTCTGATACTTTTACGTTGGACCATAGCATTGCTCCATCTTCTTTCTAGGAGGGTTGCAGGGCATCTTCCATTGAGGAACCTAGCATTCATGATGGTTTATTTCCTACCCCTAAAAGCAAATCAAAAAATGCTTTTTATGCAGTTGATCGTGACTTCTAGCCTAGTGAGAGGCATGAATGGAAAAAACTGTTGTAAGTCACTATGGATGAGGTTGAGCAAACCTTTGTTCGCTTCAATAAGACAAATAAGTTCATTGAATATCTCATCTAGAAAATTAATTTCAAAGAGGGACAAGAGGTCCACGGGAAGGAGTTAAGGCCTTGAGTTTGCAGAAAATTAAGCGTGGCCTTGAGGACATAAAATCAGGGTACTTGCAAATTGCTTTCAGATAGAAACCTTTCCATCAGCGCTACAAAGGGAGTTGATGGTGATGTTGCAGGTTCGGTCCAACATGTTCTGAGTCATGAGTTATCCTTTGATGATGGTAGTCAAGTAAGGAATCCTCATGACTACTTTAGGATTCCGTTGACTCAAACAGGTGAATTTCACCTCAATTGCATAATGAAGTGTGTTCATCAATTTACTTTCAGCCCACATACACAAGATTTGACCATATCTTTAATGTCACATAGAGGTGGGTTGAATAAGGGGTTTTCTAGTTCACTCTGTACAATATGTTTTCAACCACAGGTGATGAATCCAAGTTTTGCAAGTCTCCTACTTTGCTCACTTCGGATGGTTGATTCCAAAAACAAAAATTTGAGACTTGGTACAATTGGATTCCAGAGGTTATCAAAGTAGCACAAGGGAAGTCAGCAGGTGTTGGGAACGATGCACTTCCAATCTATCCATGGGACCCAAGTGGAATACACCTATGGACAATTATGACACATGAGGTTTATCACCACAGTACTTGGGGTTTGCATGATGAGGTTATGAGCATTTTGACCAAGTACCTAGATGAGAATCCACCTATTGTTGCACTCAAAAATATTGTGATTTGGGATGATTGAATTCAAGAAACAACAAGTGGAGCAGATCTTTGTGCGCAATTTACATGAGGATGATTTTCAGATTTGGGATCCAGGAATTTTAACGTTGGGTGAATGGCCTTATCACTTGACAGAGCTTAACAGCATCTTGGGCTTCAGCTGCATACAGAGGTTAATGGTTGGGGCATTCTACAGGATCAATTGGGATCCAGGTGGTTGGTGGACAAATTCAGTTGGTTTTTTGACATGGCTTCAGGTGTTATGGCAGTAGGGTTGGTTTGCAGTTGCAGATTGTTTGAGGGCAAGCAATCTTTGGGAAGGGAGGACTGTAATGTCCCCATTTTCTAGTTCGCCTAAATAATATTAATGTATTTAATTATTTAATGTTGCCTGGCAAAAGTACAAATATAAAGGTAATATTAAATGATTAAATATTATGGGGTTATAAAGTGACAATGAGAAATACTAAAAGGATTAATTAATAAAGTCACTTTATAATAATGTGTTAAGTGAATTAGGCAGGAAAACCCTAAAAAGGCAAAAAGGCATTATGAAAAGGATTTGAGAGCTCATTCTCTCATATTCTAGATTATTATTTTATTTGGGGTATGTATTTTGGAGGAACTTTCGGAGTTTGAAACCCTAGGTGGGAATTCGTACGGGTTCCAATTTCGGTGGTGATAGATTCCTCCCTAGCTGGCGTTGGCGGATTCATCGAAGATTCGCACTTGCACGATAAGGCAAATTTATGTGTCTCCTTCAGAGATAAATTTGAGAATTAACGATTAAAATCAGCTTGTCTGAGAAGCAAGGGTTTATTATCTGAGTTTAGTGTTTTGGGCGATATCTTCTTTAGCTTGTTTCTATTCTACTGGTGGGTTGAGTACTGGCGTATAGCTTCATGGGATTTGCTATCAGATTGGCCGCCATAGCCTTTGAGGTTCTCTAAGTCTAGGGTTATTGCTGGGGCTGGAAGAATACTCATGTGAGTTCCTGAGTTTCAATGAGTGCAGTGACTATTTCATGTATTGGCGTGACTTCTTGAGTTGTGAAAGCCTGAGAGCAGGACATGAGAACCTAGTATAAGTCGTGGGTTTCATTTGCATCTATTCAACCTTCTATGGCCAAGTTTACCTATTGTTGAGGACGGGATCTTAACAAAAGAGGGAGTTAGTGACGGTTCATGCAATTGCTGGTCACAAATCTGGACGTGGGCCTTCCAGAACTCCTGCGAGTTGTTTCTGAGTGAATCGCTGCTGTTTGTGAGGATGCCATAGACCCTGGACACTAGGCATGGCATTATCTTGGATGTGGGAGCCGTCTATAAACTGTTATCAGCTCCCTCCAGGTTGGACGTACTATCTCAAGGTCTGAAAGACAATATTCTGATCTCTATTATCTTGCTGTTACCAGTCTATGTAATGCATAAGAGTTCCTCAAATTGCTGTTCATTCTGAGTCATCTCTGACTGAAACTCTGTCTATACAAAAGGATTTCACCATATATTTCCTGCCATGGGCCTCAAAGCCTCTCACATTCTAACTCAAGATTTTCATCAAAGCATGATAAAAAGGCATTAATCTTTCAAAGTACGAGAGAAGATTACTGTTCTTTAACCCTCCTATAGCAGACCAAGATTTAAAATCATCAATAACCATAGAGCAATCTGCCCCATTTAAGCTAGAAGAACCAAAATCAACTCCACCTTCCTGAGAACCAACTGTCTACCTTTTTGAAACAATATTGCTACCCATAACACAAGCATTGGCAAGTTTTCCACTCAAGACCTTGCAAGGGGGCCTTCCTTTAGGTTTTTCTTAAGGACAATAAGGCTTTTCTTCACCATCAAGCAACCTTTTATTGTTATCATTCAGCTCCACTGCCAAAGAAGAGGATATTAAAGCAATGGGGGAAACTTCAAAGCCAGGTTGAGCCATAGAACCCATAAGAAAAATAAAATAATCTTCTTGACTTTCTGAAATGATGTTAGGGAGCAATTCATCAAAAGCTTCATTATCCTTTAATCACCTTTTAAAACTAGATTGCAACCATCCAAACTAGTTTGTATTAAAAGCAGGAACTTTCTCTTTAGAAATTTTATTCAACAATAGGCAGACCATTTTCATGTGGCCATCATTCTTGCAATAAAAACAAGCATTTAGACCTCCCAAGTCAATCATTTTACAAGTATAAACAATTCCATGCAAAGGAACAGAAATAGATTAAGGAAAACTAATATTATGTTTTAGTGATATCAAAATCCAGAGAATGATGCAAAGGCAGTATTCAAACCAGACCTGATAAAAATGTCCAACCAGTAATGATAAATGGCATCAACCTGAAGATATGAAGCTCCAGGTAAGCTGAGGAATGATGAGAATAGTCTCTTATGCACCCAGATCAGACCCAAAGTCCATAACGTCCTTCATACAAGCTGCTGCAACTGAATAAGAGAGTCCACGTAAACCTTTGAGTGACTACTTGCAAGTGTCAACGGCAGCAACCATGTACCCGAATCTGCTCGAATAATTTTCAGGAACTCATACGCTTATTTCCATGTCTCACATAACTCACATGTCTCAAATATGAGGCAACGGGTCTTTTATTTGACTTCCCTTTCAACTCATAGAGAACTTCGGCACCCCCAATCATTTTATCGAGCTCTTTAAGGAAATCCAACACTGACCAATACATCCTTCAAATACAAGTGCAGCCTCCAGAATTAAATCGACTACTTTAAATCATGCTCCACTAGCAGCCGAGGAATCAGATTTGTCTATATTTGCAATCCTTGTCCTATCTAGAATAATATCCGCACCTTCAGTTATAGCCCACAATCTATCTTTTATCACATCTGATTATATGGCAAATGGCCGCTAATTAACATCAGCTAACAGGCAAGCAGGATCCGATTAGCTAGTGAGCAGTAATTTGTCCTTTTTGTTTTGTCTTTTTTGACCCCCACGTGGAGAGTCCCAGCCAGCACTCTTTTACTTCATCTTAAACAAATAATAATTTATTCTGCATTCAAATTCCCCTCAGATACTATCGACCAAACAAGCAAGCAGCTAGGTCATCAATATTTTAATATTTATTTGAAAACCCTGAAACTACAATAATAATCCAACCATGAATATGAATATAATTCAGGAACCGCTATACAAAAACTTCAAGCCTTCACTTCTCAAACAAGCTGAATGTAATTGCTATTCTTCAAATTTATCTCCGAAGGAGATTCATAAATTTTCTTTATCATGCACGTGTGAACCCTGGATGAATTCACCAACACTAGCTAGGGAAGAATCTTGCACCACTGAAATTGGAACCGGTAGGAAAACCACCTAGGGTTTCGAACTCCAAAGAGCTCCTCGAAACTTCAAACCCCAAATGAAATAATAAACCAGAATATGAGAGAATGAGCTCTCATATCCTATTTACAATACCTTTTTGCACTTTTACGGTTTTCCCGCCTAAATCATTTAACACATTATTATAAAGTGACTTTATTAGTTAACTCTTTTAGTATTTCTCATTGTCACTTTATAACCCATTAATATTTAATCATTTAATATTACCTTAATACTAGTACTTTTGTCAAGCAACATTAAATAATTAAATATATTAATATTATTTAGGCGAGCAGGAAAACAAGGACATTACAAAAAACCACCAAAAAAAATCTAAATCGTTCAAAACTAGGCCGGTTCCTTTCCAGTTCATCACAATTCTGCTAGGTTTATTTTGGGTTTGCCCAAGTTCAATGCAGTGTTACAAGACTCGCCTAGACTCGGCAAGTCTTGGCGAGTCCCGAGGCGAGTGAGGCTGGGCGAGTCTTTGGGACTCGGCTGCCGAGTACTCGCCAGACTCGCCGAGACTCGCGAGACTCGCCAGACTCGCCAGACTCGCCGAGTCCCGAGCCAAAGACTCGGCCATCAGTTTGTGGGCGTGTGTGTCAAAAAAAACACATTTTAAAGTTTCAGAACTGCTTAATTAAATGGCTAAATCTCGACCTTGATGTTTTTTAAATATGTAATTAGTGTCTTTAATTTACAATTTTTTTAATTAAATGGTGCGCGCCATGAAGGTTTGTGTGGTTTTGAAGGTCTTCATTTGGGCTTGGTGGCGGGGGCTCCGCCCCTCGACCCCGCCCTGTATCGCGACAGGGAGCGCGCCCAGGGCGCTGCCCCGGGACCCCGCGAGGGGCGCTGCCCCTCGACCCCGCTGGGGGCGCTGCCCCCAGACCCCCGCAAGGGGCGCTGCCCCTTGACCCCGCTGGGGGCGCTGCCCCCAGACCCCCGCGAAGGGCACTACCCCTTGATCCTATTGGGGTGTTTCCCCCAAAACCTCATCAAACTATAGGTCTAAGCATGTTATAGGCCAATGATGAATCATGATCGTTAAACCTACAAAATACATATCCCCTGTTGTAAATCTTTGCATCTTTTGCAGTCAAAGCCATAATCAAGGATTATCTTGTTCCATACATTAGACAACAAAGCATGCAGTCTTGAAGGCTACAATAAAAATTTAATAATAAATTCCTCACTTGAATATACACACCAATCATTGAGATGCAAGAAAATATCATGGCTGCATCATCATCTATGACCTATCTTAGACACTAGCGCATGACTTGTCGTGATGTTGGGATGATTAATGCAAGCTCTTTTGAGCCATAGACTTATATTTTTAATTTTGATATTTGTTTTGATGCCATGGATTTCATATTCCATGAGTTTTGTATACATTTGACAATATTTATATATTTGAATGTGTTATTTCCTTCAGCTAAAATTTGTGTTTATACTTATGTGATCGATGTATGTTTGTGTATGAGATCATAGTAATTTCTATTTGATGATGTTATTGTGTCTTTAAGGTTTATTTATTAAAGGGTGCGTGAAACAAGTGTTAAATCCTTAAAAATCTCTGAATTTCTTGGGTTTTTCTATTTGCCGAGTCTGGGCGCCGAGTCCGAGTCCGAGTCAAAAATTGGCTTGCCGAGTCCGAGGCGAGTCCGAGTCTTGTAACTATGGTTCAATGTGATAAACCCACAATGAATTTTCAGCCCCCCTGTGTGGTTCCATGGCTAGATCAACTTGGATCCTGAACTGAGTTGAACCAGACCCAAATGTGGGGCTTTCATTAGATGAACCAGCAACATAGCATATAATATATGTATGTATGTATGGATGGATGTAATGACCTAGGGTTGGTTCACAATGATTTTGTGTTGATCTAGGGTGGTTGTACTCACTGTATTTGATTCCTTTTTCTTTTATGAACTAGGTAATTATGATTATTAATCAGACCCTAAATATGCAAGCAGAAATTGTAACAGATGTAAATTCTATTTAAACTCCTTGTAAAAAACAGAACGGGATTTTATTTCTATAGATCTGAAGAATAGGAGAACCTAGGCCTTGTAAACAACAGAATATTATTTCGGTAGATCTGAATCAAAATAGATATATGTATATATTGTCACTGAAAGGTTCCCAACCCAAATCTAATCCAATTTTTCTAAGTTTGATTTCTGATTTGACTTTGACCAGCAATTAGGGAACTTGTTTTTCTGTTTGCTTTTGTTCTTTTATGAGTTTTTGTGATTTTTGGTGGTTTTCCGATTTTTTTGAGGTTTTGTGCTTGATAATTTGCAAAAAAGAAACAGATGCTAAAGGAGCATAAATGACTGAAATAAAATTATGAATTTCGATTTTCCTAGACAGCAAATGTAATTTACAGAATTAATGAAATTGAACCACCGATTACATAGAATTTGCATACCCAAAAGCCAACACTCAATTTATTGAATATTTAATTGTTGGAACCAAAGCACATACAATAAAGATCTGATATATGCTTCTCCTAAAACCGACGCTATTGGCTCCGAGTCTGATGGTACCTATTCTTTTATGGATGATTTGGACAACCCCGATTATGGTTGTTTTGAAGATGATTTGATCTTGGAACTGCCTCATAAACTCGGGATCTCTCAGACTGCTTGCAGCAAGCTTAAACCGGATTGTGGCTCGAAAAGAAGGGTAGGAAGTCTGACACAGAAAAACTTCGATTGGAAGGCATGGAAGCTGTCGCAGGGGGCACCCAGTGGACCATGGATGCTCTCTTCTCTCGAAACAGCAAAAAATCCTAATGGCTCTATTGGGTGCTCTTGCCTTTATGTTTGTGTGGGTTTTAACCCCTAGTCTCTATCTAGTTCTATGTAGCTGATATTTTGTGTTTTGGACTCTTTGTCCTCTCATGGCTCTTATTGGTTTCTTCTGCCCTCTCTTTGTGTGGGTTTTAACCATTTTGCTGACCTACGGGAACCCTAATAGTAGGCCAACCTCTGCTATAGTTTGAGTTGCCTAAAGAAGGGACATTACAGTCACATATGTAAATGACACCAAGTTCAATTCAGTTTATAGCAGGAGAGGTTTATATGATAACCTAAACATAGAAACCACCACGCTGCCCTAATAAATGCATAGATAACACTTTCAAATCACAATTTCTCCTTGTGGTTGTGGCTGAACTGAATTTGCCTCACATCTACTGGTCTTAAAGTCAAACTATCCAAAATGGGGTGTGAGCCATAGGTGTGGATGTTGCACTGATATCTCCAAATGCACCCTGTAAATCAACAAATTTGGCACTTCTAAATGATACATAGTTCCTTTATACATCAGATCTCCTACAATGCAATAGGGTTTTGTTGTACCCAAACCAAATTTTTTGCTTCATTAAGGCATTTTGCTTAAAAGAGTCAAACTTTGCTAAAACAATGTCAAATACAATTTTTGGGCAATATCAAGCATGCACTTTGGTCAGTGTTGTGTCAGTCAAAAGCAACTAATGGTCAGTACCTGGAGCTCAGAATCAAAACCTGGGACTCAGAACGAGACATGTGATGATGAGGAAACACTTCACAATGAAATTATACTCCTACATGGTCGTTTCAGTGGCTAGAAGGGTGTTTACAGAGACAAAAATTGATGAAGATTCTTAGCAAAATGAAGATATGCGCCCCTGTAGCTCAGGGGCGCCCTTCTTTTTGAGGGCCCGAATCTTGTTACTTCTGTTTGTAAATGTAGTCAATCTCTTCACAATTAGCCCAGCTTTCCAATGAGCTATCCGGCGAAGCCATCCAAGTTGCAAAACTCGGCAACTGACGTCAAAAGTTGAAGGTACAAGGGGTTGCATATTGCGAAGGATGGTCAGTTCACAGCTTTTGAGTGTTGATGATTAAAAGCAACTTCAATCGTATTTCTCCCAACTTCTCCTTTACTTCACTTGATAAATTAAATAATAGCTAAGAGGTTATTTAATTTATATGTATCAAGAGGCACGAGCTTATGATTATCGAAGAGTCATTATTTAATGATGAGTTAATGAGGCCAACCTCATTCCCTTAGGCACGATTCTTTATGAAGAGACTTTATTTTATTGCTGGCCGACTCCTTGATTATCAAATGTTATATTACTTATCAAGGCCGACTTGCTACTTGAAGAGTCACGTCTCTTCTCCACACATGTATATATACTTGTTGAGTTTCATTCATTCTTCATGCAATTCGGTTTGATCACATTTAGTCTGAGTTCTTCAAGTGCGAATTCATCATAAGAGCAGTGTGAGTTTGTGTAAAGAGCAGATTGTGATCTGAGTAAAAGGCAGAGATAACTATTGGCAGTTTGTATCACCCAATTCTGTTCTTGCATCAGAATTGTGATGTTGTGTATTGGCCTTCTTATCAGCCTATTGTAAAGGAGTTTCTCATTGAGATTCAATAATATAAGAGATATTATTGGCTGGGTTTTTCTCCCTCAAGAGGAGGGTTTTCCCAGGGTATCTGCTATGTCTTGTGTCAATTATTTTTTGAATTAATTTCTGTGCAATTAAATCTGATCATTAAATTTAACATGGTATCAGAGTGGGTTTGGGTGAGGATCCAATCAGATTTCATTGATTATTCAGAAGCAGCAAATCATCTACAAAAGGATATAGATTGCAAGAGGCAGGTTTTATTGAGCCGACAGCCCAATAGGAGTTCAATGGCTTTTGTCTATCCATTCTTAGTGCGAACTTCTCTTCCTAAATACAGCTCGCAATCTCAAAGCCTTGTGGTTACTTAACCTGCTGTCAGGAGATCTCATTGGCGTCATCATTTCATCTGCAGGGAGTTATCAAGTATATCGCCGAATATTGAGAATATCGAATATGTTGATATAATGAAGGAATGAACCTGTATTGTTCTTGGCCTTCTATCTGTTTCACATCTTTTGAGCTCAAATATTATTTTGTTAGCACCAGATCATCTTGTTGTCCCTGGATACATTTTTGGCATTAAGGAAAAGTTACCTTGACCCGTGACTGCTAAGGGCGATGATCAGTTGATCTATGTGTCATTGGAAGGTTGATCTAATACTGAGAAATTGGTGTGGTCATACTAGGTCTCAACCTTGAGACTTCTAGAATGAAGAATTTATAAAGTCTATCTCTGACCTTAAGTGCAAGATCAGTAATGACCTTTTGATGGACTGCAAGGAATTCAAATCTAGCAAGAGATAAGTATTTGTTTCTTTGTTGTTGTTTATATTTTTTTATTTTTTTTTGTGAAGCTCAATTTGCTAAGCCTATGTAGATCTGATAAAGGTTATAAGTGATGACCTTATTTATCTCTAACACTCTGGGTGATGCTAGTAAGCATGTTGCATAATCTGGTGGATTGCAATTGGAAATGAAGTGCACCATAAACGGTCATAGGTCATAGGCCATGTTCACATTAACCTTGCCAGGGGCCTGTGTTCAAACCGTGAAGGTTGTGGACAAATCTAAGCACAAGAGCAGTGTATCTTATTGTGATCATTAACTGCATCCATCAAAATATTTAGAGATAAGTATTCCTTATTTGCTGAGTTATATCATTTAGTTGGATCTTGTAATTAGTAAAGAGAGATAGTGGTTTCTCTTGGATTGTGTTCCTAGCATAAGACCCTTTGAAGATTTCATTTATTGCAATTTATTACATGAAGATTTCTGAAATAAAAGGAGAATTGAAATTTTGATGGTGATTAGTTGGTCACATCGATATCATTCTCTAATGCATGCACTAGGATAGAGCCTTGAACTCTTTAAGAGAGTTGGTTCTACATGCTAATTGCATAATGCATTCAAGAAATTTGTAGTTGTTCAAATTGTCTTTTGTTGTGCTGAGCTTAGCACTCTCGAGAGGAGCAAAAGATGAAAGAAAGAGTTATATCAAAATTCAATAAAGATAAGTTTCCTTATTCCTTCATTCTGATTCTTTGATATATTTCTTTTATAGGTTGATTTACTTATTCATGTTTCAATTCTTATGTATTCATGCTATAACCTGAGATAGTAAACTTTGTATGACTCTAGCCTTGATATTTCTTTGGATAGTTATAAACAGTTAGTAATCTCTCTCTAAAATGCTTCCAGGACAGATCTAAGAGCAGGTGTTGTGATATTACTTAGTGATGAAAAACTTGAGGCATCTTATGAGGAAGTCATGTCGACCAAAGAAATGATCAAGCGTGAAGTCACCACATGCAGCCATGGGACTGAGTTGGTGGCCAGAGGGAGTTCACATCCAGAAGTCTTCTTTGCAATCTCTGAAGCAGGGATCAAGAGGGAGTTTTGTAACTCACTGAGAAGAAGTGAAGATTGTTGTATTGCAAGGCTAGGTGCTAAACCCTTAGGGGATCCCTTTAGCTGCTGAGATCATAATTGCTCAAGACTGTCTTTTGAATTTGTCATTAGTAGCCTCGCAAACCTATTCAGAATAGTGTGATCTGGGATAAGGTCGAAGAGGACTATTCTAAACTCTCTACAGTACCAAAAGTGTGCGATGGAAAACATTTATCTAAGTCAAGTGTTGCAGGCAATCTTGGACGAAGAGGTCAAAAGGTTGATAAAAGTGCTTGAAGATTCAGAGGGAGCCTATTGAACCTAAAGAAGATGATAATCTAGTTGATCTTGGTTCGTTATGTTGATGATTTGATTCTTACTAGAGAAGATCACCTTATTCTCAAGTGTAAAAAGGAGTTGGCTTCTGAATTTGAGATGAAGGACCTTGGGCTCATGCAATACTTCCTTGGCTTAGAAGTCTGGCAGAAACCAAATGAGATGATTCTAAGTCAAGGGAAATACACCATTGATATACTTCAGAGGTTTGATATGATGGATTGCAAATCCATGTCTACACCTATGGAGACCAACCTACATAAATTGAAGGAGGTTGCAGCTAATTCAAACTCGGTGGATCCTACTATGTACAGACAGCTGATTGGGTCCTTGATGTATCTAGTTAACACTAGACCAAATATCTGTTATGCTGTGAGTGCACTTAGTCAGTTCATGTGTGAGCCGAGACAGATACATCTTGTTGCAGCCAAACATATCCTGAGATACTTGTGTGGCACAGTTGGATATGGGTTGAGGTATTCTTCAGATGCAAACTTGGAGCTACATGGTTATAATGATTCTAATTGGGCAGGGTGTGTCACAGATCGAAAGAGCACCTCTAGTTGTTGCTTTAGTTTGGGTTCTACTATTATATCCTGGTGCAGCAAGAAGCAGTCATCTGTAGCATTGAGTACAACAGAGGCAGAGTATATTGCAGCTTGAATGGCAGCTCGGGAAGTAGTGTGGCTTTGTAAGCTCCTTGCAGGATTGTTTGGACAATCAATGGAGCCTACTATCATTCATTGTGATAACCAGATTTGCGTGAAGCTTTCTGTCAATCCTGTGTTTCATGACAGAACCAAGCATGTTGAGATCAAGTACCACTATATTAGAGATATGGTATTGAGGAAAGCTATTCAATTAAGGAACATCAGCACTGATGAGCAGATGACTGACATTCTCATCAAGCCTCTCTCCAGAATCAAGTTTGTGTACTTTCGAGATAAGCTTGGTATGGTGGAGAATCCAGCCTTAATTGAGAAAGAGTCTCAGTATCAATGAGCCTATTAATGAGTTCTTCTCTGCGAGAGAAGTTCGAGGTGAAATCCCTTGTTTAATGAGTTCTTCTCTACGTGAGAAGTTCAAGGTGAAATCCCTTGATTAATGAGTTCTTCTCTGTGAGAGAAGTTCAAGGTGAAATCCCTTGTTAATGCATTTCTCTTTGAGATTTGAGGTGAAAGCCCTTGTTTCCACCCTCTGAGAGAGTCATGGTGGATGTCATGTGTGTGACTCCATGACACATCTTGTACTTGTGTTTCACCCTCTAGGAGAGCCATGGTGAAAGTCATGTTGAGGTGACAACATCACACAAGTGATGAACACTTGTACACACCATAATATGGTTGTAGCCATTATGGTTGATATCATGTTGAGGTGATATCTAATATCACGATGAGGTGATATTCTTCTCTTTCACTTATGGTTGTAGCCATAGTGGTAGACATCACGATGAGGTGATTTGTCTTATCCAGTTGGAAGTATCCTCCCTAACTGAGAGGGAGTGTTGATGATTAAAAGAAGCTTTAGTCGTATTTCTTCCAGCTTCTCCTTCACTTCATTTGATAAATTAAATAATAGCTAAGCAGCCATTTAATTTATATGTATCAAGAGGCACAAGCTTATGATTATTGAAGAGTCATCATTTAATGAAGAGTTAATGAGACCAACCTCATTCCCTTAGGCACGATTCTTTATGAAGAGACTTTATTTTATTGGTGGCCGACTCCTTGATTATCAAATGTTATATTACTTATCAAGGCCAACTTGCTACTTGAAGAGTCACGTCTATTCTGCACACATGTATATATACTTGTTGAGTTTCATTCATTCTTCATGCAATTCAGTTCAATCACATTTAGTCTGAGTTCTTCAAGTGTGAATTCATCATAAGAGCAGTGCGAGTTTGTGTAAAGAGCAGATTGTGATCTGAGTAAAAGGCAGAGATAACTATTGGCAGCTTGTATCACCCAGTTTTGTTCTTGCATCAAAATTGTGATGTTGTGTATTGGCCTTCTTATCGGCCTATTGTAAAGGAGTTTCTCATTGAGATTCAATAATATAAGAGATTACTGGCTGGGTTTTTCTCCCTCAAGAGAAGGGTTTTCCCAAGGTATCTGTTGTGTCTTGTGTCAAATTTTTTTTGAATTAATTTCTGTACAATTAAATTTGATCATTAAATTTAACATTGAGCCCCTGTAGCCCAAGGGCGCCCTTCTCTTTGAATGTCAAGATTTGGTTAGTTTTGCTTGCAGTTAAACTCATTCTCTTCCAAATTGGCCCAGCTTTCTGACAAGCTATTGAACGTAGTCATCCGAGTTCCAGAACTCCGGTAGTCGAAGTCAAAAGCTGAGGTTACGAAGTGGATGCATATCACAAAAGGTAGTCAGTTTGCAAATCTGAGCCCCTGTAGCCCAAGGGCGACCTTGAATATGACCCATCAGATGATGGTATTTGCAGATAAGGTCTTCCTGAGATCTGTGCTAATCTAGTCTAGCTTCGCAGTGCACCAATCAGCTAGTCAATCCAACATTCCGAGTGATCGTGGCAAAGATTCTACCAGGCACGTAAATCAGAGGGTGGAGAAATGTGGTATTTTTGCTTGTACTTCTATAGGCCAAGGGCACCCAGCCTTTAGGCCTGTCAGATGGGGTTTCTAGCCTTCGTAGTCTTCACAAGACTTGTGCGGAATTACTCCAGCTATCCAACGAGCCCAACCATTAGCCTCCGGGATTTGGCAAACGCTCGTACGTGCGAGATCTTTGTAGAATGTTGAAAAGTGAAGAAGTCCGGAAAATGGCTAAGTATGGAGCATATATTTTAAATAAAAAAGGCTATAGTCTCTTTGAGGTATTAGAAGCAGTTTTCTCGCTTCGTCACCTACAGAGACATCTCTTGTAAGTTGTTCTAGCTACGCAATTAGACAGATGGTGCACGATTCGGAGCACTCCAACTTCCGTTATCAGGGGTCAAAGTAGGGCATCTGGTTGAAAGTCACACTATTAACAAAATGGTGTTTGAGCCTTCACAAGCCAGAGGCAATTTTCCTTTTGAGGTCCTTAATGCAGTCTTTTGGTGCCTTCCATGCAGTCATTGGATGCGGAATACTTCCAATCACGCAGTGAATCCATCATCCAGTCAGCAGGATTCTTTGTTTGTCGTCAACAGTCATTGGAAGCGTCAGAGGGCAGAATGGAGAAATGGCCAAGTCTAGTGTCGTAAAATCAATTTAAACAAGCATGCCTAATTCTTTGAGGTGTTAAACATTGGTTTTAGCAGTTATGACTCCCAGCAAACATTTCATCCTTGCTCTGCAGACTTCGCAATGGATATCTCAGCTTAGTCACGGCATCACTCAGTCATTCGGAAATCAATGTTGAATATGGTCAACTATAACTTTGCAGTCAGCTATAAAGTAGGAAGTTAGCAAAAAATCTCATAACTTGTGCAAATGGACGCCTAGAGAGTTAATTTTTGGCTTTTCGGAATCAGTATGCTGAGATTCTTCCCAATTTATCAAAATAATATTAAAATTCGACTTTTGCATGCCAGCATCAAAAGTGGCGATTTTCTTCATTAATTCATTAATGGCGCCCTTTTTAATATTAAATATTAAAATCGCATGTGAAAGCAAGATGAATATTTTTAATATTTTTCTTTAATCCAGGACTCTGAGTCAGTCACAGTTTAATTGGAGGGGGTCCAATCAGATAATTCTTTTTGTAGTCGGGGTTTTTAAATCTTGCAGTCATGCTTTTATGGTGCGAATTTGCTCTATTTGTGCAAGCATGGCATCCATCATTTCATTCATCCAGCTTGAGCAGAGGTGAATTCTTTCCAGAGTTGGGAAAATTTTCATTAGCAATCAATGGCGAAGGCATCAAAAACATTCTTTTGCAAGTACAAGTCCAGAATCATCAGCAACATTCAAGGTAGAGTAGCGATTTTAACAAAAGAAAAGCATCAAAACCTGATTATTATGTCTTAAATTCTTCTCTTTCTCGTCTTAAATTATTTCTCATGCTTGAAGAATTGGCAGATTTTGACAAAACAAATCATCTAGGCTGATTCAGAATGGCTTCCTCGAGACAACCCACGTGCCATAATTTTTCAAGAAAATTTACTCAAAATCATCAGTTCTCGAGGCTTTAATTTTCTTAACTGAAAATTCCTTGCATGGTCGAGTAGAAGTCAAATTTTCGCATTTCTAACATTCTGGGTTGTCTTAGAATCTTTTTCTAGACAAAACCCATATCTTAGAATTTTTTGTGAAAATTGCTCTCCGATAGGCTATTTTTAGCCTCAGCAGGGTATTTTTAGTTTTCCAGAAAAGTTGTCAGAATATAGCCATGTTCACAGTCAACAAACGAGTTTTTCAGAGTGTAGTACACGCAGAATGAATTCAAGACCAAATCAGTCTTAATTCATGATTTCATCAGAAAAGTTGAGACCGATTTGTATCAAGTGCATTTAGGGGGTTGACAGGCGTAGTCACTCAAGTCCATATGGTTGCATGCATCGTATAGTTGATTGTCTTCCAAGGCCGGTTTAGAGGGTTGATACCGTTGGAATTTTTCCTGTCAGCAAGTTCATTTGCATTTCTCACAATCAAAGTGTGCGCAGTCAAACTTCGCAGTTTCATCATGCAACACTCTTCCATAGAGAAAAGTGTGAAAAATGTGAGAAGCGTCAACTGTAGAAGAGACAATGACCATCACTTCAATTACGGAGCGGCCAAAGTTACTAGTCAGTAAAATGTCAGTTTAAGTGTGCGGAGATTTCCAAGATTGTTTGAGTTGCTCAAGATAAAGGCCAGTGATCAGTTAGTTACATTTAGGGTTTTCGTTAACTGATGGTAGTGTTCCAGTTAACTTGCTTTCAATAAGGACGTGAATGCTTGCACATTGTCCATTTTTAGATTAGATGTTTTGGTTAACTGATGGTAGCTTTCTAGTTAACTAAATAGTTTTCTTTATTAGGGTTTAGCAATAAATCTTACATGCATTGCAAGACTGTAGTTGACTCAAGGTGATTTTAGGGTTCCCTACACCTTTGATGTCTATAAATAAGAGCTTTTAGCTCATTTGTACATAACTTTTGCATGATAGCATACATGTTGTGCCCACCTTTCCTGTAGTATTGCTATTTTGTATCTGTTCAAGAACTTTTGCATGAGAGAGAAATATATGTTGTGCCTACCTTTCCTTCAATATTGCTCGTTCTATATCTATTCATGAGTATTTACTATTATGATGAATTGTTATGCCACTTGGGTTGCATGCAATTATGATGGTGAATTCTTGCCTTAGTTAGATATAGTGGCTAGTTTGATTGTAGATTGTATGCGTGTCTCGCCTATGCAATTTATTGTCCAGTTGGCTATCTTTCATGTTTTGTGTTCAATAAACTTGTTCAGATTGAGTTGATAGATGTGCCACCTTGCCTTCGAGTTGAGAATCTATACTTGTTTATCGTGTGATGTGTGTGAATAATAAGCCTATTCAGACAAGCAGATAGTCATGCCAACTTGCCTTCATGTTGTGAGTTTGTACCCGGTTTATTGCCAGATAATCATTCCCGCTCCATTTCCTCATGCTCTGAATTCTTGAGGGGATTGGATAGTTTAAGTTACTTAGTTTTGTGTGTTGCAGTTAAGTCTTGCGAAACCAGAAAATACTTAGCTACAACGTATAGAGTTTTCGTGAAAGCCTTGTACCTCTTACAGCTAAGAAAAAAAGACAAGATATAGTTTAGTTTATTTCCCTTTTCAAGCACTTTTGTCAAGCACAATGAGGGAGCTTCCCCTCCTAATTTGAAGAGCACTCATTGCGTAGTGTGCACAGTTGTCTGTACCAACTTGCACTCCAAAGGTGTTAGTTGTTACGCCAACAAGTTTGTGGTAGCAAGGCTTAGCACGCAAATTTGTCTTATAGTTTGCTCCAGCTTGCTCCCAAAGAAGATCCAATAGAAAGGGTTTATGCAAAGGATCTAAGGCAGCCCACAACTAGGCAGATATCTCCAAATTTGTACCCTCTTTCCTGCAATCAAGTATCTCTGCTTAAGCTCACATGCAATTTCCAAAAGTGCAAATATTCAAAGAGTCTTGGGATTTCGTCCTCACCTCCGCTAATCAGAAATCAAGGGTTTTCATCCTTGATTGATAGATCAAAATCTCAATGAGAAGGAAAATTCATCAAACTTGCATGCCCAAAATGGATGTAGCCTGTAATTATACCTCTCCAAGCATAGGTCTCATGGACCCAAATTTGGTGCCACCTTTAAATTTTGAATTTTCACTTTATTTATATTTATATTTTATTATATGTGTGTGTGTATTTTTATTATATTATATAATATTGGTGTTGAAAAACACTATTTTAAATAATAACAATAAAGGATATCATTGGCAGGAAAAAGGGGTCATGACAATGGATGGATGGATACATATGTATGTATATGACATCCCGAAATTTTGTTCCATAGTTGGGGTACCCAAAACTGGTCCCTATACCCCTCTATGAAACACTAGAACATGATAATGGTCACCAATAGGCTATGTTCACTTACCTATTGCAGCCTGTAATGTCCCCTTTTTTATGTCCCAGATTTTTAGTGAGTTGGGCTGACAGGGAAACAGTGTTTATGAACACTATTTATAATTAAATAATAAAATATTTTTCTGTTTGGCCGACCTGCCTTTGGGTTGGCGCCCTTTTGGATTTGAATTTAATTTTCTTTTGTAGCCGACTTCAAAATAAGTGGCTCGAGTCGATAGTATTTATAGGAGGTTATTGTGTGAAGTCATTCATCACGAGTTTGGAGTCTTCCTATTGTGAGCTTTGAGGACGTAGTCGCTCAATTCAAGCACTCAGGTGGGACGTAGTTCAACCTGGGAGATTCGTGATTATGTTTCATTCGATTGCCTTATGCTCAGATCAATCCTCATTCAACTCTTGCATTGCAAGCGCACTTTGACATACTGAAGTCGAGGCTGACTCTGTCATCTAGGCAGAGCCGCTGGCTTTGGCTGGCGTCAATCTAAAAGGCCATGACCAACATGACAAGGAAGTCCACACGCATAAGGACAACGCACTCACCCTTCAAATTGCGATAAGAGCTCAGGGTGTCACATGCTATCCGCATATCATTTCATGGTGTCCATTCACAAACAGACGAACTCAAGAAGGCTTCCTCCTGCGTCATCACACCTACAAGCGATTTGCAAGAAATCCATTGAAGCTACATGTAAAGCAAAGCCTTTGACAACTAGCGATAGCATCCAAGCATCGACATCTTTCATTCACACGCAATATCTTGGTCTCTCATTAGTGGACTGTTATATGTCAAGGCAGGCAATTCCATTAAATCAAATCCGTCTCATCCTATAAGGTTCAGATTTGTGCATTTATATCTATGACATGTAAACCCAATCTAGTCAATCGGGTAATCTACATTGATGCGAAATTGAATATAATATAGTGTTAAATTAAATTCTCCTACTCAAAATTGAAAATCAGTATTACAATAGTTTAAATAGAATTCTCTATTTTTGTTAATTTTCAAGGAAACCCAAGCTGGTGTTTTTACACAACCACAAGGTTGGACCATGTTGGTTGGCCATAATTCTCCATCTTTTATTTCTTCCCTACCATGTATGTGAAATCGTGTCCATTGTTCAAGATCACAATTGACTCTCAAATTGTTCCTTATGGTCCATCATTGAGGATACTAAATGACAAGGGAATCTCCAAGTCCAAATCCCACTAACTTGCATTTTTACTCATAAGTTTCGTAATGGGCTATTTTTCAATCGCATTAGTAATATTAGCACTTTGCAATAGCATTTCACCAAGAATGCAAGGAATCATTTCCAATCCCTATGTTTCAAGGATGGAAGAAGTCACTAACCATCCAAAGATGAAGAGGTATAATAGGGATAGCTTGAGGATGATGTTCCTCGCTTAGGGATTTTTCCCCTAAATACCTGGCATTTGAGGACTCTAGGTTGCCCACTCAATACACTTGAGTCGTCTTGTCCCGTCTCCTCCACCTCCCCTTCCTCCCTCCACTTTCCCTCACCACCCAAATATTAGATCTATAAAAAATAAACCCTTTTTCCATGTTTTTATTGGCCAAGCATCTAGATTGGGTCTTATGTCCAAAACCTATAGGGAAATGAATAGTTAGGATATACAATAAATGATTTATATGATATAAAATAATGTCTTGAGAAATGTTGGTGCGTGTTTTATGACACAACAAACATTTTAGAACAAAGTGTCACAGACGCTCTATTCTCTCTTGAAAAACTACTTCCTATGCTAAGATTGCAAGTGAGGTCATAGGGTAATTCCAATGTTTAAGATGAACGCGGATAGGCTCTGTGGTATGGATGTAATTTGCTGTGGGCACAATTAAGATTTCGCAAGTTATTCAGAAAAGCGGAGACATAAATGCAGTATCATTTTTGGATTCTTTGGATTTATATAAAAAAGTGAAAAAAGATCAAGGGTTTAGAGATCCTAACTATTCCTAAGAACTCAAGAGAAGATGAAGACTAAATGAAACCAAATAAACCATACTCTACTTCGCCACGTTAAACGACAACTACGCAGAGCAAGTGCAATCTTCTAGGAATGTGCTTATGATTTTCACGTAATGAATAATTACCATCAAATCGAACAACAATTATTCAAACAGAAGTTAAGCATCCACAATGAAAGCTCAGTCTAACTTTACACATTGGATGAAATCATCCACCCAAAGAAAGTATGAGCTCGGTTTCACCAATCTCCGTTATCAATCAATCATTCTTCTAACATACATTATAATTCAAAATTCACTAAGCGAGAAAGAAAATATGCGACCATGCAACTATTCAACAATCAAGTATTCAAGGCACCTCATGCATTTGAACTTCATTATCAAAGTAGTGTTTTCACAACAATCTCATAAGAACTCTCTCTTTATTTCTACAATCTAACTATCTCAAATCTGCTCTAACTTCTTAATCTCTAATCTCTAATGAATATCTAACTTCTAATTTCTAATTTTCTAATGAGAATGAGAGAGTGAGGGGGGGTTTATACAGTTTTTCAAAATTACAAAGAATGGCCGAGATTGATTCATGATCAAAGGCCCAGATTAAACAGAACTAAACCCTAATTAGGGTTTCTAAAACCACAATCAGTTAACTGAAGAGAACTCTAGACATCTGGAGTGGCATCCTTATCCACTTGTGCAGCCTCACGTTTGGCGAATCTGGACACGATCACGTCAACCTCTTCCATGGCAATGTCGGGCAGCACGCTGACATTGTACTCCAGCAAATCCAAGCTCTCGGCACACTCTGCAAAAATAGTAGCCCATTCTGGCTCCTGCAACAAGAAAGAATTTCGGATGGCCATGAAGTCGAACACTTTGGTGAAGCCTTCCTTCATGATTGGCCCGATGGTGGAGAAAATTTTCTATACTTGCTCTCTTAAATTCTTCGGCCGCAAGTGTTTCTTTCTGACAGTATCCTTATCGAGCATATTTGCAACCATTTCATAAATTTTACTTTGAATTTCTTTTACTTGTTCCTCAACTCTGACACCATCCTGCTTCACCTTTTCGAGAACTCCTCTTCTTGAGATCAAAGCATAATACCATCCATTAAAATCATATGTTGCTCCTGCTTCAATAACCTTGTCCTCAATCAGTCTTTGCTTTGAGATGCTCTTCAGCTCCCGAATGCATGGGATGATCCTACTTTGAATTTCTTCAAGACTACTCCATGATTCCGCAAGATCTGCAACTCGTGAAAGCATAAAGGAAGCCTGCTCATTTATTTGTGCCATCTTTTCTGCAAACGCCAACGCCTCTTCTTTCCTTCCAACCATCCAGTCTTTAGCCTCCCTCGCTGTTGTCAACTCTTCTCCAAAGTTTGCATCTGGTTCTTGTGAAGCATTTGGAGGTAAAGGCGCCACTTGTTCACCTTCGTTTAGTGGCTTGGTCAAGTGCTGGATGTAATCTTTCAGGCGCTGGATTTCTTTCTTATACTCTTTTTTCTTGGCAACTTCTTTTTCTAACCTAGCCTTGATGGTGGCCACGGAATTGTCCAAGTCTTCGACTTCCTGCCCCTTTGTTGTCGGACCCATGTCGACAGTCGTGATAGCATATTCCTCAGGAGCAATCTCGTCCTGAAACTTGTCGGCTGTAGGCACTGCAATTTGCACCGTGCGATTTCCAGCTTCATCTCTCTGGATGGTGGAAAATTTCTTGGCCTTCTTCCTTGGGGCAGTTTGCTCTAATCTTGCCAGAAAATCTATGTCATTGTCCTCCTCAGGAACCTCAACTGGCGCTTTTCTTTTCAATCTTTCCTTCAGCCACTCTGGGACTGTTGGCTGTTCAATTATGTCCTCCTGTTGATCTTGGACATCTTGTATATCCTGTACTTCCTGATTTTCCTGAATTTCTGGCATACTTTGAATTTCTTGGACCAACTGCATACCCTGGATTTCCTGGACGGATGGGTCCTCTTGAATGCCTTTGAGGGCGGAAATCATTCCTTCCTCGAATTCTCCATCCATAATGTCTGTATCATTATCTGATTCCAGGATTTCTGTGCTTGTTGGAGAAGGTTGATCATCATCTTCTACTTGGATTGGCTCTACATTTTCAACTGGAGAAGGGATCCTGGCATTCTCCAAAGATTCTCTATCCAAGGCGAGCATTTCTTCTATGTTCCTGGAAGTGGCCGACTGAAGGGGTTTAGACTTGTGCTTCTTTCGAGAAGGGCCTTCATATATCTCTTTACCCTTGTCTTGTCTTGCAAATTTATCAACTTCTTTTCTCTTTCTTGAGTTGGCGGCATCTGTTTGTCCATCTCCACGAGATGCATCGGTGTTTGAAGAACATGACTCAATGTCTCCCATCAACTCGTAGGTAAATTGCACATTTCTTTGTCTTAAGACTTCCACCTGCCGATCTATCCACCACTAAGAGTACTTGAAAACAGGGCGAATCAAAGTGGCTAGATCACCCATCTCAGGCTCGAACCATTTTATGGGAGGAAGTGGCTCATTCTCCTTGAAGCCTGGCTGCACGTATATTCCATCATCTTGCAGTTGGTCAAGTATTTTGAAGAGCTCTGTCGCCCTTATCATGCTTAATGGCAACCTTGACCATAACCTTCTTCTTACGTCATATTCATCGGCTGCGTTGGCCCAGAAGTCCTCTAAGTCAACCCGATGCTTGTACCTTTCTCCGTCCACAGTTTTGATGTGATGCAGCGGATCGAAGTTGTTCCTGGATTTGTATGATATAAATGGATATTGCTGAATCTCCAGTCGAGCAACCTCTACTGCTCGTGCTGTCGGGCATGACTCCTCCATGTTGCCGATGAAAAAGGGGAAGGTGACAGCAGCTTTCTGCTTAGGCCTTTGAATATTCTGATACGTTTCTAATTGTCTCAGCACTTCCAACAATACCATCTTGTTAGTCGGATAGACAGACAGTCTGTAAGGATTTCCTAAGAATCCTTGGATTCTGATGTAGGTGAACTTAGGATACTAAATGAACCAGAATCCATACCTACTGATTAGGCTCTTGGCTTCATGTGAGAGTCTTTGGTGCGTTCCGCCCTGAAGAAGCCTAGTGATGTACATCAAAAAGGCATCATGAGCTCGTCAGAAATGAGATTTCTCTTTCAGTTGCAGCTGTGGATAGCAATCGTAGACTTTGAATTTCCCCTCGCCGTTGCCAACCACGCCTTTGCATGTCAAGCCAAGATATTTATAATATCTTGCAAGTGAATATACAATGTATGAGCTCATGTGGAAAGTTTTGGTCTCCTCAAAGTTGACCAACTGCTCGTGCAAGCTGTCACTAATCATTCTGGACCAATTGAACATCTTGACTCCAGTGATTATCTCATCAATAAAATAGTACATCCAATCTTCGAAAGAAGCACCGTGGGCACTGCCTACTATTTTGTTTAGTAGCAAAACAATATCACCATATTCCTCTTTGAAGTGGGTTCTGATCAATTTTTTCGGCATCTTGCTTGCAGTAGGCTTTGGTTTTAATAACCAATTCTTGTTTATGTTGGATGCACAGAGATCCCGCTGACTTTGATAAAGTTTGAGTGCATCTTGCTTGGTGCGAAAGGATGTTCGATTGTACACTGGAATTCCAAAGGTTTCCTGGATTGCCGGCTCGGACAAGTAGGCAAGGACCCTTCCGTCAGGAGCTTCTATCTGTCTGTCTTGTGCGTTGTAGTGTAGTGCGCATTCTACCATCAATTCAGGACATTCTTTTGCTGGTGGAAATCCAACTGCATGGACGATTCCATTGCGCATCATCCTCATGGCAATTGGTGTAGGCAGACGTCCGTCAGTCCCGTACATTCTCTTCCGGAAGTCTTCAAGATCAACGTGGCCAAGATCAATGTCAATTACGTGCTCCCACTTGGACTTGATTTTCGATTGTGTTTGCACACCTTTGCTTGCAAACTTCATCTTGACTGCTTCGAAAATAGATCTACAAGGAAAAGTAGAAGGAAATAATCAGAATTCGACATTTAAATCATTTTGAAAGAACATTCCAGCTGATAATCAAATTAGACTTCGTGAAAAGCAAGCTGGAAAGAAAATAAATGGTGAAGCTTTACGTTAAAATGAAATGGACAAAACAAATCTGCCTTGTGACCTCCAGAGAAATGATCACAATCACGATGCAAGCTGATAAAATTCTATCTCTTTTACTTTGCTGCAAATTTCTTCAACCTTTTGCCTTAGACAAGTCTCTTCTCACAACTTTTCTTCTCAAAATCGAGTGATTGCACAAATGAGAAGTGAAATCACTTATAGAGGTGAGAAGATCAATCATTTTAGCAAATTTACAATGTTTCCTTCGGTTCAAGTTTAAACTCATCTTTCACTTTGCTTCCGGATGGCAAGTTCTATCCTCAATAATCTCGTCCGGGAAAGTTTCCAATTTCATTTCCAGTTTAACAAAGCTATTTATCTTTCTTTCCAATTTCGAATTTTTTCAAGACTTATCCTTTTGGGTGTTGGAAAATAAATGATTAAAATAATTAAAATAATTATTTTATGTGTCCATTCCAACCCATTCGTTTTATTGGCAAATTATTTTTGATTTTCGAAAATTTCCTTGCCAATGCCTTAGGCGAATTTTCATTTTTTCCAATTTTTATCGCCATAATCTTCCTCGTCCAATTTCGTTTGGCCATGATTTTTAATCGTTTTTCCAAAATTTTTTGGCCACGTCCAACTTTATTTAGCCACAAATATTTTTCGTCCAACATTTCTCAAGCCACGTCCGACTTTTCTCTAGCCACGTCCAAATTTATTTGTCCAAATTCTTGAATTTCCACAATTTATCTTGCCATGTCCGATTTTATTTGTCCAAATTCTTGATTTTCCACAATTTATCTTGCCATGTCCAATTTTATTTGTCCAAAATTATTCATCTTTCTAGACACTTTGGTGTTTGGACATATTTAACACTTTCCAAAGGTTTATACTAAGGCAAAATTTTCAAATTTTCACTTTCCTTAACATGGCGGACTTTGGCTTTGAGATGGCCATTTACTCTTTGCCTTGGTTATGCCTTAGCCAAATTTCATTTTTCCATGGGCGGACTTGCATTGTGTTAAGCCACTTTTCTCATGTTCAAGGCGGACTTGAGGTCTTCTATTGCCATTTCTTTTTATGCCTAAGGCGGACTTCCTCCAGCTTATTGCCATTTTTATTTTGTCTTGGCTACGCCTTAGCCATTTTTCTCTTTTACCTTGGGCGGACTTTCTACATTTTGTTGCCATCTTTATTTTTTCTTGGCTATGCCTTAGCCATTTTATCCTTTTCATGGGCGGACTTGCATTGTTTCTTTGCCACTTACAAGGGTGGACTTTGATCTTTTCCTTGCCACTTGACTTCTTGGCTGAGGGCCGACTTTGGGTCTTGGCTTGCCATCTAGTCTTTTCACTTGGGCGGACTTAGGCAATTCCCTTGCCATTCATAAGACGGACTTCAGCCTCTTCTTTGCCACTTACTAAGGCGGACTTCCTTACTTTGGTTGCCATAAGTCTTGGTTGGAGGGCGGACTTCATCGCATGCTAGGCCATTGGACAAGGCGGACTTGGCTCTCTTGCTTGCCATTTCCTTATTGCCATGGGCGGACTTCCTTCAATGTTTAGCCATTGGACAAGGCGGACTTCAGCCTGTTAGTATCCATTTCCATCTTTGGCTGGGCAGACTTTAACCTCTTCATTGCCACTTCATTTCTCACCCAAGGCGGACTTCAGCCTTTGTCTGTCCATTGCTAACTTTTACCCAGCTTTGTTAAGGCGGACTTCATTGATTGTTTGGCCATTGATCAGATTTTTATGCCATTGACCCTTCTTTCCTGGGCGGAGTTCTTTCATTTCATTGCCATTTCTACTCAGGCTGAAGCTTTCTTGGCTTATTTTCTCCATTCTAACCTGCTGGTAAACTCCATACTTAGGCAAATTTCTCACAAACTCCAGTCTCCTCCATGAATGAATAAACAGATTTTCACGAAATTTCCAGATTTTTCTATGAATTGCTCAGATTTCTTGACGAATTTCCTGAACTTTTTACCAATTTGTTGATGAATTCATCATTTTCTGTGCTCTTTACCAGATTTCTCTGTGATTTTCCAGAATTTCTCACCATTTTTTAACAAATTCTCCAGATTTTTTGTGATTTTCCAGAATTTTACTAAAATTTCAAAAAAAAATTCGAATTGATTTTCTGAGAATTTCGTTGATCTTTTCGAACTTTTGAGTGGATTTTTGAAACTCGTGACCCTTCTAAAAATGGAAACTTTCTAAAAATAGAAATTTTCCAAAAATAGCAACTTTCCAAAAATAGACCCTAAAAAATAGGGATCCCAGAATTGCCCAAAAGTGCCAAAAAAGTAGGTCCTAAAAAATAGGGGGTCCGGGGTGAGAAACCCTAAAAACTTGGAGGTGTCAGATTTGATTGAAACGACAGTCGATCTTCGTCTCCCAGGCCTTCTAAGCACAATGGTGACGTTTACACAGTGATCCAGGCTAAAATTCATTGACTCGACTCGGGTGACCGTTCAAAATTCAGATTCAAAACCCCCAAACGGAGAGCAAACAAAACCAGGCACGCGAAAGCAAAACCCTAAAAGGCAAACAACAAGGGTCCCCATTTGCAATGGGACGAGGTGTGAATTAGGTCACAACAAGAAACAAAAAAGAAAAAATGTAATTTCTTTATTTCTTTCCTTGATGGATTCTAAAACCAACAAAACATTATTCCATAAGTTATTACTTGTGTGCAAAGAGAGCCAAGGGTTGTAATCTGAATACTTCTAAACGTTGTTGAGATTCTTAACACAGCCATTGCATCTAATATGCAAATTTTGACTATAGAATATTCAAGAACAAGTTCTACCAGATGTGCTTAACTGTTGAGATGAGTGTCACCATGCAAACAACCCAGATACAAGTCGTAAAGGGATAAGAAACCCATGAGTGTATGTGAAGGAGAGTATATCTCCCAAAATTTTGGACCCTTTCCATCAACAAAAGGCTATCCAATTGAAGTAACCCCTCAATCTATTCAACAATATCCATGAGCCAATCAGGAATCTTAACAATGACATTATGAGATTATAGACCAGTGCACTTGTGGTGCAGAGCTTAATTATGCATGTTACTAAATTTCATGAGCACGTGCCTTTGCATTCCATATTATTGTATCACACATGCACTAACAAGCATTGCATCCACGCTCATTAATATAGTTTCTCTTTCACAATGAGAAGATAAATTAAATTGAACAAATCCATCATTTCCCTATTCAAGATCTAATAATCCTTCAATGCTAGAAAAAGAAGAGCACCAGCCACGAAACTTTAACTTCACAAATTGTTAAAAAAAGTGTATAATACCTTTCTTCATACATTGGTGAATTTGAAGGACACTAAATTGTTCATCTTCCCCTCTTCTATCAACCATAACTTTACGATAGTCTTCCAACATTAAAGGTGCAAGTGCCTTAGTGGGGTACTATTGCATGAAACAATGCAAAAGAAGTATTAGTTCAAAATGCAAGCTTTAAATATATTTCTATGCAAAATTCAGCTACAAAATCTTGGATAGCATTCAGGACAATTATAGCAAACCTTGTAACCCAATACTAACTAAATCAAAAAATCACTTCTAGATTGGCCAAACTACTTGTCCACACTGTATAAGAGTTCAGAACTATATTTGGAGGTTTGAGAATGCTATCTATAATTGACAAACAGAATTTATACAATGACTGACTTTGGCAATGTACACCTTACTTCGGCAAGTCAAGAACTAGAAACCAAAATTGAGAAAGCACAACCCAAAAGTTTGAATATAAATTTAAGAGCAACAAAACATATGCTTTAAAGTTTAAAGAATATTGAAGCTTCTGGGAAAAAGCTAATATTCATTATGAATTATATATTAATCTTAATATGTTCAAACTGGATAAGATAGCTGTTTAACTGGATGAAATTACAATCTGGTTACAAAATTCAGATCCCAAAACTCAACCTAATATTTGGTTCCAAAAGAGGGGCAATGATTCTTTTATCTTGTTTAAAATAAATCAATGTTTTGATTAAATTTGAGAACTTTTTGGCAACTGATCCCTTTTAGAGACAACTGCCAAGTAATGGGGCCTTTGAGGACTTGATCCATAAGCTTGTATCTGTAGGCATGAGAACATACCAGGTTGCATCAATTCAATGACTGGATAGCTAGCAATAACCATAGACATTCAAACTTGATGTATAAATAGCTATCAGTACTCATTGTTCTTCTCTGTTTTTCTGGTAACATAGATAAAAGGATGATGTGTTGTGTTTATTGTAATAGATATGGATTTGTTAGTTTCTTCAAGTTTGGATTGAACAGTCATTATTTCTTGGCCTTGAACATTTGAAAGTGGTCTAAAGATTGATTTCCATATCTGAGACAATTGCATATTCACTAAATTAGGCGATCAGTTTTAACACAGAACATATATCATGGACTCTCGAGTTTCCAAAAATATAGCCCTTGTAAGCAAGAATTGGTGCAGAAGAGCAATCAATATACAGGACAGATGCAGATTAGAAAGTCGAAGTTGCATGATAAGATAATTTTAGTTAAGAGAAAATTGATTATATTCCAGTATTAGTATAAGATTTTCAATAAAAATGGATAATGTAAAACCTGCATCAGGATGACTGGTCATCAAGTAGGTAATACTTGAACAAATGTCTCAATTAACTTTTTCTTCTATATAACTAAACAATTTACAACCAGCATTATGCTTCCAGTTAAAAGTTAGGCTCAGTAAGATGACATTCAAAACTAGCCATAAACATAGAGTGTAATGGGAAGCTTTAAATTTATTGTACAAAGAAATCCCATGTGAGCTGACACTGCCCATTTTAAACTTCAAAGTCCATCTGAATCAAACTTATATTAAAGCTGACCAAACCCAAATAGTTCAAAACTTTGTAACTGACAAGTAACTGCCATATTTTCAATATATGACATTTTAGTCATCCTAAAACGATTATAAATCATCTATTGGCTTGTGAGTTTTATGATGTTTTGAAATGTGCCTATAATAATTTGATGATCTAAGTAAACAGTGCTTAAGGGTTTATAAATTTAATTAATGAAAATAAGTAATGAATTGTAGCAATAGAAGATCCATTAATGCAGCCATGTTAGCTTGAAAACTTACAGTCATATAGATGGGTCCTTCATATCCAAGAACCTCAGTAAAGTACGGAAGAGCTCCTATATGGTCCAAATGACTGCATCATAGAAAATGAAAGTACAATAAGTCAATCAACAGTTATCTAGAAGCATTAACAGAGGCAGAAGAGCTTGTATCTCATCAGTAGCCTTACAAATGTGAAATTATAACACAGCTAATACTGTTAGTGAAATCCCCAATTTTGGATATATTTGAAAAATCAGGATATCGTCGTTGATCCTGGAAGCCCATGTGCATGCCACAATCAAACATTATCCTTTTGCTACCTATTGTGACAACTACACAGCTTTTCCCCACCTCCTGACCAGCACCTTCATTCAAACAAAAACGTATACTTCCAAAATCAGTTTACAAAGTGTAAATATCTTTATATATGCCCACCTCTAAACAAAAGCAAATGCTTTAGAAAATAGTAAAATAAAGAGAGATATTTACCCAGAACCAAGCACTTAATATGCATGATTATCCTTCTCCAAGGTAAACAAAGAGATTTTTCACTCTGATTTGTGTAGAAGGGACTTTGTATTGACTTCTTCTATTTATATAGCGAAAAATTACATAGGCATAGGAAGCCAAGAATAATAGAAACTCAAAAGTCTACATCTGTTAATTATCAATCATGATGTTTCCCTTCCAACCTACAATCAAACGAACAATAAGAAATGTATTTCAATATCAGTAAATGTAGTTTCCTTTTCAATTTATATCAAGAAAGTAGAAGGTGAGTTTGCAACAAAAAATTTAGGACAACAACTTACCCTACTATTCTGAATGGTTAGGAATGTTTTTGCTGAAAGTAGAAAGTCATTGGTAGTATCAACCTCAGATATTCTGAAATTTGCATTATAGAATAAACATAGTCAAATATTCAATTATTTTAAAGTGATATTAAATCGAATAGACATCCTCATTTCTGTGCTGTCATGGTTATCAGTCTTTATGATATACAAGAACAAGGAAAAGAAAAGAGATGCAAACAATGAATCCACATAAAAAAATGAGCTACATCAGCGAAGATATACCTATTTATAAGTCCTGAATTGGAACATGAAGTACTTTAACATGTAAGTAAAATTGGAAAGTTAAAGGATTGAATATTAGTGTTTTTGAAACAGCTAAGCGTGGGTTGAAAATAGCATAACGTGTCTTTTTCAAGCATAATTTCTTGTCAAGCACCCAACCCATATTCAAGTTAAGTGATATAATAGAAAATTGTTTATGGATATCCACGGGGCAAGTGTTTCATTATGAATGACTAGTTATTTTGCCTTCAACTTTAGATTTTGGAAAAAAGGTGTATGGTGTTGCAATAGTCTCTAAAATTTCATTGGTAGAAGGGGAAGGGAATGGATCATTGACAGAGATCTCATTTGAAGCTCAAATTGTCTACAAACCTTGACCTCTCCCATGTCCTTAGGTTGAACCACCATAGGATTCCCCCAGTTGAATTTGTTAACTAGATAGATCATCACAACCTCAAGTATCCTATTATTTTTCTTTCACTATCAATTTCATTTTTGGGTTCAAAGTGGTCTTCTTTTAACCGGTTTGGTAACTTCATTTAGCATTATTTAAAAGAAGCCAAGAGAAGGTCCACCCCTTAAGTGTTTGTGAAATTAGTAGGAAATAAATCAAAAAAAAAAATCTCACGAGATATACTATCTCAAATACCTCTTGCTGACTCCAATATCAACCTGCCTGATTTTGAGATTAATCTTCTCTTCCTTCTCCTCCAAACTGGCCTCAATTGCCCTTACTCCTTTTCAACATCTATGTGCAGAATTCAGAGTTCTTGATTTTTTGTTTGTTGATTGCTTTAGATCTGTCTACATTCTTCGCACCTCTTTCCCCCTTGGCAACTTGTTTTGCCATTGTAAAACTTTCAGCTTCATCTTCTTGTGATTCTTCTTTGCACAACTCAACCATGCAAACAGCATGTCTTCTTCCATCCTCACTCTAAGATCTCTTCTATCCTAAGTCATTAGTTCTAGTATGCGTCAGGTACAAGTACAAGGTTTTGGTATGCCAGTATGGCAAAAAAATTCGCTTGGGTATGATACAGCTGGGTACGGCTATATATATATATGCAAAAAAAATTAAAATATACAGAATTGCAAGTAGTAAATAGTGATATTTGAATCTTTGATAGTATGATACTTCATCATTGATCAATGATAGTGATAAAGACAATTGTCAATTGATAGTTCAAAATTTCAACATTATGTCATATATCATATATGTCCAAGATGATTCAAATGGAAATCATTACAATTACAAAATTTGAAAATAATACAATCAGCTTCTTCTTATTCTCTAATGAATAACATAATTTGTTCTTTTGACAACCCCTTCTTGTTTTTCCCTTCACATATTTCAATTCCACGCCCACTCATAGCACATAAGTGAGCTTTCACTCAACGATATGAACTCTTAAATTGAGCCCTGCATTGATTACAATTCCAAATAAAAGCCCCACCTCCTAGAAGTTGTTCGACCATCATAACATATTTCCATAGAGGAGATGCTTGATCATATTTAAATTGTTTATTTCCCTAAAGGACCATTGAACTTGAACTAGTAGCCATTCCAAATAGATTGTTGTTATAAGAAATTTCAAAATTTTAAATTAAAAAAAAATACAACCCTACAATATGTATAAACCAATAAAAGTTCAAGAAAAACCTCAAAAAAAAAAAAGGAAAATCCTGAAACTTGTTTTTTGTTTCAAAAAAATATTATAACTTTTTTAAAAAAAAAACTTGAAAAAAACCATAGAAAACTTGGAAATATTTGTTAAAAAATTAAGAATGCATTAAACTACTTACTTAGATCAATAGCTTCCCTTTGTGCAAGCTAGATACGTCCCTCCGGAATTTTTCAATCCTTCTCATTCAAAAAATACAATTAGTCTTCCAAAATGGAAAAGTGGCATAACAAGAATGAGTTTATGTGAGAATATGTTAGTTTTTGTCAAACAAGAAATATAATGGGTACGTTTTAGGGTTGGAGGCACTTTTTAGGTTTTGTTTTTATCATTTTATGTTTAAATCTTAAAAAAATACCCTTTTATTTTCTTTTTTGACTCTTTTTTTTAATTCTTTACCTTGAGGTTGTGGGAGCACCTTAGGCAACAAGGACACACCCTATCTACTCTTGGCATGCTCCCGTTGCCGGATTGGTACCTAGCCTGATTGGGTATAGGACAAGGACACAAGGGAAGAACCCAGTACCTTCGCTTATATCTCCCCCATCTACTTCACAACCTTCTTCTAGCCCATCCACATGAGCTTCTTGATCTTCTCGGGTTATGCGGTCTTCTTCCTCACTGTCCTCTATTAGCTGATCATCTTTCATTTTCCAACTTTTGCTTTTTGCCTTTTATGCTTAAGTCATGAATTTTTGTTTTCCTTTCAATTTGCCATGTTTTCCTAGTTCTATTATTTTTGAGACCTTGTCCAATTAACCATGACTTAAAGAACGATGCTTGAGTGTCCATCTTCTTTAGGTATCCCAACCAAAAATGTCTTCCTTTGTTCTTCATAGAGGTAGTCACATTCATGTGTTGATCAATTAAGAGCTCATCTTGTATGGTTACAAAGATTATACTCTTACTTCATCCCATCTTGAGTTGCTCAATAACTACCGTCCATTGATATTTATCAACTTGAAAGTCACTCTCTTACCGGCGTTACCAATCCAAATTAACAAGAAAAAGGGTCAAACCTGTTCTTGAAAACCTCCTCAAAAGGTTCCAAGTCATAGATATGGTACTAGTTTCTTAACTCATGCTAGGGTTTTCTAGCTTCGAATGCTATAAATGATTAATTGATTTCTTGTTGATTTCTTCCTTGTCAACTTTTTCATTCATTATGGTGGGAATATTTTGATGCCACAAAGGATTGTTTCCAAGGACCGTATGATCCCTTGCCATTTTCCAAAATATATTCTCTGCAAGAAATAGGGTGCCACTTTTTGGAGTCTGAGGATGAGTGTTCTTTCTTACCGTATCTTAATGTAATAACATGTCTTTTCTTAAACTAAAGTATTGGTTAAGGTGTATTATGTTTTCCTTTTAGATGTGAGACAAATGGATGAAACACCTACGCAGGAAAAAGGAAGAAAGGATAAATATTTTGTGTCATATGAGCTGTTAGAATTGTGAAAACTTCATTATGGATTTGCCAACTTACATTGATATTTGGGTCAAGTATACCAAGACCTTAAATGTGGATTCAATTTTCTGATTTAAAACAATATAAGGAGAACCATTCTTCATAAGGAAGCAACATTGTCCTAAAGCTCAGCCTCTTTGGTTGGTGGTTGAGACAGTGTAACATTCGTGATCTTTGCGATCCCAAGGTGAAAAGCTCATTAAAATCATTTTGTTTAATACTTTTTGAAGTTTTGTGTTTGATTCAACCCTTTCCTTTGTTTGTGGATTTGCCCCTCCTTTTAGAAGTTTTATCACTCAGTGAATTCCCAAATCAAGATATAGTCATGTCAAATAATAGAAACCCAATCCCAGCAGTTGAAACTTGAAACTATCCTTGTGTGACATTGGATTCATAATTTTGGATGTTATTGTCATGTATTTGGTTTTTTCGGAGATTAGTATCAAAATTTAAATTTTTATATCAAATTTGACAAAATTTTGCTTTACTTCACTCAACATCTTTTAACAGCTCGAAAATGGGCTGCATGGGCAACTTTACACTGGACTGCCTCACCTAAACACTAAAACCTCTAGGGTTTTGGCATAGTCCATGATATCACCAAAACTTATTAAAAAAAACACATTAATAAAATTTACATAACTAATAAAACAAAATGATTTATATATAGTGTTTGCCTATAAATAAAGTTATCTTTATAAAGATAAATTTGAAAATTGGAGCACAAAAGTTTAGAAAGAGCTTACCTAGAGGCTAGTGTGGTTGGGGTGCCACTTTGAAAAGCACTAGCCACTTCAACGTGTGACCTATTTGGATTTTTGTTGTGTGATGGTGTTGATGCAATTAAGAAATTAACTCACTTAAAAATTGGAGGATTGGACCTTAGTTGCCCTAGCTAAGAATTACTCATGTTGGTTGGTTTCTGTCTTTATCTTGATGATCACTATGATCCTTGCTTCCTACACCCACGACGCTTGTCTGATTCGCCCTCTTGCATTTGGTCTCTAAAACTACAATTAAGAAGTGAATTAAAACAAGCAATCATATTTTAATGTCTAATGAGCATGCCATGTGTAATTGGGTGTATTTCCTTTTAGTGTAAAGTAAATTGAAAGGTTTGAATAAGAGTTATTTGAAATGAATTTTATTATGTATATAAATTAGTATTATCAAATAGAATATAATGGCAATCCTTCTTTTGCATTAAAGAGGCGGAGCATTTTATTGATTGTTCCAATGGGTTAATCAATCATTGCCAATCATGTTGGCGTAACAACTAACACCTCTGGAGTGCAAGTTGGTACGGACAGCTATGCACACTACGCAATGAGTGCTCTTCAAATTAGGAGGGGAAGCTCCCTCCTTGTGCTTGACAAAAGTGCTTGAAAAGGGAAATAAACTAAACTATATCTTGCCTTTTTATCTCAGCTATAAGAGGTAGAAGGCTTTCAAAAAAACTCTATACGTTGCAGCTAAGTATTTTCTGGTTTCGCAAGACTTAACTACAACACACAAAACTAAGTAACTTAAACTATCCAATCCCCTCAAGAATTCAAAGCACGAGGAAATGGAGCGGGAATGATTATCTGACGATAAACCGAGTACAGACTCACAACGTAAAGGCAAGGTGGCACGACTATTTGCTTGTCTGAATAGGCTTATTATTCACACACATCACACGATAAACAAGTACAGATTCTCAACTTGAAGGCAAGGTGGCACATCTATCAGCTCAATCTGAACAAGTTTATTGAACACAAAACATGAAAGATAGCCAACTAGGACAATAAATTGCATAGGCGAGACACGCATACAATCTACGATCAAACTAGCCACTATATCTAACTAAGGCAAGAATTCACCATCATAATTGCATGAAACCCAAGTGGCATAACAATTCATCATAATAGTAAATACTCATGAACAGATACAAAACGAGCAGTATTGAAGGCAAGGTAGGCAAAGCATATATTTCTCTCTCGTGCAAAAGTTATGTACAAATGAGCAAAAGCTCTTATTTATAGACATCAAGAGGTGTAGGGAACCCTAAAATCATCTTGAGTCAACTACAGTCTTGCAATGCATGCAAGATTTATTGCTAAACCCTAATAAAGCAAACTATACAGTTAACTAGAAAACTACCATCAGTTAACCGGTACAAATTAATCTAAATGGACAATGTGCAAGCATGCACATCCTTATTGAAAGCAAGTTAACTGGAACACTACCATCAGTTAACGTAAACCCTAAATACAACTCCAAGTGAATAAAGATAATCCTAGAATAGACATGCATGAGATGAGACAGCGAGTTAACTTGAAAAGGTAACACCAAGTTTAACTCTTGTGTGTAATGTCTATCCTAAGAGGTGAGAACTGAAGTCTACTGGCCGTGATCTTGAGCAACCAATCCGTCAATGAGATTGTTAACTGCATCACTATTTGGAGCTTTGATACTCTGTCGAAGTATGCTATGTCTGTATAGCATGTCCTCACCAACTGTGATCTGGGATTGAAGCTCACCTCTACTCCTAGTTGCTTCATCGAACAATGCCAACATGATTGTAAGTTGATTAATCTTACAACCAATGGTCTCCCCACTAAAAATAGTATGAATGAGTGCTTGGACCTCTGACTGTACATCAGTAAGCTCAACATATGCACCACCTTCAATCTAATACCGGCACGGTAAGCAAGATACTAAGGTTCTCACAAACCGGAGTGCACTAGTAACGTGCTCTCTACTCTCAGCCAACTCTGATGCCATAGTTTCCTCTATCTTTGCCTTAAAAACCAATTGTGTTTTCCAAGAGTAGATAGCTTCTTTATCCTCTGCATCTGTGACTAATTCATATGCCATACTCAGGTGAGCAATCATAATCTCATCCCAGGGTTTGCTAATCGCCATGTCTCGCTCCTCATCCTAGAGACGTAGACGGAGCTCTCGTGCATTGTACCGCAACTGATATAGCTCTATAAGCATAGAACGGCCTCTAGCAACGAACTCCTTCCATTCCTCCAAACGCTTGTCGTATGCAACCAAGTGATTAAGCTGGCCCTATTTTGCTGGAGACTCAAGCATTAGTGGGAGTGTGGCGATAACATCTGACCTGTGTACAAGGCTAGAAATGTACTGACGAAGCTATCTAATTTCAGCCTTGAGGGCTGCCTTGTCTTCTTCGTCCTTCAGCATTCTATCCCTGGCACTATCTATAGCAACCTGTAGGAGATCAACCTAAGTCTAGCGTGTACTACGACCAAGGTTGATTGTGATAACCTCGAAGTCCTAAGATTCCAACTCTTCCAAATTCTTCCCCTGTGGAGGTATAGCAGTCTCAATAATGACCTCCATATCAATATTCCTCTCCATGTGGACCATGTTCTTGATCCTCTTGTCTAGCGCATCCTAGTAAACCTAATCAAAGTCTGAATGATTAAGGACATAGGATGGCTGCCTCCTCTTCCTTCCCAGTTGAGTTTCAATCCAAGATTGGTCTCGACTAATGCTACTGGAAGGATCTGTACTAGCAACAGAAGGCTCTGACGAGAGTGAATATGTAGAGGAGTTGCTGCGAGATGGGAAATCTAAATCCAATTCAATATGAATCGGGATTGGTGACTACTCTGGAACTGGTGTAGGAACTTGAGTCTGAACCTCAGGCACTAGCGGACTTTGAACTGGCCTCTAAACTGGCTCTGTGACAGGATGTCTGATAGGCTTCATGTGTGTATCAATGGCAAGCGTCTTGCCTTTTGAATTGTTTGGCGCTTGACTTTTCTTGGGAGGGTTACTCCTCTTCTTTTGTTTGGGTTTCGACAAAGGAAGGTAGCAAAGGATCCACCATTGGCGACTCTGCTCTAGGCATATTTACCCTCCTAGTCTTCTTGTTGTCGAGGTAAAGTATATTGTTTTGGATAACTCTACTTGACCTCTCCTTCACCGACGCGCACTCCTTGGCGTACCAATCAACTACTGGTAGTGGTTGTGTGTCAACTTGCTCTCTAAAAAACTAAGGACTTCGCCCTCATCATCTAATAATCCTCCCACATCTTCTGACAAGAATACAGAAATTTATGAGAGAGAAAAGCGGTCGTAGCTACGTCTGCGGACCTCAAAGTCCACGCAATTTGCCCAATAGTCTTCCATAGAAGGCTTATGATATGCACGACCACCGAGGCGTGCTATGTAATGGCCCCAAGGATCATAGGTACATACCTCAACAAGATACTTGAGATGATACCTCTCTAGCTCCTATCCTGCAGGTTTGGCATCAACTGCCGTTTTGCACCAATATATTCCAAATTGAAAGGGAAAATTGGCAGCTGGTTTATGCTTGCAGCGCAAATGACGATGAACATCATGTAACTGCCTCAGGAACTCCATAAAGACTGTTCTTTCCGAAGGATAGCGTGGAAGCATGGCTGGATTTCCTGTAAATCCATATACTCGGATATAGGTGTATGTCGGGAACTAAATGAACCAGTCCGCCCAACCATCCATCGCTGCTCTAGCAACTGCCGAGATACAAACGTGCAACTCTCAATCCAAATTTCTCACTGTATAAGTAAGGAAAGCCTCGTTGTAGGAGACCTGTCCGTCTCTAACCTTTGAAACTTTGCTGAATAACTATGGTTTGTAATTTTTTATAAATTTCCTCAATTATTACCAGACAGAAAAATATGCATTCAAGAGATTAACAATTTCTAAAGCATAACATGCAATGATATACACTGTAAACAAGTTGAATGCTGAAAATGAAGCTTTATTGATATTGCATAAATTTCTGAAAGCTTTACAAAGAAAGATACCCGGAAATATAATCTCCTGCAGATCTGAAGCAATAAATTTGATGAAGCATAATCTTGACTTTTGGATGAAGCCAACAGTGAGCACCTTCAGCTGATATTCCACAACCTCAGAATGCTGATACAATGGAGAGTTTTCGTTCTCCAAAGCCAATACGCTAGCAGAAACCCTAGGGCTCCCTTCTCCAAATGCCAAAGAGAAATCATAAACAAATATCCAATAACCAATTTTGAATGTCCCCCAAATGAGCCCCTTAAGATTCTTTTATATTTTTTCCTGGAGGAACTCATACACTTTTCTCACCAATGTGGGATTAAAAGATAATAGGCCAATCCTCTCCAATTTGCCTTTTAAATATTTTAAAATAATATAATATTCGCACTTTGGAATATTAAAATATGTCCTTGAAATTGGCACCCAAGTAATTAATTAAAATGGCCCCCTTTTAATGATGAATGGACCCTCAAGTCATAAGGTGCAAATATAATATTATAATATAATATTAAAATATTAATTATTATTAAAGTCACCTTTAATAATAATTAAATGTTATACCTTAGGCAAAACTCCTTATTTCACCTACTCAACTGAATTTGGGAATTGACACTGCCAACATGTGAACTCTAGGTGCCCTGCTATAAATAGAATTACTTGTCGGCTGACGTACTATAAATAGTAAGTACATGAGACTGAATCAATTGAAGGCTACTTGAACCCACACGAGATGTTGAAGGAGAGATTCCTCTGATCACTGCCAAAAGAGACCTTCTAACTAGACATATTAGCCTACAAGGGCCAAGAATAGGCTAAAACCACTGAACTTTGATGCTCGCAAAATTGGGGACATTACACTCGTGAACACGCTTGAAGTGACGTTCAGCCTTAGTGAACTCAAGCTGATCGTAATAGTGATAGACTTTCTAAACACTGAGAATGCCAACGGTGTTTAAACCTCAGAACTAACCTTGATAAGCAATCAAGTACACAAGGTAAGAACACATGTGAAACTCGTGGGCAACTAGGAAACTGGCGATTTGCTTGTGGAGAAAATCGCTAATGAAGGATGCCCAGTCATAATGCTCCTGCCCAGATACGATGCGACCAATGATGTAATACATCCAAGGCTGGAAAACATTTGCATGGGAATGACTTGAGAAACGATTCAAGAGTGTAATTAGAATCGCGTACTCATCCTTGTACTCACCACGACCCACATTGTTTGGCAATTTGTTCTTCGCTTGCTTCAACCATCATTCTACCATCTTGCTTTAGCACTTGTCTACATCAGCATTGAATGCATGCTCACACTCCTCCATAGAAATGACCAGACTATTCGGGTGCTGAGGGATACCAAAAATTTTTTCAACGTCCAGAGGCTTGAGATTGCAAATGACTCGTCCATCTACTGACACTATCTCACGAGTAGCGGAGTTGTAATGCTTAATATAAGACATCACAAACTCAACACAATGAGCGGAGATAGGTATGGAAGCGGCCTCAAGTAACCCAGACTATTGAATGTTCTGAATAATCGAATCTCTGTTCTTGAGTGGATCTAAGACTGCCTCTAGTAGCACCTTGTTAAGATTCGTCTCAATTGTCCCGATGAAGTCATGAGTTAGGACTGATTTGGTCCTGTATTCGAGCTGAGTGTATTGCATTTTGAAAAACTCGCTCGTTGACTGTGAACTCGACTAAATTTTGACAAGATTTCTGGAAAACTTAAAAATAGCCTACTGAGGCTTAAAAATAGCCTATCGAAGGGTTATTTTCGGCGAAAAATCTGAGATATGGGTTTTGTCCAGAAAAAGATTCTAAGACAACCTAGAATGTCAGAAATGCGAAAATCTAACTTCTACTCGACCATGCAAGGAATTTTTAGTTGAGAAAATTAGAAACTGGAGAACTGATGCTCTGGAGTTAAAAATTCTTGAAAATTCAAGCACATGAATTTAACTCGAGGAAGCTATATAGAATCAATCCAGATGATTAAATTTGCCAAAATTTGCCAACTTCAGGAACATGCGAATTGAAATCTAAGAAAATTTGGAGAATCTGAGAGGAGAAAAGACGTTTTTTGAATGTCTTTCTTTGTCAAAATCGCCACTTGTTTCTCAAATTTGTTGATGATCTATAAACTTGCACCTGCAAAAGGAATAGTTTAACGAAATCACCACTGAAAACTGATAAAATCGCCCAATCTCTGGAGAATATCGCCTTAGCCTTGAAAAAATACGAATTTCTTGAGCTGGATGATGAATTAGATGATAGGAGCCATGTTTAAATAGAGTAAATTCGCACCATAATGTTGAGTGCAAGATTTAAAACCCTCGACTGAAATAGAATGCCTCTGATTGGACCCCCTTCAGTTACACTGATATTGACTTGAAGTTCGGAATAAAATAATAATAAAAATATTCATCATGCAATTTTGAAAATCCAGCACAAAGAGGCGCCAATTTGAGAAAATCGCCATTTAATGCTTTGACATGCAAAAATAAATATTTAATATTATTTTAATCAGTTGACAAACCACGTTAAGCTCTTGCACTCGTCCGCCAAACTTCACTAATTTCAAAAAGTCCTCATTTGTCCTTATAGGCGTCCATTTGCTCAAGATATTATGTTTTTTACTAACTTCCTACTTTGTAACTGACTACAAAGTTACAACTGACCATATTCAACATTGATTTCCAAGTGACCAGATGATGTTGAGACTGAGCAGGAATATTCATTGTGAAGCCTGCAAAGCGAGGATCAAATGTTTGTTGGGAGTCATCACTACTAAAATCAACGTTTAACACCTTAAAAAATTAAGCGCCTTTGATTAAATTGATTTTACGGCACCAGACTTGGCCATTTCTCCATACTACCATCTAACGCTTTAAATGACTACTGACGATGAATAGTGAACCCTATTGACTAGATGATAGGCTCGTTGCATGACTAGAAGTATTTCGCATCCAATGACTGTACGTAAGGCGCTTGAAAGTTGCATTAGGGACCCCAAAAGCAAGGGCGCCCCTAGCCTAAAAAGGCTCAAACACGATTTTGATAAAAGTACAACTTTCAACTAGATGCCCTTCTTTGACCTCTAATATCGAGAGCAGGGGTGACCTGATTCACGCACCGTCTGTCTCAATGCATAGCTAGAAGGACCCACGAGAGATGTCTCTGGAGGTGACGAAGCAAGAAAACTGCTTTTAAGACCTCAAAGAGAGCGCCTTTCCCAAGATGAAATATACAACTAGACTTAGCCATTTTTCAAGTTGTCTTCATTTTTCAATATTTTACAAAGGCCTCGCACGTACGAGCGTTTGCCAAATCCCAGAGGCTGACGGCTGGGCTCGTTGGATAGCTAGAGTAATTGCGCACAAGTCCCGTGAAGACTTCAAAAGCAAATAATCCCATCTGACAGGTCTAAAGGCTGGGCACCCCTAGCCTACAGAGGCTACATTGGCTACAGTGTATGTTTCATGTTTCTCCACCCACTGATTTACGTACTTGGTAGAATCTCTGCCACGATCTCTCAGAATATCGGATTGACAGGCTGACCAGTGCACTGCGAAGCTAGACTAGAGTAGCACAGATCTTAGGAAGACCTCATCTGCAAACTCATCTACAAACTCATCCATCTCAGGGGTCATCTTGGAGAGCGCCCCTGAGCTACAGGGGCGTAATTTTATCATTAGAGAACTTTCGATGATATGAAGCCTCTTCGTAACCTCATCTTCTGAACTTGACTGTCAGAGCTCTGGGTCTTGAATGTCTGCATTCAATAGTTCGTCGGATAGCCAGACTAATCGCGAAGAGATTAAATGCATCAGCAGGGAGGAATTCCTTAATCTAGCCCCTCTTTAAGAAGGGCCCTCTAGACTACAAGGGCGCAAAAAGCTGAAAACTGATCAACTTTTGCAAACTGCAATCTCCTGTACCTAAGCTTCTGACGTCAATTATCGGAGCTGTAGACCTTGGATAACCTTGCAGGATAGTTGACGGATAACTGGGCTAATTCTGAAGAGATTGAATGCGTTTAAAAGCACATGCCACAAAATCTGGGCCTCCAAAGAGAAGGGCGCCCCTAAGCTACAGGGGCACAGATTTGCTTTTGCCTGAGAAATCCTCATAAATTTGACCAATGAAATCTTCGTCTTGGCCACTGAAATGACCATGCAAAAGTAAAATCTCGTCATGAAATGTTCCTTCAACGTGAAATGCCTCGTTCTGAGTCCCCAATTCAGATTTTGAGAGATACTGCTTTTGACTGACACAATACTAACTAAACTTCATGCTTGATATTGCCCAAAAACTGTATTTGACATCATTGTAGCAAGGTTTAGACTCTTTTAAACAAAATGCCTTGATGAAGCAAAACATTTGGTTTGGGTACAACAAATCAATATTATATACAGGTGGTCCTTGTGTTGCATTGGTAGTGCCACATATGCACTATCCTTAATGTGCATAGAACATTGATATGTAAAGGTGGGACATGACCAATGTCATTTTAAAGGGCAGCCGACAACATCCACTTCAAACTATAAAGATTTATAAATAGCAAAGTTCAAATCCCACCTTTATATTTGCTTAGAATTATTACTTCTTCCAACCTACCTACATGTATTTTATTCTCTCCCTTTTCACCCTTATTTTTACTACTTTTAGCCCCAACGAATCCCTTAATCTTACGCATTGCACTCTTCTCCTCACATCCCCACCCACCTTCACTTCCTATATTTTTTTAACCTAAACTTCATCTTTCCCCAACTATGACTTCATAATTTTCTTAGTTTTAGTGTCCTCCCCACTTCCATGTCCCTAAACCACCTAATGCATCCCCTTTTCACAATACGTCATATACTAAAGTACAATTTGTGGTAGTTCTTTCACAAGCCATAAACCCTAAACTTATTTAATGTCCTTATATCTACACAAATCAAACCAAAGCACTATTTTTGTCATATCAAGTTTTTCATAAGAAAAGAAAAACCAAGGCAACCACATGAATAAAGAATCCCTCCATTAATCATTGGAAGATATGAACAAGAACAAACAATGGAAATAACCTTTTAGAATACTTCTTTTTCAAATCTGAATCAATCCAATGATACATTGAACCTAATCCATTGTATTTTTTCATGGTGACCAAGTACAAGTAAACAAGCAAGTTAACATCATTAATGGCTTTGTCCACCACCAACTATAATTGTGATGAGCCCAACTGGCTCCAACTCAAACCCTGTAGTTTTATCTTATCTTTTTGTGTTTTTTTAGTTTTTTAAGAAGGGTTGCTAGACAGAAGTAGAAGGTACGCCATGCATATATTGATATTAAACTGAAAATTACACTAGATAATTGAAACAACTCCTGAAATGGGCATTATTCATCAATTACAAACAGATCAGGAACAATGAGCATACCTGGATCTCTCCAGAATAATTAAATAAGAAAGATAATGCACTTGACAGGCAAGAAGTGCTGAAACCTGATGAATAGCATGCCTGGGCTCCAAATTTGCTTTCTCCCACCTGGAAACTGGAGGAAAGACACTGCAAAGGATAGGCACCACCAAAGGAACACAAAAGATGCCAAGAAGGAAAGCGTTTTGCCTCAAGAAAGTCGCACGCCCTTGCAAAAAGAGCCACACACTTCAAAGAAGATGTACGGCCTATGTATGAAAGGTACGGCCATAAATAAGAACCTGTCCACCAGAGGAAAGAAGACGCCAATCTCTCAAACCCTCTACTTCTTTATTGAAACTTTTGAACAAACAATCAAGAACTCTGATGTAAATCAAATGGACTTTTGAACTGAAGCCCTCATAGATGCACTAATACGACTGGTCTCTCACAGTCTCAAAAATGCTCAACACTGAAGAGAATCTCGTTCTCCAATGGCAGAAATGCTCAAACCCTTGTCTCAGAGAATAGCACAGAGAAATAACAATGGCAAAGTCAAATAATCAATGAATGAGTTTTATTTGCCAAAATTGCCTTATATTCCAAAAAGCCACGACTTTCAAGAAAGTGATGCCACTTGAAGTCATTTAAATATTTTAAATCATATTTAAATCACCTTTTCAATAGTTTTAAGTTTAATACTTGGGCGCCCACTTTTATGCTTAAGTGATTTAATTTTAAATCACTTTTATGAAATATTTAAGTGATATAATATTTATAAAGTCAATTTGACTTTATAATAAAGCGTTAAGTTAAATAATTAACTAAAATCACTTAAAAATCCATAACTCCCTCTAAACTCCATATATTTTCGTGTCGTCAAAAGCTATCAACCCCTGAACTGCCAAGGCCTGCTGTGAGCCAATCACTGAGCTTTGAAAATGAGAACGACAAAACTCCTCCAGAAAATGCCACTGACCCTCTAACCAATCCAGTTAGCCCACAAGGGTCCAAGAAATAGGCTAACACACTGTTCCCAAGAACTGACTAGAGCAGGGACATCATAGTCTGCCCTCCCCGAATTTGCTTGCCCACAAGCAAACTCAAAGCCAGATGCTGAAGAATATTGTCAATCTCCCAAGTAGCATCCTCTGCCGGCAGATCTTTCCACTTCATCAGATATTCCTTGATAACCTGCTAAGTTAATAATATTTATAAAGTCAATTTGACTTTATAATAAAGCGTTAAGTTAAATAACTAACTAAAATCACTTAAAAATCCATAACTCCCTCTAAACTCCATATATTCCCATGCCATCAGAAGCTGTCAACCCCTGAATTGCCAAGGCCTGCTATGAGCCAATCACTGAGCTCTGAAAATGAGAACGACAAAACTCCTTCAGAAAATGCCACTGACCCTCTAACCAGTCCAATTAGCCCACAAGGGTCCAAGAAATAGGTCAACACACTGTTCCTGAGAACTGACTAGAGCGGGGACATTACAGTCTGCCCTCCCCGAATTTGCTTGCCCACAAGCAAACTCAAAGCCGGATGCTAAAGAATACTGTCACTCTCCCAAGTAGCATTCTTTGCTGGCGGATCTTTCCACTTCAGCAGATATTCCCTAATAACCCGCCTCTGAAGATGACGCTCTCTGGAATCCAAAATGGTCTCAGGTATCAAAATCAACTTCCCCTCATCATCCAAGGGTGGTAAATCTGAAGGACTCACCTGCTGTCCCAACGCCTTTTTGAGGCACGACACATGGAACACATTGTGAACCTTACTGTCCACTAGTAGATCTAACTCATAAGCCACTTCACCGACACGTCTGACAACCCTGAATGGTCCATAGTATCATGGCTTGAGTTTCTCAGCGCCCTCCTTACGAAGGGTAGACTGCCTATAAGGCTATAGCATCAGATACACCAAAATCATCAATCTCAAAAGATCGCTCCAATCGCCGCTGATCAGCATATTGCTTTTGCTGATTTTGAGCCTTCTGAATGTTCTCTCTGAGTGCTCTCATAATATCCTGGTTCTCCTGTAATAGATCCCCAGCACAGGGTACTCTACTATCAGTCAGCAACAAATCTAGAAAACTCGGAGCATCATATCCATACAACGCTCGGTAAGGTGTCATCTGAATACTCATGTGATGAGTGGTATTGTAGCAATACTCACAAAGGTATAACCACTTCACCCATGCCTTCTGATGCCCTGAACTATAATTCCTCAATTATCCCTCCACCCATTTATTGACTATCTCAGTCTGCCCATCTGTCTGTGGGTGGTAGCTGGTGCTCGGAGTGAGCTTTGTCCTGCAAAATTTGAATAAATCCTGCCAGAAGTTACTCATAAACCTACTATCTCTGTCACTGACTATGCTCTAAGGCAAATAGTGCAACCTGAATACCTCTCAGAAAAACAAGTCTGCCACCTATGTAGTTGTGTGAGTAGTAGTGATTGGGAAGAAATGAGCATACTTCGTCAATCTATCTACTACCACAAAAATGTTGTCCTTCCCTTGAGCTTTCGGCAAGCCCGTAATGAAGTTCATCGACAAGCATTCCCACTTCCTCTCAAGAATAGGAAGCGGCTAAAGTAATCCTGTAGGGTATGTATGTTCTTGCTTGTTCTGCTGACAAACAAGGCATTCCTTGACATACAAAAGAACAAATGACTTGAGACCTTTCCAAGAGAATCTCTCCCGTACCTGCCTGTAGGTCTTAAAGTAACGGAGATGTCCTACCATAGGTGAATCGTGAAATGATCTCAATACCCTGTCCCTCATCTCAAAACCTGGGACTAGAAATATCCTCCCTTTGTAAATGATAAGATCATCTACAAGTGAATATCTGCTATCCTGTACTATCCCATCCACTATGCTAGAAGCCCACGGGTTCTTAGCATACTCCACAACTATCATGTATCTCCAGTCCTCTGCAATCTCTGTAATGGAGCTCAAGTGTGGGCGGCGAGATAATGCGTCAACAACCACATTTTGTGTACCCTTAACATAGGAGATGTCAAAATCATAGGATTGAAGTTTGTTGACCCATTTTTGTTGTCTTTCATTTAAATCCCGCTGCCCTAGGAAATGTTTCAGACTATTGTGATCGGTTTTAACACAAAATTTACTACCAACCAAATATTGCCTGAACTTGGCCATGACATGCATGATGGCCAACATTTCCTTGTCGTAGATGCTAAAGCTCCTCTCAGGACCTCTCAACTTCCTGCTCTCAAAAGCTATAGGATGTCGGTCCTGCATGATGACTACCCCAATACCCTCACCACTGGCGTCACAATGTAGCTCAAATGGCTTAGTGAAGTTTAGTAATGCCAAAACTGGACATGTAGTCATGAGAAGTTTAAACTTTTGGAAGCACACCTGTGCTAAAGGTGTCCACACAAAGGCTCCCTTCTTAGTCAAATCTGTCAGTGGCGCTGTATGACGCGAGAATCCACTAACGAACCGATGATAGAAGGCGCATAGACCTACAAACCCCCTAAGTTGTGTCAATGTCGCAGGTGTAGGCCAATCAATGATAGCACGAACTTTCTTTGGATCCATACTAACTCCCTCACTGTTGATGATGTGACCCAGATATAAAAGTTCTCCCAATCCCAGTGCACACTTGGATTCCTTAGCATACAAGGACTCCCTATCCAATATGCTCAATACTGCATCCAAGTGAACTATGTGTTCCTCCCAAGACTTGTTGTAAATCAGTATGTTGTCGAAGAACACCAAAACAAATTTCCTCAAGTGACGATGGAAAATCCTATTCATTATGGACTGAAATGTGGCTGGAGTGTTGGTTAAACCGAATGGCATACCCAAAAAGTCATAATGTCCATAGTGGTATCATAAAGCCTCTTCCTCATCATTGGTATCATTTCTAGTGAAAGTAGGTCGTGTAGGTCTTTCATAGGTGCGTGCTGGAGCAATATTCCTATGAGCTTCTCTATGAACACTTCCCTCCTGATCTTGATCCCGATTCTGCCTTCTCTGAACTGTCAAGTTTTGAACATTTTGTAATGTCCCCATTTTTAGCACTGCACTTTTCAGTGATTGATGGCCTATCCCCGAGGTGCTGTCAGCTAGTCAGTGGCAGAATTAGGGTTTTCGGCTGTTTGGTGGGTTCTTTTGAAGATTCAGGGGTTTGCATGTTGGAGTTTGGCTGTTTGGATTCTGGATTCCTTTCGGGTTTTCAGAGAGCTTCGCAGAGGTATGAAATGCAACGACGTCAGGCAACCTTTCCGAACTTACTATTTTTAGCAAGTTATGACGGCTACATCCTGGAGTTTGGGATTTTGGATTGCGGATTCTTTCTAGGTTTTTAGAAAGCTTCGCAATGGTGTCGCATGCACTTTGATCCAAGCAACTTTCCGCATTTACTATTTTTAGTAAATTTTATTTCTGGCAGTGATCCTGTTGGCTTTAGTTCAGCTGGCTTCCCTCTGCAGTCAATTCAATTGGTATGGTTGTTTGGGCCTTTTGATGCATTTTCTAGAGAGATAAGTATTTTAATTAAAATAATGTTATATTATAATGTTATAACTCCTTGGCCTAACTTCATAACTTTAAGTTGTTCTGAAAAGGGGGACCTCATGGGTGGATGCATCATCAGGGAAAGTTTTAATATTTCTAAGGTCAAATATTGCTCTTGGAGATGGGACGCCAACTTTTGGAGAGAAGATAATTTTAAATTAAAGAAAAATTGCCTTTATGAAAAAGGACGCCACCTTGAAGCTTGGTCAATGGTCAAGTCAAACCCTAAAAGCATCTTGAGGAATGGGCGTACCTTCTGGAAGCTTCTGGAGGTGTCTTCTCAAAGTTATAAAAGGGAGCCTTGGGTCTTCATTTGATCATCTTTTGTCTACAGTAATGATATGCTGCCGAAATGGTACTGGGATTGCTTCGAGGAATGTATGCCTCCTAGCTTGGCATTGCTTCTTGCTTGAAAGATAGCAACTAGTAATGAGATAGTTGTAGTTGAGAGAATCTTGTAGTGAGGTTTGCTTGTAGCATTTTGTTTTGCATATGTAGTTCAATTTCTTGCATTTTAGTAATTTTTTGGAGTTGCTAATTATCTTGGCTGTAAGTGAGTTTCAATCATAGATTTGAAAAATAAAAATATTCTCCTTTTGGGTCTTGCATATGTGTCTCTTTGGCAAGGGCGACCCCTTGTACTAAATTGCAGATTTTTCTATGAAGAATGGGATTTTATCAAGCAAAATAGCCCTTCCTTGAGGGCCGTACATTTTGAGTTGCATTGGGTTTTGTGCCAGAAAAAATAGGGATTGTAAGTTGGTTTTCTCCATTGGAGTTTGTGTGCCATCATTCCAGAAGTCATCTGCATTCAATATTAGGTCATTTGGAGGTGTGTTGAGCATTTTATGAGCATAATAGTGAGTTCTAGGGTTGCTGGTTATGCATTTTAAGTGCAGGTCTGTCATAAATCAGAGTATTAAGATTGGTCTTTGAGTGAAGTTATTGGTCTTGGCATTCTTGTTAAGCAAGGGAGAGTCATCTTTATTGTTGCAGCACTAATTAGTTATCATCTTATGCTCTTGGCAGGCATTCTCTATTATATTGTAAGCTGAATAGTAGTACTATCAGCATTTCTTCTAATCTTTCTCTTCATGCTTGTAATACCCGTTGAATAAGTGGAAGAGGCTAGCTTGCCGCCTATTTACGTTTGAATTGCATTGTAGTTAGTAGCATCTCCGCCATATGGTAAGCTCCATTCCCATCTTGGGTTGGAAAGCACATTCTTGGCGTCAAGTTTACTTTCAACATTGTATGTCATTTTGCAAATTGCATTGTAGTCCTTAGAATCTCCGCCATATGGTAGCTCCATTCCCACTCTGGGTTGGAAAGCACATCCTTGGCGTCAAGTGTACTTTCAGCATTTGTAGTTGATAAAGATCCTCTGACCATATGCTCACACCTTGCTCGACTCGAGATCCTGGTGTACATTCTTGGTTGGGGTTAATTCCGCATCGTTTGGGTTTTCCAGCTAACCTTAACGGGTGCATGTTGTTTGTAATTGCATTTCAAAAAATTGAAAATAATTGGTTCGGAATATTTCACATTTGTACTAAGCTGCTGGAGGATGTTTGCCACCTGCTCTTGGCCTGCTGCCATCCGTCTCAATACATCTCTAGCATCTCTTTCTTCATTATCAAGACAATTCCTGGAAGGACCTTCCTCATCCTTGTTTACCATATTATCAAGGTCAAAATCTTCCTCCTATTTGTCAAAAAGAAATGCTGAAAATGGTTCAAAAGTACTTATCTGATAACCAGGACCCCTGCATGAGTAGTACCTATCAAACCTATTATGATGTGACCGCATAGAAACTGCTAACCCTACAGGCTAGCAGGATCAAGGCTCTGATACCACTGTGATGAGCCCAATTCGCTCCAACTCAAACCCTGTAGTTTTATCTTATCTTTTTGTGTTTTTTAAGTTTTTTAAGAAGGGTTGCTATACAAAAGTAGAAGGTACGCCATGCATATATTGATATTAAACTAAAAATTACACTAGATAATTGAAACAACTCCTGAAATAGGCATTATTCATCAATTACAAACAGATCAAGAACAATGAGCATACCCAGATCTCTCCAGAATAATTAAATAAGAAAGATAATGCACTTGATAGGCAAGAAGTGCTGAAACCTGATGAATAGCACACCTGGGCTCCAGATTTGCTTTCTCCCACCTAGAAACTGGAGGAAAGACACTACAAAGGATAGGCGCCACCAAAGGAACACAGAAGATTGTTGGAAATATGTGCCTCAAACATTACAGGCTAAAACCTCCATTAGAGTCAAGTCGGTGTGACATGCTAATTGTATGGGCGACTCGCGGGTTTGTTTTATTCAATTCTGAACAGGTCACTGTAACCTTGGTATTGTCTTGCCGAAAGGTTACACTGTGGAGTCTGTCGCTGTAACATGGTGTATTCGTTATGATCTTATAGCGCTCGGGAGAACTCTGGCCGAAAGGCCATTCAACCGTGTATCGGCAAGACTCTTGGCGACTATGGTCTTCGGTGAACCTAAAGGTTCTCGCTAAGATGTCTCAACGAAGTGATATTGTCTTGCCGACAGTATTTACTCTATGGTCCTTGGGGTAACTCATGTTGGCTCGGTGAGAAGTCACCACGAAAGCAATTGTTACGCCGACAGTGTTTGGTTTGTTTCATCGGGGAGACTTGGCCGAAGGAAGTGCCATCGGTAAGATGTCCTACCGAAGTGGATATGTCTTAGCGACAAAGACTCAAGTGTCAGTCTTCGGTGTAACTCTTGTCGAATGGCGGTCATCGGTGGAACACTGTGTTTTCGGTAAGAAGTCCTAGCAACTCTGATGAGTCTCGCCAATGTTGAAGAATCTTCGGGGTAACTTAATGATCTCGGGGAAACATCTCGGCAATAAGCTCTTGTCTTGCCGACTATTCTTCAGAGCTCGTTATGACTTAATCTCATCGGTACAATGTCACATCGAAAGCTATGAGTTTGGGCGACAACGATACATGCAGAGAACGTCGGCGTGAGGTCCTAGCGAGATCGATATGTTATACTGACAAAATGTTTTCTTCGGACTGACTTGTGACATCGATATGAAATCTCACCAAAGCTCAATACTCTTGCCAAATGAAATACTCATGTCTATATGACTTCGCTGTAACCTTTGATGTCTCACTATGATATCCTGGCGACTACGATGACTCTTGGCGACATCGGTATGAAGTATATGTGGCATCAGCAAAACACTGCTAGTGTCTCACCGAGATGCCAATGCATTACGAATTTTGTTGACCGTCTGACTGTCATACGTGGAATCTCGTGGACGAATCAGAGGAGTCGAATTGGAACTGTTGGGAGTCTGTTTGTTGCAACGGTTCTGTGAGGAAACTCGACAGACATGGAGCAACAGAGATATATTCTGTGATTGCAATTTTGAAAAAGGTTGTTGGTTCGATCAACAATGGAGTGTGAAGAGTTCAAACTGTATCAGTGTGAATTTGATTCTATAAAGACTCTAAAGAGAAAAGGTTCATGTGCATTACTGTTCATGGTGAATGCTATTGTAAATCAGACACCAGAAAGATAAGTCTGACAATTGTATGTAATCTTTATTACTGTAATACAAAGTGATTTCTCTTGGTGTGGTGGGTTTTTCTCCCGTAAGGGTTTTCCCACGTATATTTGGTGTTCATGTGTGTTTGTCAAATACTCTATTTCTGAAATCTGTTTCATAGTGCATCTTAACTTGACTGTAATTGTAAATTTAAAAGTGTATTTGCATTCTTTCCTGAGGTATTGATGTTAGGAGAATTGTTTTCCGCATCTAATTTTATTTACAAAGATGCCAAGAAGGCGTTTTGCCTCAAGAAAGTCACACGCCCTTGCCAAAAGAGCCACGCACTTCAAAGATGTACGGCCTTTGTATGAAAGGTACAGCCAAAAATAAGAACCTGTCCACCAGAGGAAAGAAGACGCCAATCTCTCAAACCCTCTACTTCTTTATTGAAACTTTTGAACAAACAATCAAGAACTCTGATGTAAATCAAATGGACTTCTGAACTGAAGCCCTCATAGATGCACTAATTCGATTGGTCTCTCAGAGTCTCAAAAATGCTCAACACTGAAGAGAATCTCGTTCTCCAATGGCAGAAATGCTCAAACCCTTGTCTCAAAGAATAGCACAGAGAAATAACAATGGCAAAGTCAAATAATCAATGAGTTTTATTTGCCAAAATTGCCTTATATTCCAAAAAGCCACGACTTTCAAGAAAGTGACGCCACTTGAAGTCATTTAAATATTTTAAATCATATTTAAATCACCTTTTCAATAGTTTTAAGTTTAATACTTGGGCGCCCACTTTTATGCTTAAGTGATTTAATTTTAAATCACTTTTATGAAATATTTAAGTGATATAATATTTATAAAGTCAATTTGACTTTATAATAAAGCATTAAGTTAAATAATTAACTCAAATCACTTAAAAATCCATAACTCCCTCTAAATTCCATATATTTTCGTGTCGTCAGAAGCTGTCAACCCCTGAACTGCCAAGGCCTGCTGTGAGCCAATCACTGAGCTCTATAAATGAGAACGACAAAACTCTTCCAGAAAATGCCACTGACCCTCTAACCAATCCAGTTAGCCCACAAGGATCCAAGAAATAGGCTAACACACTATTCCTGAGAACTGACTAGAGCGGAGACATCACAATAATTACCATCTTTTCATGTTTGAGGAATATAGTTACACAAGTAGTGCAGGGACACTAGTTCTCTCTTTATTGACCAACACATGAGAGAACATATTCACTCAATCAAACAAATTCAATTAATGATTGAAACTTCTTGATTAAACAAGCTCAATCCAAGTTACACTTTGCATCAACAATAAAAACTCAACCTACTGACAAAAGGGAGGGTTAAATGAGAAAAGAAAACTCAACCCCCAAATGAATGAACAAAGAGAGTACTCCAACTTTTCTTCTCTCCTCTCCAGCTAAACTAAAGGAGAAGAGAGGATATTTGAACACCTAGTTCCATGTGTCTAACATCAAATCGAATATTTAGGTGACATATGATGGTTGTTGACTACAACTCTCAAATTATTCCATTTTTTATAAAACATATGAATTTTCAACATCCCAGGAATTTAGAGACAAACTAAGCTACCAATTTAGAGAACCCATCAAAAATATATGTTTAATTAAATTAATAATTTAACATTAAAAAATTTGCACAAAAGACATAAGCCTCCAACATTTCCCTATTGACTCACTTATTGCACTATCAATTGGTACAAATGCTAGTTCAAAGAAGATGTATGTTTTCCAATATAGAATACACATCAGATCATGTAAGGCATTAATAATAGTAGTTAAGGAAATTGATGTTTAATGAACCTACTCAATAAGTTTACTGTTCAACACTATTTGAAAGCACAATATACATAGATTGACATAATTTTGAATACATAAAACATTTTTTATTTATACATAAGTACCCCTTTTAATCATTTAATTGTCTAAAATGATTCAAATTTCCTTATCAATTGTATGGAATGATGTACCAGCAATCCAAGATCTATGGAATGTGCTCCAATCTTTTTTAATGAATCTGCACCTTACAGGTTTGGAAATTTTAGCCACTTAAGTTAAAAAACATCCAAATATTTTAATGCCTGCTGCCTTTAAAACCACAGAGGAAGAAAAACAAAAGTAAAACTAATATCTTGGTTTCTCTGTTATTTTTTGTGCAGTTGAAAGCTAATGTAGTTAAATTCTCTATAGAAATATGCAGTAATACTTAAGCCATTTCTCTGTTTCGTGCTGGTGAATTCTACGCCTTTAAATACATGCAATAAAAATCTAAAATCTATGTGGCGAAAAAATCGCCAATTATTTATAATCAATTCAAAGATTTTGTAGTTTAACTATTATATAATAATAAAAATTCCATGCAGATTTCTGAGAAAACATTAAATTAAAGATTTCATACCATAACAAGTTAAAGAATTTGTGCATGTAAATTCATGTGAGATTATTGTTTAAAATTTTATTACTATAATAATTTAAAGATTTTGTGCATTTAAATTAAATCCAAACCGCATTTTCCTTCAAGCACTCTTGTTCTTGAAGAAGATTTTGCGGCCGTTGAGTAGTATGCCACTCAATTCAGCAGGTTGTCGCAACACACTCAATCTTTTGATTAAAGGACAGTCAGTACCTTCTGCACAAATGTAAGCTTCTGCGACTGTTTCCAACCCAACAAATGGTTTTCATCACTGACTAAACTGCAAATATTCCCTAAACCTCAAGATATACTTCGTCCGTAAGTAGGGTAAATGATGTCACTTGAATGAATGAATAAATGAAGGAATTTTAATGACGTTCACAAGATCAGCAGTCTAAGGGATCAAGAGTTACATTCTTAACAATTTTCAAGTTCCTTTTGATGTTGGTTCTTTTATTATGAATCTTGATCAAGAAACCAGTCATTTTGTTAAGTCTTGCCTCCTCAAATAGCTCATTTAGACTCCCCACCTTCAAATTGCTATTATATTGACTATGAAAATCCTCATAAGTTGCACACTCTGTGATGAAGTGTCATTCAGTTTCAGCCACCTCTTTACTACAGAAAATTCAAAATACAAGTTTTTTCTTCCCAATCTTCCTTGGGGATTGTCCATCTACCCATCTCACACTTAGATGATGCACTTAGATGATGAGAACCATTTTCCGTGCATCTAAAAGTCTAGCCTTTTCCTTAATTACAACCCTCATACAGTATTTTTCATCATGCTCCCACGTGGGGTTGAACTCTTTGACATAATGCATTTTTTGTCAACCAATTTGTTTTGTCTACATGGCAGTCCTAAATTGTTCTAACATAACTTTTTATCTCGTCATTGATGTTGGGACATTCTTGCAAATTAATGTCCCATTTTCTCATCCACTTGTTGTTTTGCTTCATCCAAGTCTTTTTCCTACAATCTAATTCCTCCTCAACAACCATTTTGGGCCAACGATGTTTATCCATGCTTTCAACTTTTTTTTAAATAACATAACAAATGAATTATCATTGAAGCATCCATCAGAAACATTCCTACTTCAGCCAAAAGAATCTCATAGGGGACCGTTGATTTGACTTTGAGACTACTAGTGATTAGAATCATTAGATGCTTTTGGATTCTTTCTAACTCCCTACACTTGTGATTTGACATGCTATTCCCTCAAACCTCACAGCCATAGAGGACAACCAGTGTGACCAACAAACCAAAAAGGGTTTTCTTGGTTTTCCAATCCCATAACTCCACTTTCCTATGCCCGTTCTACAATAGGTAAGAAGCTCTACAACCTCCTTAAATCCTTTTCGTTCTACACATCTCCCAACTAAGCCTATTGTGAAAATTAATTCCTAGGTACTTGTATTATTCCACTATCTCCAACAAACTTCCCTCAAAGATGAAATTAACCTATTTTTTTCCTTTTCAATGAGAAAATCATGACTTTGGTATTGTTGGTGTTCACTTGCATCCCAACCTCTTGGCAAAAGAGTTCTCTCAAAAGCTTGCAAGCCTTCAAATATTCTCTCAAATCATGCGCATTTTTTGCAATTAGGATAAGATCATCCGCATATAAAAGTAACTTCACCACATAACTTGCAAGCTAAATACCCTCTCCAACAATTTTGTTTAACTATTCTTCAAATTTATCAATATATAAACCAAACAAAGTGGAGGATAGAGGACATCCTTGCTTGACCCTAATGCTACTACCAGAGCATAGCATTAATACATACCCTCTTTAATTCAGATTTTAGCTCTAACCTGCTCATAAAGCATATGCATTGCTGCTCTAAACTCATTCAAAATCCCAAGTTCCTCCATTTTGCTCCAAATCTTGTCCCTAGGCATAGTGACAAAATCTTTTTTGAAATCAACGAAGCAACAAAAAGCTTATCCTCCTTTGGTGTCCCAAAAAATTTCAATAAAGTGCCTAAAAGTGATGCAATGATCAATGGTAAAGTGCCTATGTCTAAAGCCAGCTTGCCCTTTTTCTCTTTTTCCATCTTTTTCTGCATAACTGTTGATTATATGTTCTATCATGCTCCCTCCAAGAAGAGGATTTATCATAAGAGGATAGAATAATAGAATAGAATAGAAAAAAATTTAAGTTCATGAGTTCAAAGTTGTTTTAGCTTTCTTTTAATCAACAAAAAATTTTGATGATGAGCTTTCTTGTTTTCTCAACCTTTCCCTTTTTGAACAAATTTTGCAATGAAGCAATCCTCAATATCTCAAATTCTAGTATGCTTCACACCTTAAAATAAGGTGCTTCTCTAATTCAATTGTCTCATTTGTACAAGATATAGACTTTTTTCCTCCCATTCTTCTTTAGACCTCTTCCATCAGCTATTTTACATTCAATATAATGATAATTAGTCCTAATTGGGCTATAAGTATCTTCGCCCTCCTAGGAATATTTTCCCTTATGTATGTCTTTTTTCATAGAACATAAGTGAGGTTATGCTCATCAAGATAATATTTCCTCTCTCTCCCTAACAGTTTTTTCCACATAATTTATTTATAATAAAAGTCATTATTTATTTGTTATTATTTGAGCATGTATTTAGGGTGATGTCTCATTTGTTCATCCACTTAAAGTTTCATTTCATCTAAGACTTTTTTCTTCTCTTTCAAGACTTATTTGATGACATCCTTAGGCCATCTATGTGCCTCCATTTGATCAATTTTTTAAAGATAACTTATGAGATGCACCATAGCAATGGCCTCAATAGGAAAGGTACATGTTTTAGCTAGAAGAATCTCATATGGAGCTGAAGCTTTGAATTTCAGTTTGCTTGCGATCATGTGTTTTTTTATCCTCTTTATTTGCTTCTATTTTACCATTGAAGTATTGCTAGCTCATAATTCACATCCATAAAGTACCACCAAAATAACTAAAAGCCTAAATAAAATCTGCATAGTTTTCCAATCCTTAACTCTGTTTCCTTGCTTCTCTTTTGCAATGCATAAAGTGCTCTCCACTCTCACAGAGTTCTCTTCCTTCTACAAGTATCTCAGTTGAGCTTGTTGTTGAATTCAATACCAAGATACTTGTACTTCATTACTTCCTCTATAATATTCCTTTCAAAAAAGTTGAACTATTTTTTCTTCTTTTTATTGGAGAACATTGTGATCTTAATCTTGTTGATGTTGACTTGCATACCTACCTCCTTGTAGAATTGCTCTAAGGCATATAAATGCTCTTGTAACCCTTGAGAGGATGTAAAGTACCCTTCCGGATGTGTATAGTTTTTGCGATATTTTTCAGTTTGATATATGTTCCACTTTATCAAACTAAGACCATTACATTCCATAAATAATAATTAAACTCAAAGGAAATGCTCATGCAATCCTAACAAACGGACTCTTCATTTCATGACTCTTACACAGATTCAGACTGAGCTTTTGAATAAGAACAGTTATATATATGAATAAGACTCAGAAATGTATAACAGCCAACAAGAGTCTTCCAGTAAATATTATCTGAATGACTGCCACAGTTAATACAATGCTCTGTTAATGATTCTCAGGCTACAGAAGTTTGAACAGACTTCATGTGATGCTCAGAATACAAATTAGGGGTTCTTAGACTAGATGACACCTTTCGAAATGACACAGCAATAGTAAAAACATGAGCTACACAAGAGATTCAGACCTAGAATAAGAGGACAGACTTCGTACAGTGCTCAGAATATGAATATTAAAGACTCAGATCTGATAACAACTTCCCTAATGCAGCAATAGGAAAGTACAGGAGCAGTAAATAACTTTCTGACCTGAATATTAACCACGTACAGGTCTGTTAATTGCTGCAGCAAGATAATGTTGATTTCTGAACATTTAAGAAGTACGCCAAGGCAGCAAACTCACAGTTGAACCCTCCAGTAGCAAGGAAGCTCTCCAGAAATCATGTGTCCAGCTTCATATCCAGGTTATTAGATGCTCATACACCCTCAGCCACAACCACCAATCAGCAACACTCACTCTCAGGTTCCCACGTGAGAGGAGTACAAGGCCAAAAATGATGTGTGAGTGCTGCACTAGGATTTGGAACTCACACGCCAGCTATTATGGTTCACACGCCTCCATTAGGGGAGGCTCACAGTTGCACAGAATGCTCAGAGATTATTTTAATGTGCCTGCAATCTTCAAACAGAGGCTGCAACTATATCTCAGACCCCTTTGCTTCCTTCACTCACCTCAAACCAAGATGCCTAGGGTTTCCTTTGTCCACGTCCTCCTCACAAACTCACCCAGCAGTAGTTAAATGAATAACAAACTCAGAAAATGCAAGTATGGCATCCAATTTTGTGTGCAAACCCTTCAAACCTGATTATCAATATCAACTCCAGACTCTAGCAAAGATATATCGCTTTTCCCCAATTTATCTCTAATAATTTGTCTTGCCTGGCAAGACTCACAAATTATCTAATCAATCAATCCAGCCGTTGAAGCACAGATGTGAATCCCAAATGAATACGCCAATCGTCAGCTAGGGAGGAATCTTTCACCACCAAAACTAGAACCCTTAGGAATTCCCACCTAGGGCTTCGGACTCCGGAGAACTCCACCAAAATACCAAGCCAATAAAATAATAATCCAGCATAATGAGAAAATGAGCTCTTGAGTCCTTTTATAACACCTTTTAGGGTTTTCCCACCAAAATCACTTAACACTTTATTCTAAAGTGACTTTATTAATTTAACTTATAAATATTCCCCAACGTCACTTTATAACCCCACATTATTTAATCATTCAATATCACCTTTATAATCGTACTTTTGCTAAGCGACATTAAATAATTAAAATAATTAAATACATTAATATTATTTTGGCGAGCTGGAAAAATGGGGACATTACAGTGGATTTAGCAATCAAGATGAGATCGTTGGCTTACAACAGAAAACTCACAATATATTCCCCCGAATGACACCATCCCTTTATTGGGGCTATCAAGGTTATGCCTGATTGGTATCTATTATCTTTTTTTCTTGGATCATCTACTATGAATCTTGATTTATTTTATTATTTTTGTTAGTCTCTCCTCTTCAAACAGGGCACTCAATGAGTCAATGTTTAATATAGATGTATTTGATCCAAATATGCTTGCAAGCTCAACATTCTATGATATAGTACCATTCTATTTTTACCAATCCCTAAGTGCAAAAACAACATATTGTATCTACCCAATCAAACTCAACTTCTACTCTTCGTATCTAATGTCACCAAAGGCTTTTATTTTGCAAGGGTGTGACACCTTAATATGTGTTGTTGAGGGTAAGGATGAATTCCTTGGTCTTGCAACCTCTATTTTTGCTTCTCAACAATTGAGCCAAAATTTTCATGATCCTTTTTAATCTAAGGAACTTCTTTCACAAGTGCAATTTTTATGACTAAAGTCAAATTTAATGATAAAACTAGTCTCTTTGATATGTACCTATAGTTTAAATTAATCCCATGAAAATAAAAATAAGATAAGATACTCATAAAAATTAGATTCAAAATTTTTAATTTAGAAGGGAAAATCTTAGAGGCATAGGGTAAGTTGGTTCACCAAAAACCTATGTTGCAGGTTTCGTACCCGCAAGCCCCAACCGGTTCGGATACACACCCGGTTCGGGTTCGTCTGTGGGTACGTGCTGGGCACACACAGGGTGCGCGCCCAGCACTGTGGGTTCGCCAAGGTTCGTGGGTGCGCAAACCCTAGCGAACCCACAGTGCTGGGCACACACCCTGTGCGTACCTAGCACAAACCCGGGTGAACCTAGGCAACCCATGGGCCAAGTTAAAAAAAAAGGGCCCAAACTTGATTAAAAAACATTTTTTTTTTTTTTTTTTCCTCCTAACCCTAAAACAGCATTGATCATTTCATAGTATGATACTTGATCATTGATCATTTCATAGTGATGATTTCCATTGTGATAATTCAATGTGTAATGCAGAGGCAAATCTGGGAATCAATACTAAGCCATTCCAACTTTCAAATATGATTGATACACAATAGATAACTACTCAAAAATTAATATCAGACCTGTACATACTCAGAATAACCAACAAAGAGCAGATCACAGTATTCCAAAACTATGCCAGACCACAGCAATACAAACTGAGCTTATATTTGCAGCAGATACATTACATACAACGACCAGAATTGACAGCAACCTCAAAAATTTGCAGTAGATAATAGTACAACAGATAATCAGCATTACAACATTACTATCCACTCCATAGATACTAACAGTAAATCTGATAACCCAAATCTGAAACATACTACTCAATATTGGACTGAGTTTACCAAGCATATTCAAAAATACATATTCAGACTTATTGCAAGAACTTCCTGTGTTCTGTTTAGAGCTGATGTATGAAGTTAATCCTCAGAAAATTAACAGCAGATAGAAGAAAGTCTATACTCAATCTAAGACAAGGTTATAATCTTTTACAACTTCTCACAGTCTATTTGTAGCAACAAATACATTGATTTATAACACCAGATAATAGAATGAACAGCAGTTACAAGTAATACAATGAGTTTATAAATATCTCAGACCTGGGAATGTGTTTGCCAGGGTAAATGTATGATGAATCTTGCTCGATCAATGATCAATGATCGTGAATATTTATCTTTGGCATTTGGCTGAAATGATTTAGTTTTACAATTCTGTATATTTCTCTTCTTCTTTTTTTGTGTGTATATATATATACACACACGTACCCATACGTACCCAAACCCCTAAAAAAATTTCACGTACCCACGTACCGGGTTCTCATACCCGCACCCGTCCCCGAACCCAACCGGTAACTTAGCCAAAAAACATAGAGGAATAAAGTATTACATAAATAATTTAGGTTAATTAGATAAATGTAATCAATTAACCTTGAATTAACCTAGAATAATTAGAATTTTAATAAATAATTTTAATAAATATATAAAATTTAAAGTGATGGTTAGGCTTACTTAGCTCTAAAAGCAATGATGGAAGAATGATATTGAAGATATACACATTTAATTAATCACCATCTAAAAATTAATGTCTTTCATTTAATGATTATCTCAAAATTTATTATATCTCATAAATCATTGTGGTTGAATATTGAGTCATGTGGTTCATTACCAAGCTATGGGAACTTGAATTGTGCTAGCAACAATGACCTAACAAACTGTAAACCTAGAAACTTGTTCACCTTCACATTCATGTTCTCTAAATTTGTCAAGGTGGTGCCTAAGGACATTATTTAGGAGTTTGTTGACTCAAGAGGTGAACATTCCCCTAGGTGAAACCCTTTTAAGGGCTTGGATTAATGGTGATGAGAAATATCAAAGACAATATTCCACAACATACAATAGCCTTTGTGCATATGTGATATTTTTTGTTCCTTTGGAAATTGAAGTGTACTCTAATAATTTTCTCTTTTTCTTGCATCTTCTTGGATGGTCAATTAATTATACATTGAATATCTTTAAATAACATGACATAGCATTTCACACACAACATGTGTTAAGTAGGCTCATAATGGTTGATAAAAAGGAGTGAGAAAGTTGGAAATTAAATTTGAACACTTGAATTTCAGATTCATTCTCATGTGCCTCAAGGGTTGAACCTAGCCAATCTTGTAACATGGAAATGGACCAAATGGATAAGCTAATTATCTTGAGTTCAAGGGAAAATATATAAAATTAAGTCCAAATTGTGATAAAATCAATACAAGAAGATACCAACTATATGAAAATTGGTGTGAACGTGGAAGAAATAGATGTGGATGGGAACTGGGCCATAAGCCAAGCTTAATACAAGAGTGTCATTTGTTGATATGTTGTTGCATTAAAACATTCTCATTGAGGTAGGCACAATGGTAAGGGTACGCTAATTTCACCATCATAAAATACTCATAAACATGAACATGCATTTCAAAGTACGTTGACATTCTCAACCAGCATGAAAAGTAAATATTCAAACACTCATAAAAGGAAATCAATTGATTCTTATAAAGTAATTGAGCATATTTTATTTATTATTGTACTCTCCTTATTATGAGCACTCCATCGAAACCTATAAAATAAAATATATGCAATTAGTAGCATTTGCCACATGATCAAAATAGGCACAAGCTACAAGTTGCTTTAACTATCTACAAAATAAATCTAAAAGAGAATGGATAGAAAATTTTACCTATATAGAAAGAGATACGAAAAATAATCCATGCAATGTGGTACTGTGATATGGGCATGTGTGATGTAGTAATGTGATATGGATATGCATAATGTGGTAATGTGATATGAGCATGTGCAATAAAATAATGCAAAATGGGTCAACACAATGTGTCCATGTGATAAAAATACATGTAGTGTGGCAATACAATAAGTATCCACATGATGTGACAATGAAATAAATCACTATGAAATATGGTGATGCAATAAATTTATGCACAATTTGGTAATGTGACAAATCTTTGTGTTATGCAAACATATAATGCAATGACTCTCCACATGACATGGAAATGTTGTAGATCACTACATGATATAGAAAATGAGATAAATTGTTGCATTATGCAGTAATGTAATTTAATAAATCTCCACATGATGTGGCAATGTGATAGATCTTAGTGCAACGTGGATGTGTAATGCAATCAAGCTCTATTTGGATATAATGATAGTCTTTGTATACTATAATTTTTTTATCTAAAATATCGAATGTGAAATGTGTAAACAATAATATATGCCTCTTCCAATTGGTTGTACCGAATGAATACAACAAATTGAGGAGAGGAAAAGTGATGCATGACAATGATAAGGATAAACCAATATAATGATCAAATAAGATGTAAGCATGTATAGCATGTAAAGATGTATCATCATGTAAGAAAAAAATTAAGATGAGCATCAATGCATAACGTTTCCCCCAATCTAGGAAAATTATAAAATAAAGATGGTCCTAGAGGATAAATAAGGATCATGCAAGCTAATAAAAAATGTAAGCAAATGATGATATAAGCATGTACACATAGATAAGTAGGATGTGAACATGAAAGCATAGTTAGGGATGATTGCCACTAAATATAAGGAAAGATGATAAGGTGAAGATGGCCCTAAAGATAAAGATCATATAAGTATTAATGTGTTGTATGAGATAAGGTCATTACAAGGGTCTCAATGTGTATCATAGGGTGGCACATCATAGAGATTATAAGGCATGGTAGCATAAGAACAAAAGCATGGACATGACAAGACTATAAGCATAAATTGATATAAATGGAATCATAAGGGGGTAGACATGATAAGAATAAGATAAGTATAGTTCATGATAGAGATAAACATAGAAAGCATAGTGATAATGAAATACAAAGACATCAAAAGTGTGTAGATAGATATACCATTGATGAAAACATGATATCATATGTAATGTCCCCAATTCCCGGCTGGATAATATTTAATTAATTTAGTTAATTAGATATTATTTATGTCCTAAATTAATATTTGGAACATTATTATTAAAGTGACTTAAATAGAAAATAAAAATAATAATATAAAAGTCACTTTATAATTTAAAAGGGAATCTTCTAGAAGTTCGGACTAAGCCTTTAAAAAGGGATGAAAGCAATTCATTTGGCATCATTGAGAGCTTATTATCTTTTGGAGATTGTGAATTTCTGAGGGCTTGGCTTTGGAGGCTTGAGGACGGAAACCCTAAAGTTTCTGGTTTGAAGGATTGGATGAAAACCCAATCTCTTCCGGAGGTGGATTCACTCCAGGATTTGTATTTGTGCATCACAGGTTGTATATGGAAATTTCGTGGGTCTTCTTCGAAGATGGAATTTCAGAATATAGGGTTTGAAGAATTCATCAATTACAGGTGATATTATTTTAATTGCTACAATTTGCATAGCCCAGCAATCTGGTCTATATTCATACCGTTTCAGTTCAACAATACAGGTGATTACTCATTTAATATTTTGGAAAATTGAAAGAGGCCTGATTAATATTGTTAAGAGGGATCATAGCATTTGATGCTATCACTGTTTTTTCACAGATAAGACAAAACTGATTAATATATATATATATATATATTGTCATAAAAGGCAGATAAGACAAATAAAAGGAATCAATTAAGCCAAAAAGGAGCTTTCATGGATGGTCAAAGGAGGTTGATCGAGGCAGAGTTAAATTGTATGACATTATGTGGTCGGGTCCTTTATGTCTGCCTGCTCTATATTTGTTGATCGTCTATTCTGTCTTTTGCATGATAGGAGCCCGTATTTCTTCTACCGCCATCATTCCTGTCATCACTTTTTATGCCATATGTGGGAAAACCAATAAAGATTGTTTTAGCTTATATTTCCTTAGCCGCCACGGATTACAAAGAAGGGTATCGTTGTTAATTTGAGGACTCGATTGATCAAGGAAAGTCGAAGGGAATGAATTAATACACAGCCGCCAAATGTCATATCGCAGCCTCTCCTTAGACTGTTCGCCACCTAGCAAAGGAGACTATGACGTGGGCTTTAACTGAAGGCAAGGTGTAACGAGTTGAAGGAAGCAAATAATATCAAATACATTGGAGGTTTAACATGCTAGCAAATGAATTTATTAAAGAGGCTGATACTATGTTCACCTAGCCGCCCATATTATTTCTCATGAGATATTGTGGCTACCTTTGAAGAGTCGGGTCGTGTGGCATTTAGGACGGTTGCAAAGGTTGGAAGGACGTCGTGTGACAGGTTGAAGCTGGTGCGTGACACTTTCTGAGCAATATACTCAGACATTTGGGAGCTGCGAATGCATACAGGAGCCAGACGTGACATTCTCCAGGTCTGGGATATATTTAAATGCTTGTATCTATCTGCTGTTAACAGCCAATAGTTATCAGTGGAGTCCCTGTAGCTTCTGAATGTTGTGTCAAACTTTAATAGATTTACTCTCTACTCTAATGCTCAATCAGAAAAATACATTGAAAACCATTCTGCTGTTATGCTCAGATAGTATAAACTGAAGTTATATCGTTGTAATTCATCTCTGAGTTGCCATATTGGTAACAATAGTATTTGCTTTCACTCAGGTTTGGGTCTGCAACTCTGCATTGGTATAATAGTTATCAGTGGAGTCCCTGTAGCTTCTGAATGTTGTTGTGTCAAACTTTAATATATTTACTCTCTACTCTAATGCTCAATCAGAAAAATACATTGAAAACCATTCTGCTGTTATGCTCAGATTGTATAAACTGAAGTTATATCGTTGTAATTGATCTCTGAGTTGCCATATTGGTAGCAATGGTATTTTCTTTCACTCAGGTTTGGGTCTGCAACTCTGCATTGGTATATCAGCAAATAGACATTTGCATGACTATTCAAATTAAAGTATGAAACCAGAGATTCAAATGTGACTTGCATAAAATCCTAACACATGCAATGGAATGGACACAATTTGATAAAATGGAACATCAATCAAATTGTTAAACATCGCAAGAACTTCATCCATCCGGGATGGGTATATTACATCATAGTAACATGTGAGCAATGACCAAGTGAATAACCAAAAGTGGTGAATCAAAAAAAAGGTATGTTGAAAATCATAAAAATAAAAAAAATAGATAAGCAAATATCAGAGCAAAACATATGACATATAAGAGCGCATTGGGGTTAAACATTAAAATGGCATAATGAACATGCCCCCCATGTGGGAAATATAAAACAAAGCATAATATACGAGGTGAAATGAGAATAAGTAAAACACAACAAACATGTTATAAGCAATAAAGCAAATTGTAAGAGACACAAGGTGAATGGATGAATAAGCAAGGAGGATCACAATGTACATGGCATAAGCAATTAGCGAAAATATAAATGAAACAAAAAGCAAGGAATAAGAGACATAAAATACACAACACATGTTCAAATTCATGTGTCAACATGCACCACTAAAGGAGTCTCTGTGTCATCCACATGCTAAATAGGAACATGGAAAATAAAGCCAAGAAAAGAAATCAAAAACACAAAAATGTGCCAAGTAGTAAGAAAGATAGGTGAGAATATGGAAGTAATGAATTCATATTGAATTGTGTGTTTCTATAATATGCTCACAAGATGTGTCACTATTAAAAACTTAAAACCGATGTCCTCCATGGCCTATCCATGTCACAATGAATTCTACCTACCTTAACAAGCTGTAAAGTCCCTTGTCAAATTTTCCTTGAAACTTTCAATTTAATTGGTTTGGCATTTCATTAAACACTTGGCTTGCAATCTCCTTTCAGCATATAGATGATATTCCTTTTAACATTTTCTTAATGCTCTCTTATAATGTTGACAAAAATGTGCATGAATAATCTCTTAATTGAGTAACCAGCTACTATAGAATTCAACTGACTGAAATTACAATGGGATTTCACTCCTACAAAACACCTGAAGACTTGCAGCAAGAAACTACTGTCCAAATACTTAGCTTGATATGAAATGCAAAGCTTCTTATTGATTTCAATCAATACATCAGTTCTGATCTTTCAAGACTCTCAAATGCAATGGCTGAAATGAAAATGCATCGATAAACCATTTATAATGAACTAGGACAGCAAGTAGACATTTCTTCAAACAGTTGTCATGCAACTATATGATGGACTATAAACCTGAAATTCAGACTATTACAACAGCTTGCAAATGATCATTCAAATTCTGATTGCTTCCTTATACATCTTGAAGCATTTACCCAAGCATGGATACATCTCAGCAATATAAGAAAGTCTGATTATATTTAAAATACTTGACTCAGCTGTACAAATCGACTCCCATGACAGCAGTACGTTTATTTATAAATGCAAACCTAATGACAATGATACGCCACTACAAAAGATTCCCAAGGCATACAAGATGATTTCAATAACAAACTAAAAATTGCCCAACCTGGAATGATGCCTAGACAAGGAAATGACTTCACTTGTGGCAGTGACTGAAGTTCCAAGAAGCCACGTCCTTACAGCTGAAACTCGACCTTGGCTGGGAACAAGTATGGCGTCTCCCATCAACATGAAATCGCTCCCTTCTAAGAGCTTTCAATCTACACAAAAACCTCCATAATCGTTTTCTTCAATGTAGGAGAATGATGTGACTGGGTTGCTAGACAAACCACGACCTTCACAATATGATGATCAGCTTCCAATGAGAAAATCGTTGCATCTTCTTGCTGGGTATGATCTTCTATTTTTATTCAATCCCTTCTTCAAACAAAATCAAAACCTTGTGCTCAAATTTGGTCTCTACAAAGACCAATATTGCTCCTGTAGGAAATCTGAAATGATCTCCTCTACAACCTCCAGCTAGAGTTGATATTTCACAACCGAAACCGGTATCCTAGAGTCTTCAAACCCTCATACATGAAAAAGCCTTCAAGCTCTCTCCAAACTGAAATGAGAAGTGAAATCCAAAGACATGCTCAAATAGCTAGCTCACAACTCCTTATAAAGAATTTTCTAATCTTCTAGAAAGATCCTCCAAGAAACTTCTAGAATATTATAATATTTCCAAAGTGACTTTATAGTATTTTATTTTTCACTTAAGTCACTTTTAAAAATATTATTTAAATGACTTTATAATTTATTATTTTATTTTAGCCACTTTTATTAAATTAATTAAAAATAAAGTTACCTTTTTTATTTTAATTTATTGAGATAACTTTATAAATAATTAATTTAATATTATTCCCTTATTTCTCCTTTAGCCTCCAGGAATAAGAAAGGCTAAATGATCCTCCAAAGTGGCTACTGAGAAGGGGGCATTACAGTCCTCCCTTCCCAAAATTGCTTTCCCACAAGCAATTGCAAACTGGGATGTTGCAGAATCTGTTCTTCCCAAGTGGCATCCTCTACTAGCAAACCTCTCCATCTAACCAAGAACTCCTTAACCACTATGTTCCTCAATCTCTTCTCCCAAGAATCAATTATCTCCTCAGGAATTAGCACCAAATGCCCTTCCTCATCCAACGGCAACAACTTTGTTAATGAAGTAAGCTACTGTCCAATTGCCTTCTTGAGGCGCAAAACATGAAATACATTACGAATCTTACTGCTCTATGGCAGTTCCAACTCATAGGCTACCTCCCCAACACGTCTGATGATCCTATAAGGTCCATAAAACCGAGGCTTGAGCTTTTCTACACCGCTTTCTTCAACAAAGACTATCTGTAGGGCTGAAAACAAAGGTAGACCAAATCCCCAACCTCAAAGCTACACTCAACCCTATGCCTGTCTGCATATGTCTTTTGTTGATTTTGAGCCATATACAAATTATCCTTGAGAGCCTTCAAAATATCCTAACTCTCCTCAAAAGCCAAGTCCATAAAAGATGGTGCATCATACCCATACAGTGCTCGAAAGGGTGACATCTCAATTGACATATGATAAGTGGTGTTGTAACAGTACTCTCCAAAGTGCAACCAATTAATCTGTGCTCTCTATTGTCCCGAGATGTAATTGTGCAGGGTCAATCCATTTGTTCACAATCTCAGTCTAACCGCTTGTCTAAGGGTGATAGCTTGTACTCAGAGTCAATTCAGTACTTGCCAATCTAAATAACTCTTGTCGAATGGCACTCAGGAATCTACTATCCCTGTCACTAACTATGAATCTCAACAACCCATGCAACCTGAAGATCTCTCTGAAAAACAATTCTGCCACCAACGATGTCTTGTACTCTGTAGGTATAGCAAAGAAGTGAGTGTATTTCGTCAAACGATCCACAACCACGTATATACAGTCCCTCCCATGGACCTTGGGTAGACCGGTGATGAAATCCGTGGAAATGCTCTCCCACTTCTGCTTTGGAATGGGTAAAGGTTATAATAGACCCACCAGATGTGAGTGTTCGGACTTGTTCTGCTAGCAAGTCACACACTCCTTGACATGTCTCAAAATATCCTCCTTGAGTCCCTTCCAAGAGAACCTCTCTCCGACTTGTCTATATGTCTTGAAGTAGCCCTGATGGCTTGCTAAAGGAGTCTCATGTGAAGCCTGCAGTATCTTCTCCTTCAATTTCGATTCTAGCACCAAATAGATCCTATCCTTCTAGAAAATGACATCATCCACAACCTTGTACCTGTCATCCTGCACTTCGCCATCCATCACCTCACAAGCAAACTTATTCTTCGAGTACTCAACCAGTAAGTGGGATTTCTAGTCTATTGAAATCTCTAAAAGCGAACAAGCTACAAGTTTCCTGGAAAGGGCATCGGCAACAACATTCTTTTTCCCTTTCACATACTCAATGTCAAAATCATAGGCCTGTATCTTACTGACCCATTTTTGTTGCCTCTCGTTCAAATCTTTCTGCTCCAAGAAGTATGTAAGACTGTTGTGGTCGGTCCTCACCACAAACTTACCTCCAACCAAATATAGCCTAAACTTCACCAATGCATGCATTATGGCCAGCATCTCCTTATCATAGATGGAGTAAAGTCTCTTAGGTCCTCTCAGCTTGCGGCTCTCAAAAGCAATAGGGTGCCTATTTTGCATCAGGACCGCTCCTATGCCTTCACCCAAGGCATCACATTCAAGAACAAATGGCTGGGTGAAGTCTAGAAGTTCCAAAACCAGGCAACTACTCATCACCTCCTTGAGCTTGTCAAAAGCTCATTGTGCCTCCTCGAACCAACTAAATGCTCCCTTTTTGGTAAGGTCTGTCAAAGGTGCCCCCAACTGAGAAAACCCTCTAAAAAAATGTTTGTAGGAGTTGCACAACCCAAAGAACCCACGCAGCTTTGTAAGTGTCCTAGGCAGAGGCCAATCGAGTATTGCCTAAATCTTCTCCTAGTGAACCTATACCCCTTGTGCACTGATAACATGTCCAAGTATAATATCTCCTTAAGGCCAAATTCACACTTTGAGGCCTTAGCATACAATGACTACTCCTCCATGATGATCAACACTTCATCCAATTGCTTCAAATGATCATCCCAAGTCTTACTATAGATGAGCAAATCATCAAAGAATAGCAGAAGGTATTTATGCAACTGCTTGTTGAAAATGTGGTTCATGCAAAACTAAAATGTCGTAGGTGCATTAGTCAAGCCGAAGGGCATGACCAAGAACTTGTAATGCCCGTAGCGACACCTGAAGGTCGTCTTATGAACATCCTGCTCTCTGACCTTGATCTGATGGTACCCTGAGCAAAGATCTATCTGCACCATGTAGCTCATCCAATAGCTCATCGATCCTAGGTATCGAGTATCTATTCTTGATAGTCTTTTTGTGAGAGCCCTATAATCTATGCACATCCTCATAGTCCCATCTTTCTTCTTCACCAAGACCATGGAAGAAGTAAATGGACTAGAACTCAGCCGTAGATGTCCCATATCAAGCAATTCCTTGATTGCTTTTTCTATTTCATCCTTGAACTTTTTAGGATGACGATAGGGGGTAGTGATGACGGGCTTGGCCCCCTCTTCCAACTCAATGGTGTGCTCGAATCCTCTATCTAGTGGCCTTGCAGGGGGAATCTCCCCAAACACCTTGTTGTGCTTCCCCAACAAAGCTTGAATGTCATGTGATATGGCTGTTGGTTGAAAATTTTGTATATCTTGAGGATATAGAAAATTGTGGTTTCAACCATAGTATGTGAGATAAAAGCTCTCATAATTAAGGGAAGGCTCCCCCTTTACTATTAACTAACTTAGACTAGTATGGGTAAGACAGCGATCTTTCCTCTTTCTTCAAGAAAGATTATATTCTTTTCTCCTCTCAGAAAAGTGACAATAACCTTTAAGAAAATGATTACAACAGCCTAAAATGTAAATGAGAGAGAGGAAATGAAGTTTCCTAAAAGCACAAAGACTTCCATCACCTCCTCTAGGACGGGAAAACAATCTCCAAGCACAAAGACTTGAGTATTTGAAATCCTATCTACCCTTTAGAATGATAATCTAAAAATAATGTACAATCTATATCAGCTCAAAGTTTGAAAATATAGTGTACTTACGAATCACTTTATATGGAAATCACTATAAGCACAAAGACTTATAACTCTTTCCAACTCCTAATGACAAATCAAACTAATTTAATCTTTCAAACTTGTAACACAAAGTCTACAAGAAATCAGATCAAAATCTTTTCACAACAGCTCCACAATATCACAAGAAAAACTATAAAATTGTACCACTATGACATAAGAACAGTAATAACATGCAACAAGGCTCAACACCAAGTCCGAAATCTCATATGCCTTCTTTGTATTGCTTGGAAATTAAGTTTACATACACAAAGCACAAAGTCTCTTTGTTGTAAATGTCTGCAGAGTTTTCTCTATTGCCGCAAAAATGAAAATTACAAAAGACGCCCATCAATTATTTACAAGAGAGAAGCCCTGAGAAAAAAGTGGGAGGATTCCAACAAACTTGAAAAATTCTCTCAACTACTAACTAACTGCAGTTGACTTATTCAACATTACAAGTCCTATTGTATTTTGACTTGTAATGTTATTACATACAATTACAAGTTACAACTTTGCAAGTGATATGATCACAAGCAATTACATTTTTCCATTTTACATGTAAATTGTCAAAACTAAATTACAAATACATAATTGAAACTATTTTAAGTGTCCAAAGACACGACTCGAACTACATCATCCTTGATTGGATCTTCATGCTGCTGTTTGGAAAACATTCTTCCATCTTTGTCTTCAAAGCATTCTATGCTCAATCATGTCACTTATTCAACTCCTTATGTGGCTTCGTCATGTTGTTTTTTCTTTGTATCATTCTCCAGCCTTGGAAATTGTTTGAAAACTAAGGCCCATGCCTTATATTATTGATTTGGTAGGTCATGTGTGCAAACAAGACTAACAAGAATGAGACAAAGACGCTGCAAAAGTGAGGCCAAAGCTCAATTTCAGGTTTTGGAGACAGCATTACATGTGTGGAAAAACAAGAACATTGACTTGCAATTGCGAAGAATGAACATGCAACTTCATATGTGTATGGGAAAAAACAAGTTTTGCACTTGTGATTGGATCCTAAAGACTCATTTTCAAGTGTTTTTGAGTGCATTTTGCGCCAATTACGAATTTTGGAAGGCTGACAGCAAGTGAACTTATAACAAATAACTTTAAAAAACACCCCTTACTAGCAAATCGGGTCTTGAGACCCCCATTGCAAGTGACAAACAAATTTTAAAAACTTAACTTGTAATTCGGGTCTTGAGACCCCCACTACAAGTTACAAACAAAACATAAAAACCTTAACTTGTAATTCGGGTCTTGAGACCCCCATTACAAGTTACAAGTTATAAAAAGACCTTAACTTGTAATTTGGGTCTTGAGACCCCCATTACAAGTTACAAATTATATAAAAAAAAAAAAACTAAAGTGCTTTCACTTGCATTTCAGGTTTTAAGACCCCCAATGCAAGTAAAATGAAAATAATAAAAAGACTAAAGGTGCTCTTTCACTTGCAAATCGGGTCTCAAGACCCCCATTGCAAGTGACATAGTATCAAAAAGTAATTTTAAAACCATTCACTTGCAGGTCAGGGTTTAAGGCCCCCATTACAAGTTACAAGTTATAAAAAGTGATTTAAAAAGCACTTTCACTTGCAAGTTGGGTCTCAAGACCCCCATTGCAAGTAAACAACAAAACATAAAAAGTGACTTAAAAACTTCATAAAGTGAAATCAAGTCTTGGGGACTTGATTGCAAGTGAATGTATCACTTGCATTGTAGAACTTGAAACCCCCATACTTGCAGTGATGCCTCTAAAACCCGAAATTGACCAAAAAATGAGAAAAATGACTCAGAATTTCATGAAAATGGACGAGAGTGAATGAAAAATGTTGGCCAAAAGGACTATAGACCCAACACTTAAAATGCCCAACCTCTGTACCTTGTAATATGTGCCTTGAGGCCTAAAAATGTCAAAATTTTGATGGGTTATCTCTAATTTTTGCATGTCAAAAATTAGGGACAACAATGGCTGACCCTCATCTACAGTCTCCTTAGTAGTGATCAAACATTTTGCTGCCCATGCCACGTCGCCATGTCAGAAGATGCTCTCCATTCTTTTAGCTGACACTACATTTGGTGCCCCATTTGCCATTCCCCTGAGCACAACTCTTTTTCCATCCGCTGCCCTGAACTTAAGCTCCATGGTCTAAAAGTTCTGTGAATATTTGCACAATGAATGTAACCACTGGATACCTAGGATGGCATTTGTGTCACCCAAATCTACCACATAGAAATCATTTGTAACTATGTAATTGCCCAATGTGATACACAACTGAGGAACCTTCCATGTACACGACATGTTGTACCCATCTGCCACCTTGACACTGAAACCCTCAAAGTCCTGTGTCTATATTCCTTGCTTTGCCACTAAGGCTACATCAATGAAATTGTGGGTGGCCCCACTATCTATCAATACTGTGATACACTGACCTTGCAAAACTCCCGTAACCCTGAAGGAATTGAACCTGGGGGTTCCTGACATGGTCGCGATGGTGCCACTCCTAACCTCCTTCTATGGTTGCTCCTCCTTTAAACTACTATCCTCGTTGTCTTGTGCCTGTTCATTCTCATCATCACCCTCGCTATTTGATATAACTTCAAGGAAGTGAACTTTACCTTTACCCAAGCAATGATGTCCAAGCTCCCAGTGCTCCCTGCAGTGATAACATATTTATTTCCTTTTGCACTCCTTGCGATCCTCCTCTTGCTTGCTTCTCTTATTCCCTTCCTTCTGGATAGGTTTCTTACCCTTGTTCTTTTGTGAGATGACGGGTCTGGAAGGAGGCTTATTTTTAGGCATGGCATGCTCCATGTCTCTAGCCCGAGTGATTGCATCTTGCAGTGAGTTAGACTTGAAAGCCTTAATCCAACCACGAAGTGGTTCGGAAAGACCTTCAATGAAGAGCATGACTAATCTGTGTTCTAAAATGTCAGTCACCATGACTGCCAATCTCTGGAACTCAAAAATATAGGCGTCCACTTAGCCATTCTATCTAAGCTAAGCTCTCATAAATGTAGCTCTGGATCCCTCTGATCAAATCTATACATCAGCCTCTGTGTGAAATCCAGGTAAGAAGTGATGTTGGCATGTCCCAAGGTGACAAGCCCGTGATACCACTACTCGTGCCTCACCTTCCAAGTGCAACGTAGCATACTTGATCGCTTTTGTCTCCAACATGGGGTTAAGTTGGAAGTAGATATCCAACTTTTGCACCCAAGCTCTGGCTATACTCTTATTGGACCCATCGAAAGAAGGTATAGAGAATTTGTAACATGCCAACCCTTCGGTAAAGTGAAAATTTCCTATATTAACATCATATGAGTAAATAAACGTGTTAACATGACATTGCAATAAAAAAATTATTTTCTTTATTGATAATATACGAACAAGATGTCACATCAAATTACAATAAAGGTTTCACTTTCATTACAATAACTTCACAAGTACACATAACAAGAATACATACCTTTACAAATGTAGCTCCAATGAGCCTTTGAACAAATAGTAGTAAGAAGGTCCAGGAATCCGCCTTTCAAATCTTGGTACTTCAATAGCCTTCAGTGGAGGAGAAACATCACTCATGCGCTTTTCTGCCAACCACGGACTTATAAGGCGGTCCCCTGCACATCTATTATTCAATAAATGGCCCTCCCTTTGACGAAGAGATTGGTAAGAGTAACCAATACTATTAACCAACTGAGCATAGTGGTGTGTCCTACATAACTAGATCCTGTGCAATATGGCATCCCTCAATCTAGAATGTAATACAGGATCACGATGAACTGACAGTGTAATCATCGCCCAATCTAAGAGGATGTAGGTGCATTACACTACTTTGATCAAAGAGTTTTAGTTCAGTAAACGACTGAGAAAGTCATCTATCACATAAACTATTTAGGGTCAATTTGACTTAGAGCTATCTTACACTACGCATAGGATATGTCCTCCCCTGGATAATCAGTCATCCCAGACAATCCTACAACATACTAACTACTAGAAATGAATCAGTCAACAAGTAGCACAATCCCTCCTATTCAGGAAATCTTTATCCTAGGAGTAACTCAAGCTTATCTAAGTTAACCTAATAACTTAAGCTGAAAGATCTTACTTGACTCCTGCCTTCATTTCAAACCTAGTATATAGTATCTAATGCCACCAGTACTCTCCTTATATGGAGATCATACAATTGACGCAGAATACAACTAGAATGCAACAACTCATTCCCTATGTATAGACAGTAAATACAAACATAAAACATCCCATGTTCAAATATGGCTAGTATATTTAAATACTTATGTTGTACCTTATGTAATATTACTGAATTCGTCAGTCAAGTACTTTCTCCTATCATGGAATACTTAAAAACATATTATGAAAGTGGCTCAAAGGCTTTAATCCCCTTTTTCCGTAAGCAATCAAGTTTTGCAAACAGTATCCATGCAAACAGCATTCTTCTTTTTATGGAGACCATACAATTAATGCAAACACAACAAGTATGCATATTCCTCCTTTAAACAATTTACTTCCTTGATGCAACAAGTATGCAATTCAGAGAATAACTCACTTTCTATTCTCAACAGAAGCACAAATCACAATGCAATTCCCTATCTATGCATAGACATTAAATACATTTCCAGAAATATGTAAAGATTTACTATTGAAAACAATAGTAGAAGAATATCACATGCCTGGTTTAAGCTTTTCTCCAATGATGATGGTTTGGTCTGTACTTGCAGCACTTCCAGACTACCAGCAATCCTTCAAATAAAGCTTTGTTTCTCTCTCAGAAAATGAACACTCAACAATTGATATACAACTGATAATTGATTTCAGCTTCTCAATTATAACCTCAGAAATTATGATGATGGTCGTTCTTTCAGCATGAACAAAAATGACTCTTAGGAATATAGTGAATGCTCTCAGAAATATAAAGATTGCTCTTAGAAATTGATGCATATTTCTCATAAATAGGTAAAGATGCTCTCAGGAAAATATACGTATTTCTCAAAAATAGATAAAGATGCTCTTAGAAATTGATACGTATTTCTCCAAAGAGTTGTGTAAAAAATAAAGAAGAGGTGATTGCAAATGAGGAAGGGGCGGCTACTTATACAGCCCAGTCTCCCAACGCATTCCTCATAACAAGGCAGGGGTTCTGCCATCACTCATCATAAGACATTTTCAACTCAGAGATGGTGCTGGTTTCCAGCCATGCTTAGCATAAAATGATGAATCATACTCCAGAAATTGATAGCAATTAGAAGACTAAATCAAAGGCACATGGTGAATTAAAATCAATTGACACCTAGAGGCTGTGTTTCAATTCCTGCGACTTGGTCATGGCCGTGCGCTCAACAAGCGCATATTTCCTTCATTCGCATTTTTCATTTTATTTTCCAAAGTTTCAAAAGTTTGGATGTGAAATATTTTAATTTCAACTATATGAAGAATGGCGCATTAATTTTCCTTTTGCCAAAGGCAATATTTTAAATTATTCGATTTCCATGGTTGGTGATTAATAATCGGCCGGGTTTAATAAACCCAATTTCCATAGTTGATATTCATTAATCGGTTGTATGATATTTCTCTCGATTTCCATAGTTAGAGTTTAATATAAACTCAAGTGGAAAATAATTTAATTTCTAATGGTGAGATTTTATAATATTAAACTTTATACATATTAAATATTATTTATATTTAAATTTATTAGGAAATAATTTGATTTCCTAAGTTGAGAAATTGATATTAAATAAATATATATATATATACTCAAGTATTAATATATATATATATTTTAATATAACTATAATATATATTTATAATCTTTAATACGTAATTATTTATATCATGAGCTAGTAGCATACATCCAATATAAATACATATATATGTAAATTCAAGAGGCAATAATAATAATAATATTATTAATATCCACATAATAAAGGGCGTGTGCGTATATACATATATATACCAGTATATTCCTCTATGTACACATATGTGTAAGTATACCATATCGATGCAACCGTATGAGCATATCCATCTACCAACATACACTTGTATCGATATGTATATACTTATTGATACGTGTATATATTATACATATGTATATATGTCCACTTCCGTTTACTTACATCATTCACGTTACCATCATATCCACGTGATAGTAATACAACAAGATAGGTATACAGATAAACATCACTCACAAAAGCGTAAAGAAGTAAACAAGACTCCTAATGCCAATGTATGAGCTACGGATGACTTATCTAGATCAACATAACTGACTTGGTTCACCCAATCTATGGTGATGTGTGTGTATGCTCAGATAGTTTACTTTATCAGTTACCCGACCAAGCTCCTCTCCCGAATGATATTTCCCCTCCGCCTGGAGGAACAGTTCACATCCCTACATCCACTAACATAAACTCACGGCAGTCACATGTTCATAACATTAGCAGTATACATAAACATCTCAGGTTAGAATAACATGATTCATTAACCTCCTTATGCAATATTTCACCATGAATAACATCAACTGAGATAACATCAAATGAAACATCAAGTGAGATAACATTTATATTGAAAACAAAGTACAGGCATCATTAATTCTTCTCCAGAATTCATATTACATTCACATTTACCCTATCTAGTAATGGCAAACAGTAACTCACAATTTGGGATGTAACAGAATTTCCCAACCTTTCGTTGCAAATCCTGATTTTGTTGTCCCCTGTTATTATTTCTGGGTCTATTTCTATACTTAATAGTACAAAAGTCCTATAATGTCATAGCAGCATGAAACTCATCGCCCAATGACTGATACTCTCTCAAGTAATCTGAAAAACCTTCACCGTGTGCTTGCTGCTCCTTATTCCCAATTGGTTGTCTGCCCAAGAATTGAGGCATGAGAGGCCTAGGTGTTACCCTGCTAGCTGTCCTAGCATGACTGTGGGCCAAAATATGAGTGTTGCTCTCCTTTGCATTATTATCATTATTCTCATTACCACTATTGTGCCCATTGTTACCATTGTTAGCCCTGTTGTTCCTATCATTCACAACCTAGTTTACAAGTTGTACCACTTGTTGCTGACTTCTAGCCAAGTCATTAAGCATTTGATAAGTGCTACCTTCACGTATATCGTGCCTATCTCCCATGATTTCTTCTTCGAATGAAGAATCGGTAGCAAATGGATCAAAGCCTCCTCTTGTTCTTGTTCTTCTATATGTTATATAGGCTTGATCATCTGGATTCATAACATATCACTTAGCTGAAAATCACTATCTCTCACTAAATCCACAAGCTGGCAAGAAGCTGGCTCTAATACCACTGTAAAGTCCCTTATCAACTTTTCCTTGAAACTTTCAATTTGATTGGTTTGGCATTTTGTCAAACACTCGGCTTGCAATCTCCTTTCAGCATATAGATGATATTTCTTTTAACCATTTCTTAATGCTCTCTTATATGTTGACAAAACATGCATGAATAATCTCTTAATTGAGTAACCAGTTACTATAGAATGCAATAGATATAAATTACAATGGGATTTCACTCCTACAAAACACCTAAAGTCTTGCAGCAAGAAGCTACTGTTCAAATACTTAGCTTGATATGAAATGCAAAGCTTCTTATTGATTTCAATCAATACAACAGTTCTGATCTTTCAAGACTCTCAAATGCAATTGCTGAAATGAAAATGCATCCATAAACCATTTATAATGAACTAGGACAGCAAGTAGACATTTCTTCGAACAGTTTTCATGCAACTATATGATGGACTATAAACCTGAAATTCAGACTATTACAACAGCTTGCAAATGATCATTCAAATTCTGATTGCTTCCTTATATAACTTGAAGTATTTACCCAGGCATGGATACATCTCAGCAATATAAGAAAGTCTGATTATATTTAAAATACTTTACTCAGCTGTACAAATCGACTCCCATGACAGCAATATGTTTATTTCTAAATGCAGACCTAATGACAATGATATGCCACTACAAGAGATTCCCAAGGCATACATGATGATTTCAATGAAAAACTAAAAATCGCCCAACCTGGAATGACGCCTAGACAAGGAAATGACTTCACTTGTGGCAGCGACTGAAGTTCCAAGAAGCCACGTCCTTACAGCTGAAACTCGACCTTGGCTGGGAGCAAGTATGACGTCTCCCCTCAACATGAAATCACTCCCTTCTAAGAGCCTTCAATCTACACAAAAACCTCCATAATCGTTCTGTTCAATGTAGGAGAATGATGCGACTGGGTTGCTGGACAAACCACGACCTTCACAATATGATGATCAGCTTCCAATGAGAAAATCGCTGTATCTTCTTGCTGGGTATGATCTTCTATTTTTAGTCAATCCCTTCTTCAAACAAAATCAGAACCTTGTGCTCAAATTTGGTCTCTACAAAGACCATTAAATTTGCCAATATTGCTCATGTAGGAAATATGAAATGATCTCCTCCACAACCTTCAACTAAGGTTGATATTTCACAGCCGAAATCAGTATCCTAGAGTCTTCAAACCCTCGAACATGAAAAAGCCTTCAAACTCTCTCCAAACTGAAATGAGAAGTGAAATCCAAAGACATGCTCAAATGGCTAGCTCACAACGCCTTATAAATAATTTTATGATCTTCTAGAAAAATCCTCCAAGATTCCAAAGTGACTTTATAATATTTTATTTTTCACTTAAGTCGCTTTTAAAAATATTATTTAAGTGATTTTATAATTTATTATTTTATTTTAGCTACTTTTATTAAATTAATTAAAAATAAAACTTTTTTATTTTAATTTATTGAGATAACTTTATAAATAGTTAATTTAATATTATTCCCTTATTTCTCCTTTAGCCTCTGTGAAAAATAAAGGCTAAATGATCCTCCCGAGTGGCTATTGAGAAGGGGACATTACACAAGTGTAGGATGTAGGAATGCCAAATTGGATGTATTCTTTGAATAACCAACTTCGATGTTGTATCGAGTGGTTTCTATTTTATTTCGTCTATAACTTCAACATAAGGTGAGTTATAATAAGAAAGATCAATCTATTAAGAGACATGATTTTCTTTCATGTGATTAACCTTATCAAGTGAGGGAGTTATGAGCCCAGGAGGATGCTCAATATTTATCTTACCTTTCTCTACAAATTCTTGAACTTTATGTTTGAATGCAATGCATTTATCAATAGAATGTTATTAGATAGGATGACAGACACAAAATTACTTAGAATTTTGTCATGCAAGATTTGAGTTGTCCATTGGTTGTCAATGAGATCATGTTTCAATAGTTGTACTAATACCATATATGAAGGCTCATTCTAAATAATGAATTCTCTAAACTAATTTGGCTTGGGAAGTACAAGCAAATGTCATGAATATCACCAAGTACATCCTCATTGCCCCCATCTTCTAAATGTGACAATATCTTAACTCATGGGAAAAGGGGAAGTGTTAGAAATACATTGGTATAAAATAGGGTTTCCTGATAAAACACACTTACATTTACATATGTTAGCACATAAATCTAAAAATGATTGATAAACCTTGGAAAACACTTGTCCTTTGATGAAGGGAAGTAATATGTTAACAAATATACATCGAATCTCATCATCCCACAATGTAGATCTCATATTAGTAGTGTTTATGTTGTTCCAAATCTACCCACCACTACTACCCATGAGTTGAGCCTAGGACAACACCCATGTTGCTCTCATGTAGCTTATGTATGGATAGATCACTCTTGCTCACATGGTAGGAGTTAATGGAGTAGTTGAGTGTTTGATGGAGTGTCCTCTTCACAAGGAAGGAGATAACTTTGAGTGTCAATGGTGTTTGTGCAGGGTAACTGTTGTGCCAACTTGATTGGTTTCTTCACAAGGAAGGAGTGCTTTATGGTGATTGATTGTGTTGATGTGTGATGTTGTGTTTGGAATGTGTATGTGTTCTTTGGCAAACCTTTGAAGAGGTGTTATTATGAAAATTCTTTTATGGTTAGGTTTCTTGTTAGCATGAATTATATTTACCTCCTACTAAATGTTGATGAGAAGGTGTTTAGCTAGTTTTTTTTGCTTCTATCAATTCTTTGAGGTGAGATCTCTCTCTCTCTCTCTCTCTCTCTCTCTCTCTCTCTAGGTTGTTCTAAGTTCACTAAGCATGGATTCTACCCAATCCTCTATAACCCTAGGGTACATGAGCCTGATAATGAGAGAGAAAAAGAATGACTATGTTGAATCCTAATGCAGTCAATCTCTCTCTCTCTGGGTTGTTCTAAGTTCACTAAGGATGGATTCTACCCAATCCTCTATAACCCTAGGGTACATGAGCCTGATAATGAGAGAGAAAAAGAATGACTATGTTGGATCCTAATGCATTTGACTACATTGTTTGTTTGAATTGCTTGGTGTTTGTTCACTTGCTTGATTACCAGTTTGATTTTGTTGTTTAATCATTTTGTTCTATTCGCAAAAGGTTTAATTTGTTTTGTGTTTTTGTTTGGTAAATTATCTTAGACTTGTTAGCAAGAACTTTGGTTGCTTGATGTTTTTTAATGAAAATTAACAAAATAAATGCTTTAATCTAAATGTCCAAACTAAGTAACTATTCTATTTTTTTCTTGTAACAACCTAAGTAATGTAAGTAAAAATGTTTTCTTTGCATACATAACCATTGGACAAGACAAATAGCCCAATGATAATGAAGTATACAATATCAACTTCCACTAACTTCCTTGATACAATATCACAACAATGTGCAAAACATGCAAGTGATGTCCAATAAGATCCATGCAATATATAACTCCCAATCATTAAGCACAATAAGTATCATCAAGTATATCTCAAAAATATGAGCATCACAAGTATATATCTAGTAGTCATAAATGAATATAGCATCATTGGATAACCAAGATATACAAGGGGTCAAATACTAGAACCCTTATAAATGATAATGAACATAAAATTCCATGAAGCCAACCACCACATATACAAAATGGTCATAAATAATGTACATTATAAGTATATATGGACTCAAAGCTCAACTCTACAACTAATCCTCTAAGATATCAAACTTGTGTTGTTGATCAAGGCAGGTGTTCAACCCACCATGTGGGTATCACTTTCCTCCTCATCTATCAATAAAGTAAAATAAGTGTCATCCATAATCTAAGAGAGTGAATCATTACAACACTAGTGTTTTTCTTCGTTAATTTATATTAATATTAATCCATAAGCATACACATGAAACATAGATCCAAAACATGCAAACATATAGAGAGAAAAATCACACATGTTCACATCAGAAAACACATGCCAAAGATTCATTTTGGAATAACCAAGATGATACAACACGTCACTTATAACATCAAAACCCATGTATGAGTGCAATGACATTAAACATGCCAAATAAGGCAATCAATAGACTTCACAAGATCCTCAATTCTACAAGAATTGACCTATAACAATTCAAAAAAATTATATGAAGCACCCAAATGAATTTTTACCCACATCCCAGATGACAAAAGCTCTCTTCAAGAAATACCATACATATCAACAAGATATATATCTTCAAGGAAGAATAACATGCATTCCATACATGTACCCTATCTTTAGCACAACCTATAATAATAATTCAACTACATGAGCATAAAAAAGCAATAACACACATCAATCATACTATTGCTGTTGTTTTTTTCACTAATCCCTAACCCTAAGGTTCTTACCAAAACATAGACAAGGTAACCAGCTTTATCAAATAGGAAGACACTCATCCTCAAATCGGGGCATGAAAAGGCCAACAAACAAGGGGAATGAAAACCTCTTATGTACTTTGAGCCCTACCAATCTCGGGAGAGTGTTCCATAGATCCTTTTAACTAAAAAAATCCTAAAATGAATCCACACACAAAGGCGACTCTATATTAAACTTTGACCAATGTTCTTTATGGAAGATTGCTTGCATATACAAAACATAGATCTCTTGCTTTAGACAACTAGGTTAACTGATGCAACTTAAGATAAAACTTGGTCACAAATCATTGTAACTATATTCATTACTAATTGCTTACAACATTATTAGGATAACATACAATATAATAGCTATCTAATGATTTAATCAATTACAGGCTCACAACAATTTGATTCTCATGGCCTATGTGTCTTGGGCTCAAGCTAGAATTGTGAGAGGTTCTACCTACTCCTTTGGCCATTGTTCTCAAACAAGTTGTGCTCCTTGAAACTATCCAACATGAAAACACTCCTTTAGAAGCGCTAGATTAAGCAACTCTCGAAGAAATTTTTAAACAAGATAACTCCCATCTAGAAGACTTAATATAAGTAAATCAGCAACAATTAAACAACATTCCACAAATCACTCAATGTTTCATTGCACAAAATACTCCACATGTCACCTTTGTCCATATCCCAACAACTCCTTGGCCTATTCTACCATAAAACTCTTCCACCCATCAGTCACTATAGCTTCCCCAAGAAGGGGAATCCAGCTAACACACCACCATTAGATCAATGCTCACCACATCCACAGCAATGAGTTGGCACTTTAATCCAACAAACATGAACTTGTGTGTATGCTCAATTTTACTACATATAGTCATAGTACACTATTGTCGGCTCCAAAATCTCATCAATAATTTCAGCTATCACTTTGCAAAGCCAAATAGCCTCACAACTAGAAGTAGTTGCTATGTACTCTACCTTAGCTGAACTTAATGCTACTACAACCAATTTCTAAGTTGGCGGTTTTGGTACTGGTTCGGGTTTAGGTTCGAGGGTTCGGTTTGCAAGTTCGGCTAAAAAATTTTTTAGGGGATTCGGTTCGTTTTGGGTTCATTATTACAAAAAACATGTAAAAATAATATATTTATATAATATATATTTATATTTATTAATATAAATATGTATATATATTCATATTAATAAATATATATTTATTAATATAAATATGTATATATATATTCATATTAATAAATATATATATATAATATTATGATATACATATTTTAATATAATAATTATTAATATTTATAAACCTTGCACAATATTAAATATGAAATTAATATTAAAAATATTAAATTTGAAATTCAAATTAAGAATATTAAATTTGAAATTAAATTAATTGAAACTAGAAACGAAAAATTAATAAATTAATATTAATAGGTAAATATTAAAGCTTAAAAAAACTATATAAAAAAATTATCTTTAATTTGATTTTTTTTTCTTAAGACAAAGTGAAGAAAGAATATTTAAGAGATTCAAATCTTTTATTTTAAAGCCTCTTAAGGCCTTTATGCTTTCTAAAGGATATGATCAAACTTTTTTTCTTTTTTAACTTTTACATGTAAACTACTAAACTTAGATACTAAATCTTTTTAATTTAATGAAGAGTCGAGCTCATAAGAAAGGCAGGCTCTTATACATTAAAAAAAAATGTGCGGCAGATACGTCATTGAAAATGAATCGCAATAGAGATTGGGAAGCATGTTTTTTGCAGAACCCTAGATGAAAAACCTACAAAATTCATGACGGGTTCCACCCCAATTCATCGAGGATGAACCCACAGATTTTTTCAGAACCGTAGGTGAACCCTCCTACAGACCAAACTCAAACCAGAACCTGTTGCGAACCGAACCAAAACCTGTGCCTAGGATGGAAGAACCTGATAACATAGACCAGTTTCCTCCTAAACTAGAATATCATTCAAAACCTCAAGTTAAATAAAAATCTAAAAGTATCCTCCTAGCACTAGCATCACCTACCCAATCTAAATCTACAAAGCACAATTAACTCTCAATCTCTAACATACACCAATCCATAATTAATTGTGCCTGTCAAGTATCAGAGTGCATTTTTTGTAGCAATCCAATGAATTTTCCCAGATGCTACCATGAACTAGCTCTGTGTAATCACTAAAAACCAAATGTCAAGTCTAGTATTTACCAAATACATGAGGGTATTGATGTAGGAGGATACTACGTCAATCTACAAACCTACAACTATCAAAGAATAGGGTCACTATCTCTAGAATTCTCAAGCATTTGGCCCTAAGAGGATTCAAACAACAATGTTTGTCCACTAAAGGCAAAATGCGCAGAAGAGCCTAAATGCAAGTCTTGGTCTAGAAGTTAGAATTGCCATGCAAGGCTTCTTTATGAAGAAGGCAAAGATCGCACAATTAGTGCAAACGAAAAAAGAACAAGAAGAGTGTAAACAAATGAAGGTTTCGTAGATGTGTTGAGGAAAACAAGTTGTAAATAAGGTACGAATGGACAAAGCAAAAAAAACTAGAGATTGCAAGCAACTCAAAGCTTTGAAGGGAATGTGTAAGGGTGCATCCAATGGTAATAAAAATGAGTGCTTACACATAGTGTACAAAGAAATTTGAATTGGTATTCACATGGCAACTCAAAAGTGTCAGAATAGATATAAAGTAGCATGAGAATTAATCCACGCCAAAACGTAGGTGAATTTTAATTTTGGTGGCAAGATGAGAGTGGGCATTGAAAAAATCAAGAAAGAGAATTTTGAATTCCCAGGCAAACTATATATATATAGCTAGTCTAGAATAGTGGATTTGATTTTGATAGGTCAAATGCATAGGAGAGGTAGAGAGATAGAGAGAGGAGTTACAAATTTGCACAATGGTGTGTGTGTGTAAGAGCTGAAGGGCTCCTTTGTCAATTTGTAAACTTGAATTCATGTTAATGAAATAAGCCTTCTATTTATGTGTCTGAGTTTATCTTTATCTTTTCCTATGTGTGCCTAAGAGTCGTTTATATGTTGTGCTAAATTTAAAACCAAATTTTGTAACTTTCACTAGTTTGTTGGCCAAGCATTTTGTCAAACAATTGCATGGATATGAATATAGTTTTTTGAGTTTACTTGCTAAAGTAATTCATTTAAACGCAGATTAACTAAATTTCCTTCATTAATCTCAAAATGTCATGCACGGATTGGTAGTAGCAAATAGTCAAACAGTTTGCAACCATTCATTATGATTAAATACATAAAGCTTTAATATTAAAGGTGGTTGTGTATAAAAAAGATGAATATATATAATGTTTTATGACCTTATTTATGGAAAATTGAACACTCAGCAAGCTTAAACTGTCAGCACCCAGCTTCAGGTAAGTTTATAAACCATATGTCCATCCTATTGCAACCTTTATAAGCTCCCACGTCATTCTCCAAACTATACGCTTCCTCCCAGCTCAATGATAATGGTAGCATTTGACTTTCAGTCAACTCCAATGCCTCACGTCAGACTTCAAAACCTCGTGAACTCCTTAAAGTGTTGTATGCTTGGAGGCGGCTAGAGTGGTGTGCACCAGAATACATCAAAGCGCCTCTAACTACACAAAATTGTCATGCCTGGCAGATAATAGCTCAGTCGACCAATGAAAGGGATTCAAAGACATCGAAATGCAGATGGAAACCTTCAGTGAATGCCGACTGGTTTAAAATCACGTCCAATCTATTCCTCACCAAGGCGGTCAGGAAATAAACTAATGATCACCCCAAGTCATCAATATTAGATCGCCCCACTTAAACATTACTTTTTTATTAATCAAACATACAGATTTCTTGCTATTAACCTCCATTCGACCTCTTCTTCCAATAAATGGTACACCTCGGAAGAATGAACACGAAAATAATAATATGATTTATATTTAAATCTTTCTCTCTGCAACTTACAAATATGGCACTTCAAAATTTGTTTAAAACTCCAACAACAGATAATTCCTTATTTCAATTGGAGAAATAATAAATTTTTGTTTTCACAAACCTCCAAAATTTATAAAACAATTCAATCGTTCAAATTTTTATGTGATTTTAGGAATATATTTCACTATTGAAACTGATTTTTCTTAGGGTTTCGTTCTAAGGTTTTGTTCTAACAAGAGCTTCAAATTCAAAATAGAGAAATAAAACAAGTATGAGCAAATGAGCTCTCAAATTCACTTTCATATTTTTCCATACGTTCTAATAAATTCTCACTTAAAATATTTCATTAAAGCTCAATAATAAGTGACTATTTAATATTTTATTTAATTTTCACTTAAGTCACTCTATTAAATTAATTAAAGTAATGCTATTTATAATTATTTATTCCCTGATGCTCTAACATTAGCCTACAAGAATAAAATAGGATAAACAGACACTTTCGGCTACTCCTCGAAAGGGCACATTACATTAGCCTAATCATTGCATTAGTTGATATCAAAGAAAGGTTCTTTCCTTAAGGGATGGGTGTTTGCTTTCGTGCTCTAAAAAGGATTTTTTTGCAAGTGAAGGGAGTCTGACAACTACAAAGAGATGTAAGACACCCTTATTTTCTTCCATAAGTGTAAACATGGATAGAAAGCTATGCAAATGTCTTCCAATGGAGGAGATTATCGAGTAGAAGGCATAGGAAGGGTTTGTTATAGCAAGAACATTAGTGTCCAAGCAAAGGTAGAAAGGAAGAGTTACAAAATGAGACATGTCGCAAGAAACTAGCTAAAGGAACATCTTCAACAAAGGACGCATTGGATATAAGGTACAAGAGAATTCATTTGTTCTTCATTGAGGAGATATGGGTAGAGAATGAGATAGAAGAAGAACGACTCACCAAAAGGTTGCAATAGAAGAGGATGATGGAGAGGTGAAACTAATGGCCAAGATCACGGATATGAAGACAAAGATGGATGTACTACAATGGAAGATGGTTGAAAAAAATACAAAGAGATGGATGTACTGCATTTTTTGTAGCAATCCAATGAATTTTCCTAGATGCTACCATGAACTGGCTCTGTGTATTCACTAAAAACCAAATGTCAAGTCTAGTATTTACCAAATACATGAGGGTATTGATGTAGGAGGATCCTAGGTGAATCTACAAACCTACAACTATCAAAGACTAGGGTCACTATCTCTAGAATTCTCAAGCATTTGGCCCTGAGAGGATTCAGACAACAATGTTTGTGCACTAAAGGCTAAATGCACAGAAGAGCCTAAATGCAAGTCTTGGTCCAGAAGTTAGAATTTCCATGCAAGGCTTCTTTGTGAAGAAGGAAAAAGTCGCACAATAGGTGAAAAAGAAAAAGAACAAGAAGAGTGTAACCAAATGAAGGTTGTGTAGATGTGTGTGAGGAAAACTTGTTGTAAATGAGGTATGAATGGACAGAGCAAGAAAAACTACAGATTGCAAGCAACTCAAAGCTTTGAAGGGAATGTTTAAGGGTGCATCCAATGGTAATAAAAACGAATGCTTACACATAGCGTAAGAAGAAATTTGAATTGCTATTCACACGGCAACTCAAAAGTGTCAGAATAGATATAAAGTAGCACGAGAATTAATGCAAGCCAAAACATAGGTGAATTTTAATTTTGGTGGCAAGATGAGAGTGGGCATTCAAACAATCAAGAAGGAGAATTTTGAATTCCTAGGAAAACTATATATATAGCTAGTCCAGAATAGTGGATTTGATTTTGATAGGTCAAAAGCATAGGAGAGGTAGAGAGACAGAGAGAGGAGTTACAAATTTACACAATGGTGTGTGTGTGTAAGAGCCGAAGGGCTCCTTTGTCAATTTGTAAACTTGAATTCATGTTACTGAAATAAGCCTTCTATTTATGTGTCTGAGTTTATCTTTATCTTTTGCTATGTGTGCCTAAGATTCGTTTATATATTGTGCTAAATTTAAAACCAATTTTTGAAACTTTCACTAGTTTGTTGGCCAAGCATTTTCTCAAACAGTTGCATGGATATGAATATAGTTTTCTGAGTTTACTTGCTAAAGTAAGTCATTTAAAGGCAGATTAACTTAATTTCCTTCATTAATCTCAAAATGTCATGCGTGGATTGGTAGTAGCAAATAGTCAAATAGTTTGCAACCATTCATTATGATTAAATACATAAAGCTTTAATATTATAGGTGGCCATGTATAACAAAGATGAATATATATAATGTTTTATGACCTTATTTATGGAAAATTGAACACTCAACAAGCTTAAACTATCAGCACCCAGCTTTAGGTAAGTTTATAAACCATATGTCCATACTACTGCAACCTTTATAAGCTCCCACATCATTCTCCAAACTATACGCTTCCTCCCAGCTCAATGATATTGGCAGCATCTGACTTTTAGTCAACTCCAATGCCTCACGTCAGACTTCAAAACCTCATGAACTCCTTAAAGTGTTGTATGCTTTGAGGCGGCTAGAGTGGTGTTCACTGGAATACATCAAAGCGCCTCTAACTACACAAAATTGTCATGGCTAGCAAATAATAGGTCAGTCAACCAGTGAACGGGATTCAAAGACATCGAAATGCAGATGGAAACCTTCAGCGAATGTCGACTGGTTTAAAATGACATCCAATCTATTGGTTACCAAGGCGGTCAGGTAATAAACTAATGATCACCCCAAGTCATCAATATTATATCGCCCCACTTAAACATTACTTTTTTATTAATGAAACACACATATTTCCTACTATTAACTTCTATTCGACCTGTTCTTCCAATAAATGGTACACCTCGGAAGAATGAACATGGAAATAATAATATGATTTATATTTAAATCTTTCCCTCTACAACTTAAAAATATGGCGCTTCAAAATTATTTTAAAACCCCAACATCAGATAATTCCTTATTCGAATTGGAGAAATAATAAATTTTTGTTTTCGCAAACCTCTGAAATTTATAAAAAAAATCAATCATTCAAATTTTTATGTGATTTTGGGAATATATTCCACTATTGAAACTGATTTTTCTTAGGGTTACATTCTAAGGTTTTGTTCTAACAAGAGCTTCAAATTCAAAATATAGAAATAAAAAAAGTATGAGAAAATGAGCTCTCAAATTCACTTTCATATTTTTCCATACGTTCTTATAAATTCTCACTTAAAATATTTCATTTAAGCTCAATAATAAGTGACTATTTAATATTTTTTTAAATTTTCACTTAAGTCACTATATTAAATTAATTAAAGTAAAGCTATTTATAATTATTTATTCCCTGATGCTCTTAAATTAGCTTACAAGAATAAAATAGCCTAAACGGACACTTTCGGCTACTCCTTGAAAGGGGACATTACATTAGCCTAGTCATTGCATTAATTGATATCAAAGAAAGGTTCTTTCCTTAAGGGATGGGTGTTTGCTTTCGTGCTCTAAAAAGGGTTTTCTTGCAAGTGAAGGGAGTCCGACAACTACAAAGAGATGTAAGACACCCTTATTTTCTTCCATAAGTGTAAACATGGATAGAAAGCTATGCAAATGTCTTCTAATGGAGGAGATTGTCGAGTAGAAGGCATAGCAAGGGTTTGTTATAGCAAGAATATTAGTGTCCAAGCAAAGGTAGAAAGGAAGAGTTACAAAATGAGACATCTCGCAAGAAACTAGCTAAAGGAACATCTTCAACAAAGGATGCACTGGATATAAGGTACAAGAGAAGTCATTTGTTCTTCATTGAGGAGATATGGGTAGAGAATGAGACGGAAGAAGAACGACTCACCAAAAACCTGCAATAGAAGAGGATGATGGAGAGGTGCAACTAATGGCCAAGATCACGGATATGAAGACAAAGATGGATGTACTGCAATGGAAGATGGTTGAAACAAGTACAAAGAGATGGATGTAATGCATTTCTTGTAGCAATCCGATGCATTTTCCTAGACGCTACCATGAACTAGCTCTGTGTATTCACTAAAAACTAAATGTCAAGTCTAGTATTTACCAAATACACAAGGGTATTGATGTAGGAGGTGTTAGCTCTCAGAAACGCAGGTAAAGGGTACCTCAAGAGGCTGCCAATCTCTTGATATGTTTTAGGGTAACAGACAAGGTTAAAAGCTTTCAACCTTCTACCTTTCAGGTGTTGCTAGACCTAGGCGGACATCCGCTTTTTGAATGAAGCAGACTTGAATTATGATTATCCTTTTTGCAGTAATTTTTCCACAAAGGCAGATGCAAGTGAACAAATGAATTCAAGCGCAATGGCAATCTTCTTAATGTAAATCCTAAAATGCTCAATTAATAGATATAAATGAATCTTAATGATGAAACTATAGAGACCAGTGTCTTATTGGGAATGTAGAGTCAAATGAAATCAATATGAGCAACACTTTCTGGAGAAAATTCAAATTATCTGGCATACATTCTATTTACAACTTGTATAAACATGCAATACTATAACTACTAAGCTTTACTTTAATAATCCAGATGAATCTCTTTGATTACTGTGATCAACTAAAAGGATTTAATCTTTGCTTGAAAGAACCAATTGATTAATCGCACAAATACAACAAATGTGCATTGATAAACTAAACATAAACTTGTTATGTCAATTTAAACAACCAGAAAGAATCAATCTTGGAGACAACTTAGTAGTATTTTCATTGAAATTCAAAAGACAATTGACACCAAAAAAAATGTAGCAACATCAATTGATTTTCATAAATACCTCCATTTTGAAAATATGCACCAATAATCTCTGATATGAGAATTTTATTCTACTCTATCTACTTGCTGTGTATCGAATATTTAATAGCTGATGATCGTTTTACAATTACAAAATGCCTATTTATACACCAACATTAGAAAAATATATCATATTGAGATCCCATGTTTGCCAACTGCTTAATTCAGGCTCATTTCATGTCAGCTTGCAACAATAATTTGAACATCCACATGTCAGCCATAGTATTTTAATTTCTGTTAATCTCACTGAAATAGTCGCCAAGACATATCACAGTGATGCCGAAGGCAATTAAATCGCTACAGTCGCCCCATGTTTTATTCGCTTTCGCCGTGACATATCTGAGTCAGGGAGATATCTTGTAGATCACTTTATGTTTCCTCGAGAGTGCTTTTACCTTTCGCGTGTCGCTGTGACTTTATGATATCGGGGAGACGTCTCACAGAGCATATTATGTTTCAACGAAAGCCCTCGAGTTCACCACAAATCACTAAGACAATATCAATCTCACACCGATGCAAAGCTTTTGTTCTATCGGCGAGACCCATTATACTCGCCAAGAGCATACTACAAAGTCACACTAGTCTCACCAAGGAGCACCATCCATTCCTGCATCACCAAGACATATTAGTTCTCTCACCGAAAACCACCAATGAAATGTTGGCGAGACCGAAGGTCACTCGCTGAGACCACACACTGATATCGCTAAGTCCGGCCGAAGTGAACCCTCATACGCTGTTCGATGAGACCAAAAGGGTTCACTATGACATTACTCTGAAGACTTAAACTTTTTCCAATGTGTTCTTTCTACCACCGGAACAATGTGAATGTTCAACCGATAGTCGCTAGTAGATGGAATCCAATCACCATGACATCAGAAATGTCTTGCTGATAGGCAACACAGACGTTTATTAGAAAAAATGGATCGGGGAGACCCTAGCCATCTCAAGTCGATATGCACCCATAGGTAAATGTCAATCGCTGTGACAATGAAGAAGTCATGCCGATGAACCTGCAACAAACATATGTTAACACAAAAGCATCGTGGGTCGGGGAGATGTAGATAGACTGATGCTGATATGGACCACAATGTGAAAAATGCATGACCCAATGGATTTTATGGGGCCATAAGGGAAAAATGCACATAAAAATATCATGAAGAAAGGAAATGTGCTCAAGGTGGGACCAATATGGAAATTTATGAGTGAAATCAACATGTAAAAACATCAGATTTTTATAGTACTAACAGTGGCTCCGTCTGGGGATGAATTATAGTGAGATCATTGCAAGGATTCAGATCTTTGGGTGAGTAGAGCAGACATAGAATGATGAACCAGTGAGCAAAATGGAAGTGAATGCAAAATGGAAATAAACCAAAACAATAAACTTTTGTGCATGGAAAATAATTTTAAAGAGGATAAACAAGAGTTGTCCATGCATTGGCCAACCCTCAACCCTCTATGTTGCTCAAGAGAAAAAATGCTTCAAGAATTGCCCATCAATAGGAAATTCCTGATCTTCACCAGCCATATTTTGTAGATAATATGAATCTTCACCTCTCTTCCCAATAATAACAAATGGTCCCAACCACAAAGCTTCAAATTTACCATGCTTACCCTTCTCCTGACACCTTGCATTCCACATCAACACCAAGTCATTCTCTTCAAATTTTCTATCCTTTGCCTTCTTGTCAAACAAATATTTCATCTGTGTCTATAACTTCATGTTTTGGTTTTGGGAAACTCTCCTTATTTCATTGAGTTCAACTAGTTGCTCCATTCTTTCTTCCATAAGTTCAGGAAAATCCAAATCTTCCTGAAGGACAAACTTGTAGACTGTCAAAAAATTCTACAAAGGCATCCTGGCTTGCATTCCATACACCAATTCAAATGGGGATTTTCCAATTGCTCTTTTAACAGTAATCCTGTCAGCCCACATAGCCAGTTTTAATTTTGAATCCCAATCTTTCTTGTTCTATCCTAACATCCTCCTTATAATCTTCAAAAGACTCTTATTGCTAGAATCTGCTTGACCATTAGCTTGTGGATGGTAAGGAGCTGCATAAGAAATGGTAATGCCATATGTGTCACAAAAACATTTAAATTCATTTGACCTGAAACACATCCCATTATCTGTGATCAATCTTAGTGGTGTACCAAATCTGGTGATAATGTTGTCCATCAAGAAATTTGCCACCACTTTTCTTGTAGCCTGTTTATTTGGGATTGCTTCTACCCATTTAATAAAATAATCTATGGCAACCAGTATCCACTTGTGTCCTCCACTTGATTTTTCCTGTATCTCTCCAATGAAATCAATTCCCCATTGATGAAAAGGGGCATTAGCCTGCCAGGGTCGAAGTGGCAAGGCTCCTTGATATTTTAGCTTTCCAGAGAACTTCTGGCAAGCTTCACATTTTCTTACATGTGTGAAAGAATCTTTAAAAACCTTAAGTTGGCAGTAACTTGCCTTAATAATTTTGTGTGCAGCTGTTTTTCCTCAATAATATTCTCCACAAACTCCTTCATGCATTTCACTTAGAACATGCTTGGCTTGAGACTCGTCCAAACACAATAACAGTATACCATCCCTATTCTTGCAAAACAAATCTCCATCCATAAAAACATATTTAGATGCCTGCAACTTCAAAGTTCTTTTCTAGCTGTCACTCAATCCCTTTGGACACTTTGCGTACTTAAGGTAATGCATAATATCAATATACCAAGGAGTGTGCTCAATGCTTGCAACTGCAGTCCCTTCATCTACATTACAAACCTGATTTGCTTCAATATTTGATTATGCCATCAACCTAGCCAAGCCTTGACCTCTTACCAATTTGGTAATCTATATCTCCATGTTAAACTCCTGGATCTTGTTAATCCATTTGCATCTTTTTCCTGTTACTTCAGATTGAGTAAAGATATCTTTGACAGCCGCATGAGGGACATAGGCAATCACCTTTGCTCCCACAAGATATGGTCTGAATGCTTTAGTAGCTTTCACTAATGCAAACGCTTGTTTTCCCATTATATCATATTTCAATTCAGACCCTTGTAATGACTTACTAAAGAAAGACACAGGCTGTTCATGACCATCCTCATTCTTCTGTAACATAACAACAACAATTGTGTGTATTGAAGCAAAATAAAATATCTGAAAAGGCTTTGCAAAATCTGGAGATTTAAGGACAGGAGCCTCCTTGATGGCCCTTTTGATAGATATAAAGGCTTCCAAGGCTTCTACAGTCCATTCCATTTTTTGTCCTTCAACATTTTTGATATGGGCTTAATGATCTTAGCAAAGTTAGAAACAAATCTCCTAACAAAATTAATCTTCCCAAAGAATGACTGTATAGCTTTGAAGGTTTTGGGAATAGGAATTTTATCAATAGCTTCAACCCTCTCAGGATCTATCCTAATTCCTTCTTTTGAAACAATATGTCCTAAAAGCTTACCTTTTGTGACTACAAAATGACACTTCTTATAATTTAAACTGACACCATATTCTATAGCTTTAATAAATACCTTCTCCAGATGTTGTACATGATCTTCAGCCTTCTTTGAATAAGCAGTCAGGTCATCCTGGTACACCACCATGATAGCATTGATCAAATCGGAAAATGCCATGTCCATAGCTCTTTGGAAGGTCGCTCCTGCATTAGTGGACAAAATGGAATTCTTCTATATACATACGTTCCCCAAGGAGTTGTGAATGTTGTCTTATATTGCTCAGATTCTTTGACTTTGACTTGGTTGTATCCTAAAAACCCATCCATCATGGACAGTAGTTCACACCCTGTTACCTTATGCAATATAGCCTCCATATTGGGTAGAGGATAATTGTCCTTAAGAGATGCCATATTCAAATTCCTGAAGTCCACACATAATTTGATGTCTCCATTTTTCTTCCTCACAGGGACCAAATTTGAGACCCACGTTGAGTGCCTGATTGGTTTGATGATTCCCCCATCTCTGAGCTTTGTCAACTCTTCTTGCATCTTAGGCTCCAATGTTGGATTTATGGGTCTTTGCTTTTTTCTGAAAGGCTTAGCATCTAGCTTCAATGGTATTTCATGCTAAAACACATCTTCCCTTTATGCTTTTAGATCTTCATAAGACCAAGCAAAGATGTGTTTATACCTTCTCAGCAACTCTTACAGCATTCTTCTAATTGTAGGGCTTATCTTCTTCCCAATGTACACTTTTCCTGGTGCCATCTCAGTCCCCAAGTTAATCTATTCAATATTTTCCCTTTTGACTGGTGTTTGCTTCAAAAGGGATCGATCATTTCCATCATACAGCCTCTCCAATGCCACTAAACCTTTAGGAAGCTTTTTTGTTTTGAGCTGTAAGATCTCCTTGCCAAACACTGTAATATCATCTCTTTTCAACACCACATTTGCTAAAAAATCAGCCATTATGTTATTTGATCTGTCAATCCGTTCAATTGAGAAGGCATCAAACAACTCAATTGTGTCCCATACAACATTACTATATTGCTTCAATATTTTATGTTTTGCTGCATTTTTTGACTTGATTCGTGAAACAACCAACTCAGAATCGCCCAAAATAGCCAGCAACTTAATTTTGTGTTTCACAGCTATGTTCAAACCTGTCAATAAAGCTTCATATTCTGCCACATTGTTTGTGCATTCAAATGTTGACAAGAATGAATATTTAAATGTAATACCTTCAAGTGAACCAAATACAATCCCAGCTTCATTGCCTTCCTGGCTGCATGCTCCATCAAAATACATCTTCCACATTTCATTGCAACTTTGTGCCACATGCTTTTCAATTGGATCAGTATTGGTTAATTCTGGCTGGGCTAATTCAATCTTAAAAACTTCCAAGATCATCATCACAAAAATAGTTGATCACAATTAATAAGCCGGTTCATTCTCGGCTCCCTATACAATTTGACCTCTTGACCATTCACTGGAATTGTAGCATAAGACTAATCAAATTGAACATTTCCTCCAACTGTTGTTGTCCATTATCTTGATAGAAGCATCCCAAACTGAGGAGGAGTATCAATCACTGTTATATCTATATTATATGCCACTTGTGGATAAGTAGCCAATTTGACTTCAACACCTCTCATAATGCCTACCACAGGTACAGGTCTATTATCCATTGCATAGCACTTCCCTTCACATGTATGAACCCACATGCCAAGCTGCTTCATAACTCCTACTGGCATGATATTTATAGCAGCACCAAAGTCTATCATGAAATTTCTCAGCAGTTTGTTATTTATGAGTAATGTAGTGAAAAAATGATCAACTTGTGGGGGAGTTGCTAACACATCATTCAAGCAGACTTCTGGGATATTTAATTTCTCTTGTCTATGGACTACTTTAATAGCTACTCTATTTTAAGAATTCACATGTTTTTCATTTGCATTTGTTATCAATTGAACAACACTCTCTCTGTAATCCTTAATTTTCATCATTTCAAGTAGTGGAACAAACATTTTTACCTGAGATAACGGCTGAGTGAAGTCAAAAGAAGAGCCTTCCACTTTAGCAATTTTCTTCTGATCCAATGTTTCTCCTTTGTCTTCTTCCTTCTCTCTTTTACTAGGTTGATCAGGCTTTTGTATCTCTTTGTGTAATTCCTTCACTTCCTGTTTTTAGACAGGCTTCTGTTCACTTTTATCATGCTGTTTATTTTCTAATTTCTTCATAGTTCCTTGTGTTGCCTTCTAATCCTTCATAAAGATTCCCTCAGGAACGCCTTCCTTCTCATTCACTAATCTGTTTCTCAACCGGTATTTACTCCTTGCTTCCCAATTGTAGCAACAATTAGTCTCTCTATTTCATCTTTGGTGAATCTCCTCATACTGCATTGAGCAGGCACCTCAACCGAATGTGGCTTTGTATAATCTTCTTCAATCAAAAAGAACCTGCTATTCAGCAATATGGACATTGTATCTCTGATTTGAAACATCATACTCATAACCTTCATCCTTTGAAGATGAGTGTCTCTCTTCCACATGGTGAAAAGTGTTTGAAGTCAAATACACTTCGTGATCTTCTCCATTATTTTCCATCAACATTCCCTCCTCTTGCATCCTTTGAGCTACAACACAATAGTCTGGGGAATGTGGCTTATGAAAATTTTCACAAAAGTAATTGCTACTCACCATATAGGTTCCCTTCTTGCTTAATGGATCAGGAGTCTCTTTGTTTCTTCACCTAGCTATTATAGGTTTTCCATCCTTCCAATCTTTATTATATGGCATGTCATGCAACCTGAGCCTTTCATTTTTGTATGTGCTTTCCTATCTGTACTGATAATTATTGTTTTGCTGAGGAGCCCTAGAGTTATCTATTTTATTGATTATACTTGTAGCCTTTCGGTTGTTTTCAATTGTTAGTGCTATCTTTTGAGCTTCAGCCAGATCTCTTGGGACCTATTTCTCAGTTCATACCCCGTTTTATGATCAAATGCATTTAAATAAACACTCAATGCTATAAAATTTGGCTACCTTGATCCAAGAGGTACTTTAGTCTGTAACTTGTTGAATCTTCGGTTGAAATCATAAATTGAATCATTTTGATTCTTCTGAATTCGCATCAATTCACGAAGAGTTGCATATGGTGCATTTAGATTCCCATATTGCTCTAGAAATCTGTCATGGAATATTTGGAGAGAATTAATTGAGAGTGCTGGCAAGTTGTTGAACCAATCCTTAGCATCTTCAAGAAGTGACATCATAAATAGCCTCATATGTAAATCTTTATATGGCACACCTATGTCTTGGATGAACACATTGAAATTCCTTAAGTGTTCTTCAGCAGTAATTGCATTGCTCCCTGTAAACTTAGGTGCCATACCTCTCTAGCTGCCATCCATAGGGTAAGGATATAGATGAAACCCTGTCAAATCAAACTGTCTGATCATTGATGTATATTGGTGAAGGGGGGGAAAAGGCAGGTACTGATATTGGTTCACAAGATTGTTATATTATGCATTATACTATGGGACAAAGGGCCGACCATGAGGTGGCTGCATATTTGTATGTTGTGTGGGAATATAAGGTGGATGTTTTGGCTAATTATAGTGATTTCCTGTCTAATGGTGAGGAGACACAAGTGGATCAAAAGGCCCTGCACTATAATTACCCTGCTTATGAGGTGGTACATACTTCGGGGGGCAATCAGTTGTCTGAGAAGTGATTTGGGCTTTCAACAATGCAACCCTTAGTTCCTCTATCTCTTTCCTCTATGATTCAAACTGTGCTTTTACTTCCGCAGGAAGCTCATGATCAATAAAATCATTTTGGTTACCTTCCATCCTCTGATCATATTCATGATGAATTCTGATTCGTTCAGCCTCCAGTTCAGCTCTAAACTCAGCCTGTTTCTGAGGATCGATAAAAGAAAAAGGATTTCTTTGATCTTCTAGAGTACAAGGCTCTGCACTCGAATTCTTTCTCCATGTATCATAGCGATCATATGTTTCACAATGTACTCTTGATAGTTTATCTTTATCTGTTAGGCACATATCCTCACTTATCCCTTTTCCCTTATCAACCTTGTCACCTTTGTGTGTCCACTTACTGCTGCCAGCAGGAGCTCCTGTATGACCTCCCCTATATTTAGATCTTCTTCCATTCATGTTTGAACAACTGCAAAATTTTTGTTAGAGTCGCCACTCACTTTTGTCAAAAATGAGAAAAAACTTGATGTTTCTTATTCCTAGTGGAGTCTGTATAAAGTTCCTAACTCTATGATTAAGGCTTTGATTCTGAATGTATCCCCAGCAGAGTCATCAATTTGTTAGCTCTCAAAAATGCAGGTAAAGGGTACATCAAAAGGCTTCCAATCTCTTGATACATTTTAGGGTAACAGACAAGGTTAAAAGCTTTCAACCTTGTACTCTTCAGGTGCTGCTAGACCTAGGCGGGTGTACCTTTATGAATGAAGCAGACTTGACTTATGATTATCCTTCTTGCAGTAATTTGTCCACAAAGGTAGATGCTAGTGAACAAATGAATTCAAGTGCAATGACAATATTCTTAATCTAAATCCTAAAATGCTCAATTAATAGATACAAATGAATCTTAATGATGAAACTGCAGAGACCAGTGCCTTATTGGGTATGCAGAGTCAAATGAAATCAATATGAGCAATAGTCTTTGGAGAAAATTCAAATTATTTGGCATACATTCTGTTTACAATTTGTATAAACATGCAATACTGTAACTACTAAGCTCTAATTTAATAATCCAGATGAATCTCTTTGATTACTGTGATCAACTAAAAGGATTTAATCTTTGCTTGAAAGAACCAATTGATTAATTACACAAATACAACAAATGTGCATTGATAAACGGAACATAAACTTGTTATGTCAATTTAAATAACCAGAAAGGATCAATCTTGGAGGCAACTTAGGAGTATTTTCATTGAAATTCAACAGACAATTGACACCGGAAAAATGCAGCAACATCAACTGATCTTCATAAATACCTCCATTTTGAAAATATGCACCAATAGTCTCTAATCTGATAATTTTATTCTACTCTATCTACTTGCTGTGTATTGAATATTTAATAGCTGATGATCGTTTTACAATTACAAAATGCCTATTTATACACCAGCATCAGAAAAATATATCATATTGAGATCCCATGTCGGCCAACTGCTTAATTCGGGCTCATTTCATGTCGGCCTGCAACGATAATTTGAACATCCACATGTCGGTCACAGTATTTGAATTTCTATTAATCTTACTGAAACAGTCGCCAAGACATATCACAGTGATGCCAAAGGCAATTAAATCGCTACAGTTGCTCCGTGTTTTATTCGCTTTCGCCATGACATATCTGAGTCGGGGAGATATCCTGTAGATCACTTTATGTTTCCCCGAGAGTACTTTTACCTTTCGCGTGTCACTGTGACTATGATATTAGGGAGATGTATCACATAGCATATTATGTTTCAATGAAATCCCTCAACTTCACCACAGATCACAAAGACAATATCAATCTCACACCGATGGAAAGCTTTTGTTCTATCGGCGAGACCCATCGTACTCACCAAGACCATACTCCGAAGTCACACTAGTCTCACCGAGGAACACCATCCATTCGTGCATCACCGAGATATATTAGTTCTCTCACCGAAAACCACCAATGAAATGTCGGTGAGACCGAAGGTCACTCGCCGAGACCACACCGATATCGCTAAGTCCGGCCGAAGTGAACCGTCATACGCTGTTCGATGAAACCAAAAGGGTTCGCTATGACATTAATCCAAATACTTTAACTTTTGCCGATGTGTTCTCTCTACCGCCAGAACAATGTGAATGTTCAACTGATAGCTGCCAGTAGATGGAATCCAATCGCCATGATATCAGAAACGTCTTGTCGATAGGTTACAAAGACGTTTATTAGAAAAAATGGATCAGGGAGACCCTGGACATCTCATGCCGATATACACCCATAGCTAAATGCCGATCGCTGTGACAATGAAGAAGTCATGCCATTGAACCTACAACAAACATATGTTAACACAAACGCATTGTGGGTAGGAGTGACCCGATGGATTTTATGGGGCCATAAGGGAAAAATGTGGGTAAAAATATCATGAAGAAAGGAAATATGCTCAACGTAGGACCAAAATGGAAATTTATGAGTGAAATCAACATGTAAAAACATCAGATTTTTACAGTTCTAAAAGGAGGATCCTAGGTGAATCTACAAACCTACAACTATCAAAGACTAGGGTCACTATCTCTAGAATTCCCAAAAATTTGGCCCTAAGAGGATTCAGACAACAATGTTTGTGCACTAAAGGCTAAATGCGCAGAAGTGCCTAAATGCAAGTCTTGGTCCAGAAGTTAGAATTGCCATGCAAGGCTTCTTTTTGAAGAAGGAAAAGATCACACAATAGGTGTAAAATAAAAAGAACAAGAAGAGTGTAAACAAACGAAGGTTGTGTACATGTGTTGAGGAAAACAAGTTGTAAATGAGGTACGAATGGACAAAGCAAGAAAAACTAGAGATTGCAAGCAACTCAAAGCTTTGAAGAGAATGTGTAAGGTTGCATCCAATGGTAATAAAAATGAGTGCTTACACATAGTGTAGGAAGAAATTTGAAATGATATTCTCATGGCAACACAAAAGTGTTAGAATAGATATAAAGTAGCACGAGAATTAATGCAAGCCAAAATGTAGGTGAATTTTAATTTTGGTGGCACGATGTGAGTGGACATTGAAACAATCAAGAATGATAATTTTGAATTCCTAGGAAAACTATATATATATATAGCTAGTCTAGAATAATGGATTTGATTTTGATAGGCCAAAAGCATAGGAGAGGTAGAGAGACAGAGAGAGGAGTTACAAATTTGCACAATGGTGTGTGTGTGTGTAAGAACCGAAGGGCTCCTTTTTCAATTTGTAAACTTGACTTCATGTTAATGAAATAAGCCTTCTATTTATGTGTCTAAGTTTATCTTTATCTTCTGCTATGTGTGCCTAAGAGTCATTTATATGTTGTGCTAAATTTAAAACCAATTTCTACAACTTTCACCAATTTGGTGGCCGAGCTTTTTTTCAAATAGTTGCATGGATATGAATATAGTTTTCTGAGTTTACTTGCTAAAGTAATTCATTTAAAGGCAGATTAACTAAATTTCCTTCATTAATCTCAAAATGTCATGCGAGGATTGGTAGTAGCAAATACTCAAACAATTTGCAACCAGTCATTATGATGAAATACATAAAGCTTTAATATTACAGGTGGCTGTGTATAACAGAGATGAATATATATAATGTTTTATGACCTTATTTATGGCAAATTGAACCTTCAACAAGCTTAAATTGTCAGCGCCCAGCTTCAGGTTAGTTTATAAACCATATGCCCATCCTACTACAACCTTTATAAGCTCCCACGTCATTCTCCAAACTATACGCTTCCTCCCAGCTCAATGATATTGGCAGAATTTGACTTTCAATCAACTCATTTCCATCATGTCAGACTTCAAAACCTCACGAACTCCTTAAAATGTTGTATGCTTGGAGGCGGCTAGAGTGGTGTTCACCAGAATACATCAATGCGCCTCTAACTACAAAAAATTGTCACGCCTGGCAGATAGCGTAGGAAGAAATTTGAATTGCTATTCACATGGCAACTCAAAAGTGTTAGAATATATATCAAGTAGCACGAGAATTAATGCAAGCCAAAACATAGGTGAATTTTAATTTTGGTGGCAAGATGAGAGTGGGCATTGAAACAATCAAGAACGAGAATTTTGAATTCCCAGAAAAACTATATATATATATATATATATAGCTAGTCTAGAATAGTGGATTTGATTTTGATAGGTCAAAAGCATAGGAGAGGTAGAGAGACAGAGAGAGGAGTTACAAATTTGCACAATGGTGTGTGTGTGTGTAAGAGCCGAAGGGCTCCTTTTTCAATTTGTAAACTTCACTTCATGTTAATAAAATAAGCCTTTTATTTATGTGTCTGAGTTTATCTTTATCTTCTGCTATGTGTGCCTAAGAGTTGTGTAAATGTTGTGCTAAATTTAAAACCAATTTTTGCAACTTTCACTAGTTTGTTGGCCGAGCATTTTGTCAAACAGTTGCATGGATATGAATATAGTTTTCTGAGTTTGCTTTCTAAAGTAATTCATTTAAAGGAAGATTCACTTAATTTCCTTCACTAATCTCAAAATGTCATGAATGGATTGGTAGTAGCAAATAGTCAAATAGTTTGCAACCATTCATTATGGTTAAATAAATAAAGCTTTAATATTACAGGTGGCTGTGTATAACTGAGATGAATATATAATGTTTTATGACCTTATTTATGGCAAATTGAACACTCAATAAGCTTAAACTGTCAAAGCGTAGCTTCAGGTAAGTTTATAAACCATATGTCCATCCTACTGCAACCTTTATAAGCTCCCACGTCATTCTCCAAACTATACGCTTTATCCCAGCTCAATGATATTGGCAGCATCTGACTTTCAGTCAACTCCAACGCCTCACGTTAGACCTCAAAACCTCATGAACTCCTTAAAGTGTTGGATGCTTGGAGGCGGCTAGAGTGGTGTTCACCAAAATACATCAAACGGCCTCTAACTACAAAAAATTGTCACACTTGGCAGATAATAGCTCAGTTGACCAGTGAAAGGGATACAAAGACATCGAAATGCAGATGGAAACCTTCAGCGAGTGCCGACTGGTTTAAACTCACGTCCAATCTATTCCTCACCAAGGCGGTTAGGTAATAAACTAATGATCACCCCAAGTCATCAATATTATATTGCCCCACCTAAAAATTACTTTTTTATTAATCAAACACACAAATTTCCTGCTATTAACCTGTATTCGACCTCTTCTTCCAATAACTGGTACACCTCGAAAGAATGAACACAGAAATAATCATATGATTTGTATTTAAATCTTTCCCTCCGCAACATAAAAATATGACGCTCCAAAATTTGTTTAAAACCCCAACAATAGATAATTCCTCATTCGAATTGAAGAAATAATAAATTTTTATTTTTGCAAACCTCGGAAATTTATTAAAAAATTCAATTATTCAAAATTTTCTATGATTTTTGGAATATATTTCACTATTGAAACTGATTTTTCTTAGGGTTTCGTTCTAAGGTTTTGTTCTAACAAGAGCTTCAAATTCAAAATAGAGAAATAAAACAAGTATGAGCAAATGACCTCTCAAATTAACGTTCATATTTTTCCATACGTTCTTATAAATTCTCACTTAAAATATTTCACTAAAGCTCAATAAAAAGTGACTATTTAATATTTTTTTTTAATTTTCACTTAAGTCACTACATTAAATTAATTAAAGTAAAGCTATTTATAATTATTTATTCCCTGATGCTCTTAAATTTGCCTACATGAATAAAATAGGCTAAACAGACAATATCGGCTACTCCTTAAAAGGGGACATTACATTACCCTTGTCATTGCATTAGTTGATATCAAAGAAAGGTTCTTTCCTTAAGGGATGGGTGTTTGCTTTCATGCTCTAAAAAGGATTTTTTTCCAAGTAAAGGGAGTCCGACAACTACAAAGAGATGTAAGGCACCCTTATTTTCTTCCATAAGTGTAAACATGGATAGAAAGCTATGCAAATGTCTTCCTATGGAGGAGATTGTCGAGTAGATGGCATAGCAAGGGTTTGTTATAGCAAGAACATTAGTTTTTAAGCAAAGGTAGAAAGGAAGTAAAAAATGAGAAATGTTGCAAGAAACTAGCTAAAGGCACATCATCAACAAAGGACGCATTGGATATAAGGTACAAGAGAAGTCATTTGTTCTTCATTGAGGAGATATGGGTAGAGAATGAGATGGAAGAAGAACGACTCACCAAAAAGATGAAATAGAAGAGGATGATGGAGAGGTGCAACTAATGGCCAAGATGATGGATATGAATACAAAGATGGATGTATTGCAATGGAAGATGGTTGAAACAACTAGAAAGAGATGGATGTACTGCATTTTTTGTAGGAATCTAATGAATTTAACTAGATGCTACCATGAACTAGCTCTATGTATTCACTAAAAACCAAATTTCAAGTCTAGTATTTACCAAATACATGAGGGTATTGATGTAGGAGGATCCTAGGTCAATTTACAAACCTACAACTATAATAGACTATGGCCACTATCTCTAGAATTCTCAAGCATTTGACCCTGAGAGGATTCAGACAACAATGTTTGTGCACTAAAGGCTAAATCCCAAAAGAGCCTATATGAAAGTCTTGGTCCAGAAGGTTGAATAGCCATGCAAGGCTTCTATGTCAAGAAGGGAAAGATCACACAATAGGTGCAAAAGAAAAAGAACAAGAAGATTGTAAACAAATGATGGTTGTGTAGATGTGTTGAGGAAGACAAGTTGTAAATGAGGTATGAATGGACAAAGGAAGAAAAAATAGACATTGCAAGCAACTCAAAGCTTTGAATGGAATGTGTAAGGGTGCATCCAATGGTAATAAAAATGAGTGCTTACACATAGTGTAGGAAGAAATTTGAATTGCTATTCACATGGCAACTCAAAAGTGTCAGAATAGATATAAATTAGCATGAGAATTAATGCAAACCAAAATGTAGGTGAATTTTAATTTTGGTGGCAAGATGAGAGTGGGCATTGAAACAATCAAGAATGAGAATTTTGAATTCCTAGGCAAAGTATATATATATAGCTAGTCTAGAATAATGGATTTGATTTTGATAGGTCAAATGCATAGGAGAGGTAGAGAGACAGAGAGAGGAGTTAAAAATTTGCACAATGGTGTGTGTGTGTGTAAGAGCGAAGGGCTCTTTTGTCAATTTGTAAACTTGACTTCATGTTAATGAAATAAGCCTTCTATTTATGTGTCTGAGTTTATCTTTATCTTTTGCTATGTGTGCCTAAGAGTCGTTTATATGTTGTGCTAAATTTAAGAATTTTTTTTGCAACTTTCACCAGTTTGTTGGACGAGCATTTTGTCAAACAGTTGCATGGATATGAATATAGTTTTTTGAGTTTACATGCTAAAGTAATTCATTTAAAGGTAGATTAACTTAATTTCCTTCATTAATCTCAAAATGTCATGCGCAGATTGGTAGTAGCAAATAGTCAAACAGTTTGCAACCATTCATTATGATTAAATACATAAAGCTTTAATATTACAGGTGGTTGTGTATAACAGAGATGAATATATATAATGTTTTATGACCTTATTTATGGAAAATTGAACACTCGCAAGCTTAAATTGTCAGTGCCTAGCTTCAGATATGTTTATAAACCATATATGCATCCTACTGCAACCTTTATAAGCTCCCTCGTCATTCTCCAAACTATACGCTTCCTCCCAGCTCAATTATATTTGTAGCATCTGACTTTCAGTCAACTCCAATGCCTCACATCAGACTTTAAAACCTCACGAACTCCTTAAAGTGATTGATGCTTGGAGGTGACTAGAGTGGTGTTCACCAGAATGCATCAAAGTGCCTCTAACTACACAAAATTGTCACGCCTGGTAGATAATAGCTCAGTCGACCAGTGAAAGGGATTCAAAGACATCGAAATGTAGATGGAAACCTTCAGCGAATGCCAACTGGTTTAAATTCACATCCAATCTATTCCTCACCAAGGCGGTCAGGTAATAAACTAACGATCACCCCAAGTCATCAATATTATATCGCCCCACTTAAACATTACTTTTTATTAATGAAACACACAGATTTCCCGCTATTAACCTCTATTCGACCTCTTCTTCCAATAAATGGTAGACCTTGGAAGAATGAACACAGAAACAATCATATGATTTATATTTAAATCTTTCCCTCTGCAACTTACAAATATGCCGCATCAAAATTTGTTTAAAATCCAACAACAGATAATTCCTTATTCGAATTGGAGAAATAATAAATTTTTGTTTTCGCAAACCTCCAAAATTTATAAAAAAATTCAATCGCTCAAATTGTTATGTGATTTTGGGAATATATTTCACTATTGAAACTGATTTTTCTTAGGGTTTCGTTCTAAGGTTTTGTTCTAACAAGAGCTCCAAATTAAAAAATAGAAATAAAAAAAGTATGAGCAAATGAGCTCTCAAATTCACTTTCATATTTTTCCATACGTTCTTATAAATTCTCACTTAAAATATTTCATTTAAGCTCTATAATAAGTGACTATGTAATATTTTTTTTAATTTTTACTTAAGTCACTATATTAAATTAATTAAAGTAAAGCTATTTATAATTATTTATTCCCTTATGCTCTTAAATTAGCCTACAAGAATAAAATAGGCTAAACGGACACTTTCGGCTACTCCTCGAAAGGGGACATTACATTAGCCTAGTCATTGCATTAGTTTATATCAAAGAAAGGTTCTTTCCTTAAGGGATGGGCGTTTTCTTTCGTGCTCTAAAAAGGATTTTTTTCCAAGTGAAGGGAGTCCGACAACTACAAAAAGATGTAAGACACCCTTATTTTCTTCCATAAGTGTAAACATGGATAGAAAGCTATGCAAATGTCTTCCGATGGGGGAGATTGTTGAGTAGAATGCATAGCAAGGGTTTGTTATAGCAAGAACATTAGTGTCCAAGCAAAGGTAGAAAGGAAGAGTTACAAAATGAGACATGTCACAAGAAACTAGCTATAGGAACATCTTCAACAAAGGACGCATTGGATATAAGGTACAAGAGAAGCCCTTTGTTCTTCATTGAGGATATATGGGTAGAGAATGAGACAGAAGAAGAACGACTCACCAAAAAGCTGTAATAGAAGAGGATGATGGAGAGGTGCAACTAATGGCCAAGATCACATATATGAAGACAAAGATGGATGTACTGCAATGGAAGATGGTTGAAACAACTAGAAAGAGATGGATGTACTGCATTTTTTGTAGCAATCCAATGAATTTTCCTAGACGCTACCATGAACTAGCTCTGTGTATTCACTAAAAACCAATTGTCAAGTCTAGTATTTACCAAATACATGAGGGTCTTGATGTAGGAGGTGTTAGCTCTCAAAAATGCAGGTAAAGGGTACCTAAAGAGGCTGCCAATCTCTTGATACTTTTTAGGGTAACAGACAAGGTGACAAGCTTTCAACCTTCTACCTTTCAGGTGCTCCTAGACCTAGGCAGGCGTATCTTTTTGAATGAAGCAGACTTGACTTATGATTATCCTTCTTGCAGTAATTTTTCCACAAAGGAAAATGCAAGTGAACAAATGAATTGAAGCGCAATGGAAATATTCTTAATCTAAATCCTTAAATGCTCAATTAATAGATATAAATGAATCTTAATGATGAAATTGTAGAGACCAGTGCCTTATTGGGTATGCAGAGTCAAATGAGATCAATATGAGCAACACTCTCTAGAGAAAATTCAAATTATCTGGCATACATTCTATTTACAACTTGTATAAACATGCAATACTATAACTACTAAGCTTTATTTTAATAATCCAGATGAATCTCTATGAAACTACATGATCAACTAAAAGGATTTAATCTTTGCTTGAAAGAACCAATTGATTAATCACACAAATACAACAAATGTGCATTGATAAAGTGAACATAAACTTGTTATGTCAATTTAAACAACTAGAAAGAATCAATCTTGGAGAAAAATTACCAATATTTTCATTGAAATTCAACAGACAATGACACCAGAAAAATGCAGCAACATCAACTGATTTTCATAAATACCTCCATTTTGAAAATATGCACCAATAGTCTTTGATCTGAGAATTTTATTCTACTCTATCTACTTGCTGTGTATCAAATATTTAATAGCTGATGATTGTTTTACAATTACAAAATGCCTATTTATACACCAACATCAGAAAAACATATCATATTGAGATCCCATGTCGGCCAACCGCTTAATTCAGGCTCATTTCATGTCGGCCTGCAATGGTAATTTGAACATCCACATGTCGGCCACAGTATTTGAATTTCTGTTAATCTCATTGAAATTGTCACCAAGACATATCACAGTGATGCTGAAGTCAATTAACTCGCTACAGTTGCCCCATGTTTTATTTGCTTTCATCATGACATATATGAGTCGGGGAGATATACATTAAATCACTTTATGTTTCCCCGGGAGTGCTTTTACCTTTCATGTTTTGTTGTGACTTTATGATATCGGGGAGACATCTCACAGAGCATATTATGTTTCAACGAAAGCCCCTGAGTTCACCACAAATCGCCAAGACAATATCAATCTCACACCAATGGAAAGCTTTTGTTCTATCGGCAAGACCCATCATACTCGCCAAGACCATACTTCGAAGTCACACTAGTCTCACCGAGGAGCACCATCCATTCGTGCATTGCTAAGACATATTAGTTCTCTCACCAAAAAACCACCAATGAAATGTTGGCGAGACCGAAGGTCACTCACTGAGACCACACACCGATATCGCTAAGTCTGGCCGAAGTGAACCCTCATACGCTGTTCGATGAGATGAAAAGGGTTCACTATGACATTACTCCGAAGACTTTAACTTTTGCCGATGTGTTCTTTCTATCGCCAAAACAATGTGAATATTGAACTTATAGCCGCCAGTAGATGGAATCCAATCGCCATGACATTAGAAACATCATGTCGATAGGAAACACAAACATTTATGAGAAAAAATGGATCGGGGAGACCCTGGCCATCTCATCCTGATATACACCCATAGGTAAATGTCGATCATTGTGACAATGAAGAAGTCATGCCGATGAACCTGCAACAAACATATGTTAACACAAAAGCATCATGGTTCGGGGAGACCTAGATAGACTTATGCCGATATGGACCACAACATGAAAAATGGATGACCCGATGGATTTTATGGGGCCATAAGTGAAAAATGCGGGTAAAAATATCATGAAGAAAGGAAATGTGCTCAAGGTAGGACCAATATGGAAATTTATGAGTGAAATCAACATGTAAAAACATCATATTTTTATTGTTCTAATAGTGGCTCCATCTGGGGATGAATGATAGTGAGATCATTGCAAGGATCCAGATCTTTGGGTGAGCATACTAGACATAGAATGATGAACCAGTGAGTAGAATGGAAGTAAATGAAAAATGGAAGTGAACCAAAACCATATACTTTTGTGCATGGAAAATAATTTTAAAGAGGATAAACAAGAGTTGTGCATGCATTGGCAACCCTCAATCCTCTATGTTGCTCAATAGAAAAAATGCTTCAAGAATTTCCCATGAACAGGAAATTCCTGATCTTCACCGGCCATATTTTGTAGATAATATGAATCTTCACCTCTTTTCCCAATAATAACAAATGGTACCAGCCACAAAGCTTCAAATTCACTATGCTTACCCTTCTCTTGACACCTTGCGTTCCACATCAACACCAAGTCATTCTCTTCAAATTTTCTATCCTTTGCCTTCTTGTCAAATAGATACTTCATTTGTGTCTGTAACTTCATGTTTTGGTTTTGGGAAACTCTCCTTATTTCATGGAGTTTAGCTAGTTGCTCCATTCTTTCTTCCATAGGTTCAGGAAAATCCAAATCTTCCTAAAGGACAAACTTGTAGACTGGAAAAAAATTTCGCAAAGGCATCCTGGCTTGCATTCCATAAACCAATTCAAATGGGGATTTTCCAATTACTCTTTTAACAGTAATCCTATCAGCCCACACAACCAGTTTTGATTTTGAATCCCAAGCTTTCTTGTTCTATTCTAACAACCTCCTTATAATCTTCAAAAGACTCTTATTACTAGAATCTGCTTGACCTTTAGCTTGTGGATGGTAAGGAGCTGCATAAGAAATGGTAATGCCATATGTGTCAAATAAACCTTTAAATTCATCTGACTTGAAACACATCCCATTATCTGTGATCAATCTTAATGGTGTACCAAATCTAGTGATAATGTTGTCCATCAAGAAATTTGTCACCACTTTGCTTGTAGCGTGTTTAGTTGGGATTGCTTCTACCCATTTAGTAAAATAATCAGTGGTAACCAGTATCCACTTGTGTCCTCCACTTGATTTTTCTTGTATCTCTCTAATGAAATGAATTCCCCATTGATGAAAAGGGGCATCAGCCTACAAGGGTCAAAGTGGCAAGGCTCCTTGATATTTCAGCTTTCCAAAGAAATTCTGGCAGACTTCACATTTTCTTACATGTGTGAAAGAATCATTAAAAACCTTAGGCAAAAACAACCAATTGAAAATCACCCAAAACAGCCAGCAGCTTAATCTTGTGTTTCACAACTATGTTCAAACATGTCAATAAAGCTTCATATTCTGCCACATTGTTTGTGCATTCAAATGTCAACAGGAATGAATATTTAAATGTAATACCTTCAGGTGAAACAAATACAATCCCAACTCCATTACCTTCCTAGCTTCATGCTCCATCAAAATACATCTTCCACACTTCATTGCAACTTTGTGCCACATGCTTTTCAATTGGATCACTATTAGTTAATTCTGGCTGGGCTAATTCAATCTTAAAACTTCCAAGATCAACATCACAAAAATAGTTGATCACAATCAATAAGCTGGTTCATTCTTGACTCCCTATATAATTTGACCTCCTGACCATTCATTGGAATTGTAGCGTAAGACAGATCAAATTGAATATTTCCTCCAATTGTTGCTGTCCATTGTCTTGATAGAAGCATCCCAAACTGAGGAGTATCAATCACTATTATATCTATATTATATGCCACCTATGGATAAGTAGCTAGTCTGACTTCAACACCTCTCATAATGCCTACCATAGGTATAGATTTGTTATCCATTGCATAGCACTTCCCTTCACATGTATGAACCCACAGGCCAAGCTACTTCATAACTCCTACTGGCATGATATTTATAGCAGCACCAGAGTCTATCATGCAATTTCTCAATAGTTTGTTATTTATGAGTAAGGTAGTGAAAAAAGGATCAACTTGTGGGGGAGTTACTAACACATCATTCAAGCAGACTTCTGGGATATTTACTTTCTCTTGTTTATGGATTGCTTTAATAGCTACTCTATTTTAAGAATTCATGTGTTTTTTATTTCCATTTGTTATCAATTGAACAACACTATCTCTGTACTCCTTAATTTTCATCATTTCATGTAGTGGAACAGACTTTTTTACCTGAGATAATGCCTGAGTGAAGTTAGAAGAAGAGCCTTCCACTTTAGCAATTTTCTTTTGATCCAATGTTTCTCCTTTGTCTTCTTCCTTCTCTCTTTTACTAGGCTGATCAAGCTTTTGTATCTCTTTGTGTAATTCCTTCACCTCCTGTTTTTGGATAGGCTTCTGTTCACTTTTATCATGCTGTTTATTTTCTAATTTCTTCATAGTTCCTTGTGTTTCCTTCTGATCCTTCAAAAAGATTCCCCCAGGAACACCTTCCTTCTCATTCACTATTATTTTTCTCAACTAGTATTTACTCCTTGCTTCCTCAACTGCAGCAACAGTTAGTCTCTCTATTTCATCTTTGGTGAATCTCCTCATACTACATTGAGCAGGCACCTTAGCCGAATGTGGCTCTGTATAATCTTCTTCAAAATCAGAAAGAACCTGTTGTTCAGCCATATGGACATTGTATCTCTGATTTGAAACATCATACTCATAACCTTCATCCTCTGAAGATGAGTGTCTCTCTTCCACATGGCGAAAAGTATTTGAAGTCAAATACACTTTGTGATCTTCTCCATTATTTTCCATCAACATTCCCTCCTCTTGCATCCTTTGAGCTACAACACAATAGTCTGGGGAATGTGGCTTATGAAAATTTTCACAAAAGTAATTGCTACTCACCATATAGGTTCCCTTCTTGCTTAATGGATTAGGAGTCTCTTTGTTTCTTCACCTAGCTATTATAGGTTTTTCATCCTTCCAGTCTTTATTATATGGCATGTCATGCAACCTGAGCCTTTCATTTCTATATGTGCTTTCCTGTCTGTACTGATAATTATTACTTTGTTGAGGAGCCCTAGGGTTATCTCTTTTATTGATTATACCTCCATCCTTTCTGTTGTTTTCAATTGTTAGTGCTATCTTCTGAGCTTCAGCCAGATCTCTTGGGACCCTATTTCTTAGTTCATACCCCATTTTATGATCAAATGCATTTAAATAAACACTCAATGCTATAAAATTTGGCTACCTTGATCCAGGAGGTACTTTAGTCTGTAACTTGTTGAATCTTCGGTTGAAATCATAAATTGAATCATTCTGATTCTTCTATATTTGCATCAATTCATGAAGAGTTGCATTTGGTGCATTTAAATTATTATATTGCTCTAGGAATCTGTAATGGAATATTTGGAGATAATTAATTGAGAGTGCTGGCAAGTTGTCGAACCAATCCTTACCATCTTTAAGAAGTGACATCATAAATAGCCTCATATGTAAATCTTCATATGACACACCTATGTCTTGGATGAACACATTGAAATTCCTTAAATGTTCTTCAACAATAATTGCATTACTCCCTGTAAACTTAGGTACTAGACCTCTCCAGCTGCCATCCATAGGGTTAGGATATAGAAGAAACCCTGTCAAATCAAACTGTCTGATCATTGCTGTATACTGGTGAGGGGGAAAAAGGTGGGTACTAATATTGGTTCATAGGACTGTTATATTGTGCATTATGTTGTGGGACAAAAGGCTGACCATGAGGTGGCTGCATATTTGTATGTTGTGTGGGAATATGAGGTGGATGATTTGGCTGATTACAGTGATTTGCTGTCTGATAGTGAGGAGATACAAGTGGATCAGAAGGCCCTGCACTATAATTACCTTGCTTATGAGGTGGTACATACTTCGGGGGGCAATCATTTGTCTGAGAAGTGATTTGGGCTTTGAGTAATGCAACCCTTTGTTTCTCTATCTCTTTCCTTTGTGATTCAAACTGTGCTTTTACTTCCTCAGGAAGCTCATGATCAATAAAATCATTTTGGTTACCTTCCATCCTTTGATCATATTCATGCTGAATTCTGATTCGTTCAGCCTCTAGTTCAGCTCTAAACTCAGCTTGTTTCTGAGGATAGATAAAAGAAAAAGGATTTCTTTAATCTTCTAGAGTACAAGGATCTGTAGTCGAATTGTTTCTCCATGTATCATAGTGATCATATGTTTCACAATGTACTCTTGATAGTTTGTCTTTATCTATTAGGCACATATCCTAACTTATCCCTTTTCCCTTATCAACCTTGTCACCTTTGTGTGTCCACTTACTGCTGCCAGCAGGAGCTCCCGTATGACCTCCCCTGTATTGAGATCTTCTTTCATTCATGTTTGAACAACTACAAAATTTCTGTTGGAGTTGCCACTCACTTTTGTCAAAAATGAGAAAAAACTCGATGTTTTTTATTCCTAGCGGAGTTTGTATAAAGTTCCTGACTCTATGATTAAGGCTTTGATTTTGAATGGAGCCCTCGTAGAGTCGCCAATTTGTTAGCTCTCAAAAATGCAGGTAAAGGGTACCTAAAGAGGCTTCCAATCTCTTGATACATTTTAGGGTAACAGACAAGGTTAAAAGCTTTCAACCTTCTACTCTTTCGGTGCTACTAGACCTAGGCAGGTGTACCTTTATGAATGAAGCAGACTTGACTTATGATTATCCTTCATACAGTAATTTGTCCACAAAGGCAGATGCAAGTGAACAAATGAATTCGAGCGCAATGGAAATCTTCTTAATCTAAATCCTAAAATGCTTATTTAACAGATATAAATGAATCTTAATGGTAAAACTGTAGAGACCAGTGCCTTATTGGGTATGCGGAGTCAAATGAAATCAATATGAGCAACACTCTCTAGAGAAAATTCAAATTATCTGGCATACATTTTGTTTACAACTTTTATAAACATGCAATACTATAACTACTAAGCTCTACTTTAATAATCTAGATGAATCTCTTTGATTACTATGATCAACTAAAAGGATTTAATCTTTGTTTGAAAGAACCAATTGATCAATCACACAAATACAACAAATGTGCATTGATAAACTGAACATAAACTTGTTATGTCAATTTAAACAACCACAAAGCATAAATATTGGAGACAACTTAGCAGTATTTTCATTGAAATTCAATAGACAATTGACACCAGAAAAATGCAGCAACATGAACTGATTTTCATAAATACCTCCATTTTGAAAATATGCACCAATAGTCTTTGATCTGAGAATTTTATTCTACTCTATCTACTTGCTGTGTATCGAATATTTAATAGCTGATGATCGTTTTACAATTACAAAATTCCTATTTATACACTAGCATCTGAAAAATATATCATATGGAGATCCCATGTTGGCCAACCGCTTAATTCGAGCTCATTTCATGTCGGCCTGCAATGGTAATTTGAACATCCACATGTTGGCCACAGTATTTGAATTTATGTTAATCTCTTTGAAACAGTCACCAAGACATATCACAGTGATTCAAAAGGCAATTAAATTGGTACAGTTGCCCCGTGTTTTATTCGCTTTCGCCGTGACATATCTAAGTCGGGGAGATATTTTGTAGATCACTTTATGTTTCCCTGAGAGTTCTTTTACCTTCCGCATGTCGCTGTGACTTGATGATATCAAGTAGACGTCTCACAAAGCATATTATGTTTGAACGAAATCCCCTGACTTCCCCACAGATCGCCCAGACAATATCAATCTCACATTGATATAAAGCTTTTGTTCTATCGGCGAGACCCATCGTACTAGCCAAGACAATACTCTGAAGTCACACTAGTCACACCGAGGAGCAAGATCCATTCGTGCATTGCTAAGACATATTAGTTCTCTCATCGAAAACCACCAATGAAATGTCAGTGAGACCGAAGGTCACTCACCGAGACCACACACGGATATCGCTAAGTCTGGCCGAAGTGAACCCTCATACACTATTCGATGAGACCAAAAGGGTTCGCTATGACATTACTCCGAAGAATTTAACTTTTGCCGATGTGTTCTTTCTACCGCCGGAACAATGTGAATGTTCAACCGATAGCCGCTAGTAGATGGAATCCAATCACCATGACATCAGAAACTTCTTGTCGATAGGCAACACAGATGTTTATCAGAAAAAATGGATCGGGGAGACCCTAGCCATCTCATGCCGATATACACCCATAGGTAAATGCCGATCATTGTGACAATGAAGAAGTCATGCCGATGAACCTGCAACAAACATATGTTAACAAAAAAGCATCATGGGTAGGGGAGACCTAGATAGACTTATGCCGATATGGACCACAATGTGAAAATTGCATGACCCGATGGATTTTATGGTGCCATAAGGGCAAAATGTGGGTAAAAATATCATGAAGAAAGGAAATGTGCTCAAGGTAGGACCAATATGGAAATTTACGAGTGAAATCAACATGTAAAACCATCAGATTTTTACAGTTCTAATAGGAGGATCCTAGGTCAATCTACAAACCTACAACTATCAAGACTAGAGTCACTATCTCTACAATTCTTAGGCATTTGGCCCTGATAGGATTCTGACAACAATGTTTGTGCACTAAAGGATAAATGCGTAGAAGTGCCTAAATGCAAGTCTTGGTCTAGAAGTTAGAATTGCCATGCAAGGCTTCTTTGTGAAGAAGGAAAAGATCACACAATAGGTGCAAGAGAAAAAGAACAAGAAGAGTGTAAACAAATGAAGGTTGTGTAGATGTGTTAAGGAAAAAAAGTTCTAAATGAGGTACGAATGGACAAAGCAAGAAAAACTAGAGATTGCAAGCAACTCAAAGCTTTGAAGGGAATGTGTAAGGGTGCATGCAATTATAACAAAAATGAGTGCTTACACATAGCGGAGGAAGAAATTTGAATTGCTATTCACATTGCAACTCAAAAGTGTCAAAATAGCTATAAAGTAGCACGAGAGTTAATGCAAGCCAAAAGATAGGTGAATTTTAATTCTAGTGGCAATATGAGAGTTGGCATTGAAACAATCAAGAACGAGAATTTTCAATTCCCAGGAAAACTATATATATATAGCTAGTCTAGAATAGTGGATTTGATTTTGATAGGTCAAAAGCATAGGAGAGGTAGAGAGACAAAGAGAGGAGTTACAAATTTGCACAATGGTGTGTGTGTGTGTAAGAGCCGAAGGGCTCCTTTGTGAATTTGTAAACTTGACTTCATGTTAATGAGATAAACCTTCTATTTATGTGTCTGATTTTATCTTTATCTTTTGCTATGTGCGCCTAAGTGTCGTTTATATGTTGTGCTAAATTTAAGACCAATTTTTGCAACTTTCACCAGTTTGTTGGCCGAGCATTTTGTTAAACAATTGCATGGATATGAATATAGTTTTCTAAGTTTACTTGCTAAAGTAATTCATTTAAAGGCAGATTAACTTAATTTCCTTCATGAATCTCAAAATGTCATGCGTGGATTGGTAGTAGCAAATACTCAAACAGTTTGCAACCATTCATTATGATTAATTACATAAAGCTTTAATATTACAGGTGGCTGTGTATGACAGAGATGAAAATATATAATGTTTTATGACCTTATTTATTGCAAATTGAACACTCAACAAGCTTAAATTGTCAGTGCCTAGCTTCAGGTAAGTTTATAAACCATATGTCCAACCTTTATAAGCTCCCACAACATTCTCCAAACTATACGCTTCCTCCCAACTCAATGATATTGGCAGCATCTAACTTTCAATCAAGTCCAATGCCTCATGTCAGACTTCAAAACCTCATGAACTCCTTAACGTGTTGTATGCTTGGAGGCAACTAGAGTGGTGTTGAATGAAATATATCAAAGTGCCTCTAACTACAAAAAAATTTCATGCTTGGCAGATAATAGCTCAGTCGACAAGTGAAAGGGATTCAAAGACATTTAAATACAGATGGAAACCTTCAGTGAATGCTGACTAGTTTAAACTCACGTCCAATCTATTCCTCATCAAGGTGGTCAGGTAATAAACTACTGATCACCCCAAGTCATCAATATTATATCACCCCACTTAAACATTACTTTTTTATTAATCAAATGCACAGATTTCCTGCTATTAACCTCTATTCGACCTCTTCTTCCAATAAATGGTAGACCTCAGAAGAATGAACAAGGAAATAATCATATGATTTATATTTAAATCTTTCCCTCTGCAACTTACAAATATGCCGATTCAAACTTTGTTTAAAACCCCAACAACAGATAATTCCTTATTTGAATTGGAGAAATAATAAATTTTTGTTTTCGCAAACCTCCGAAGTTTATAAAAAAATTCAATCATTCAAATTTTTATGTGATTTTGGGAATATATTTCACTATTGAAACTGATTTTTCTTAGGGTTTTGTTCTAAGGTTTTATTCTAACAAGAGCTTCAAATTCAAAATAGAGAAATAAAACAAGTATGAGCAAATGAGCTCTCAAATTCACTTTCATATTTTTCCATATGTTCTTATAAATTCAAACTTACAATATTTCATTTAAGCTCAATAATAAGTGACTATTTAATATTTTTTTAATTTTCACTTAAGTCACTATATTAAATTAATTAAAGTAAAGCTATTTATAATTATTTATTCCCTGATGCTCTGAAATTAGCTTACAAGAATAAAATAGGCTATATGGACACTTTAGGATACTCCTCGAAAGGGGACATTACATTAGCCTAGTCATTGCATTAGTTAATATAAAAGAAAGGTTCTTTCCTTAAGGGATGGGTGTTTGCTTTCGTAATCTAAAAGGGATTTTTTTGCAAGTGAAGGGAGTCCAACAACTACAAAGAGATGCAAGACACCCTTATTTTCTTCCATAAGTGTAAACATGGATAAAAAGCTATGCAAATGTCTTCCAATGGAGGAGATTGTCGAGTAGAAGGCATAGCAAGGGTTTGTTATAGAAAGAACATTAGTGTCCAAGAAAAGGTAGAAAGGAAGAGTTAAAAAATGAGACATGTCGCAAGAAACTAGCTAAAGGCACATCTTCAACAAAGGACGCATTGGATATAAGGTACAAGAGAAGTCGTTTTTTCTTCATTGAGGAGATATGGGTAGAGAATGAGACGGAAGAAGAATGACTCACCAAAAATTTGATATAGAAGAGGATGGTGGAGAGGTGAAATTAATGGCCAAGATGAAGGATATGAAGACAAAGATGGATGTACTGCAATGGAAGATGGTCTAAACAACTACAAAGAGATTGATGTACTGCATATTTTGTAACAATCCAAGATATTTTCCTAGACACTACCATGAACTAGCTATGTGTATTCACTAAAAACCAAATGTCAAGTCTAGTATTTACCAAATACATGATGGTATTGATGTAGGAGGATCCTAGGTCAATCTACAAACCTAAAACTATCAAAGACTAGGGTCACTATCTCTAGAATTCTCAAGAATTTGGCCCTAAGATGATTTAGACAACAATGTTTGTGCACTAAAGGCTAAATGTGAAGAAGAGCCTAAATGCAAGTCTTGGTCCAGAAGTTAGAATTGCCATGCAAGGCTTCTTTGTGAAGAAGGAAAAGATCGCACAATAGGTGCAAAAGAAAAAGAACAAGAAGAGTGCAAACAAATGAAGGTTGTGTAGATGTGTTGAGGAAAACAAGTTGTAAATGAGGTATGAATGGACAAAGCAAGAAAAACTAGAGATTGCAAGCAACTCAAAGCTTTGAAGGGAATGTTTAAGGGTGCATCCAATGGTAATAAAAATGAATGCTTACATATAGCATAAGAAGAAATTTGAATTGCTATTCACATGGCAACTCAAAAGTGTTAGAATAGATATAAAGTAGCACAAGAATTAATGCAAGCCAAAACATAGGTGAATTTTAATTTCGGTGGCAAGATGAGAGTGGGCATTGAAACAATCAAGAATGAGAATTTCGAATTCCCAACAAAACTATATATATATATAGCTAGTCTAGAATAGTGGATTTGATTTTGATATGTCAAAAGCATAGGAGAGGTAGAGAGACAAAGAGGAGTTACAAATTTGAACAATGGTGTGTGTGTGTGTAAGAGTCGCAGGGCTCCTTTGTCAATTTGTAAACTTGACTTCATGTTAATGAAATAAGCCTTCTATTTATGTGTCTAAGTTTATCTTTATCTTTTCCTATGTGTGCCTATGAGTCGTTTATATGTTGAGCTAAATTTAACAAATTTTTGCAACTTTCACCAATTTGGTGGCCGAGCATTTTGTCAAACAGTAGCATGGATATGAATATAGTTTTCTGAGTTTACTTGCTAAAGTAATTCATTTAAAGGCAGATTAACTTAATTTCCTTCATTAATCTCAAAATGTAATGCGCGGATTGGTAGTAGCAAATAGTCAAATAGTTTGCAACCATTCATTATGATTAAATACATAAAGCTTTAATATTAGAGGTAGCTATGTATAACAGTGATGAATATATATAATGTTTTATGACCTTATTTATGGAAAATTGAAAACTCAGCAAGCTTAAACTGTCAGCGCCCAGCTTTAGGTAAGTTTATAAACCATATGTCAATCCTACTGCAACCTTTATAAGCTCCCACATCATTCTCCAAACTATACGCTTCCTCCCAGCTCAATGATATTGGCAGCATCTGACTTTTAGTCAACTCCATTGCCTCACGTCAGACTTTAAAACCTCACGAAATCCTTAAAGTGTTTGATGCTTGGAGGCATCTAGAGTGGTGTTCACCGGAATACATCAAAGCGCCTCTAACTAAAAAATATTGTCATGCTTGGCAGATAATAGCTCAGTCGACCAGTGAAAGGGATTCAAAGCCATTGAAATGCAGATGGAAACCTTCAATGAATGCCGAGTGGTTTAAACTCACGTGCAATCTATTCCTCACCAAGGCGGTGAGGTAATAAACTAATGATCACCACAAGTCACCAATATTATATCGCCCCACTTAAACATTAATTTTTTATTAATAAAACACACAGATTTCCTGCTATTAACCTCTATTACAGCTCTTCTTCCAATAAATGGTACACCTCAAAAGAATGAACATGAAAATAATCATATGATTTATCTTTAAATCTTTCCCTCTGCAACTTACAAATATGGCGTTTCAAAATTTGTTTAAAACCCCAAGAACAGATAATTCCTTATTCGAATTGGAGAAATAATAAATTTTTGTTTTGGCAAACCTCCGAAATTTATAAAAAAATTCAATCATTTAAATTTTTATGTGATTTTGGGAATATATTTCACTCTTGAAATTGATTTTTCTTAGGGTTTCATTCTAAGGTTTTGTTCTAACAAGAGCTTCAAATTCAAAATAGAGAAATAAAACAAGTATGAGCAAATGAGCTCTCAAATTCACTTTCATATTTTTCCATACGTTCTTGTAAATTCTCACTTAAAATATTTCATTAAAGCTCAATAATAAGTGACTATTTAATATTTTTTTTAATTTTCACTTAAGTCACTATATTAAATTAATTAAAGTAAAGCTAGTTATAATTATTTATTCCCTTATGCTCTCAAATTAACCTACAAGAATAAAATAGGCTAAACGGACACTTTTGGCTACTCCTTGAAAGGGGACATTACATTAGCCTAGTCATTGCATTAGTTGATATCAAAGAAAGGTTCTTTCCTTAAGGGATGGGTGTTTTCTTTCGTGCTATAAAAAGGCTTTTTTTGCAAGAGAAGGGATTCCAACAACTACAAAGCGATGTAAGACACCATTATTTTCTTCTGTAAGTGTAAACATGGATAGAAAGCTATGCAAATGTCTTCCAATGGAGGAGATTGTCGAGTAGAAGGCATAGCAAGGGTTTGTTATAGCAAGAACAATAGTGTCCAAGCAAAGGTAGAAAGGAAGAGTTACAAAATGAGACATGTCGCAAGAAACTAGATAAAGTCACATCTTCAACAAAGGATGCATTTGATATAAGGTACAAGAGAAGTCATTTGTTCTTCACTGAGGAGATATGGGTAGAGAATGAGACAAAAGAAGAACGACTCGCCAAAAAGCTGCAATAGAAGAGGATGATGGAGAGGTGCAACTAATGGCGAAGATGATGGATATGAAGACAAAGATGGATGTACTGCAATGGACGATGGTTGAAACAACTAAAAGGAAATGGATGTAATGCATTTCTTGTAGCAATCCAATGAATTTTCCTAGACACTACCATGAACTAGCTCTATGTATTCACTAAAAATCAAATGTCAAGTCTAGTATTTACCAAATATATGAGGGTATTGATGTAGGAGGTGTTAGCTCTCAAAAACGTAGGTAAAGGGTACCTCAAGAGTCTGCCAATCTCTTGATACATTTTAGGGTAATAAACAAGGTAAAAATCTTTCAACCTTCTACCTTTCAGGTGCTGCTAGACCTAGGCGGGTGTACCTTTTTGAATGAAGCAGACTTGACTTATAATTATCCTTCTTGTATTAATTTTTCCACAAAGGAAGATGTAAGTGAACAAATGAATTCAAGAGTAGTGAGAATCTTCTTAATCTAAAGCCTAAAATGCTCAATTAATAGATATAAATGAGTCTTAATGATGAAACTGTAGAGACCAGTGCCTTATGGGGTATGCAGAGTCAAATGAAATCAATATGAGCAACACTCTCTAGAGAAAATTCAAATTATCTGGCATACATTTTGTTTACAATTTGTATAAACATGCAATAATATAACTACTAAGCTTTACTTTAATAATCCAGATGAATCTCTGTGAAATTGTGATCAACTAAAAGGATTTAATCTTTGCTTGAAAGAACCAATTGATACCAAGTATTTAATCTCAGTATACCAAGGAGTTTTCTCAATGCTTGCAATTGCAGTCCCTTCATCTACATTACAAACCTGATTTGCTTCAATATTTGATTCTGCCATCAACCTAGCGAAGCCTTGACCTCTTACCAAGTTGGTAATCTATATCTCCATGTCAAACTCCTGGATCTTGTTAATCCATTTGCATCTTTTTCCTATTACTTTAGATTGTGTCAGGATATCTTTGACAGCTACATGAGGGACGTAGGAAATCACCTTTGCTCCCACAAGATATGGTTTGAATGCTTTAGTAGCTTTCACTAATGAAAATGCCTATTTTTCCATTATATCATAGTTCAATTCAGACCCTTGTAATGACTTACTAAATAAAGACACAGGCTGTTCATGACCATCCTCATTCTTCTGTAATATAACAACAACAATTGTGTGCATTGAAGCAAAAGAAAATATTTGAAAAGGCTTTGCAAAATTTTGAGATTTAAGGACAGGAGCCTCCTTGATGGCCCTTTTGATAGATATAAAGGCTTCCAAGGCTTCTACAGTCCATTACATTTTTTGTCCTTCAACATTTTTGATATGGGCTTAATGATCTCAGCAAAGTTAGAAACAAATCTCCTAACAAAATTAATCTTCCCAAAGAATGATTGTATAGCTTTGACGGTTTCGGGAATAGAAATTTTATCAATAGCTTCAACCTTCTCAGGATCTATCCTAATTCCTTCTTTTGAAACAATATGTCCTAAAATCTTACCTTCTGTGACTGCAAAATGGCACTTCTTAGGATTTAAGCTGATACCATATTCTAGGGCTTTAATAAATACCTTCTTCAGATGTTGTACATGATCTTCAGCCTTCTTTGAATAAGCAGTCAGGTCATCTTGGTACACCACCATGATAGCATTGATCAAATCTGCAAATGCCATGTCCATAGCTCTTTGGAAGGTCGCTCCTGGAGTAGTGAGACCAAATGGCATTCTTATATATACATACGTTCCCCAAGGAGTTGTGAATGTTGTCTTATATTGCTCATATTCTTTGACTTTGACCTGATTGTATCCTGAAAACCCATCCATCATGGACAATAGTTCACACCTTGTTACCTTATGCAATATAGCCTCCATATTGGGTAGAGGATAATTGTCCTTAAGAGATGCCATATTCAAATTCCTGAAGTCCACACATAATCTAATGTCTCCATTTTTCTTCCTCAGAGGGACCAAATTTGAGACCCACGTTGAGTGCCTGATTGGTTTGATGATTCCCCCATCTCTGAGCTTTGTCAACTCTTCTTGCATCTTATGCTCCAATGTTGGATTTATGGGTCTTTGTTTTTGTCTGAAAGGCTTAGCATCTGGCTTCAATGGTATTTCATGCTGAAACAAATCTTCCCTGTATGCTTTTAGATCTTCATAAGACTAAGCAAAGATGTGTTTACACCTTGTCAACAACTCTATCAGCATTCTTGTAATTGTAGGGCTTATCTTCTTCCCAATATACACTTTTTTGATCCAATGTTTCTCCTTTGTCTTCTTCCTTCTCTCTTTTACTAGGCTTATCAGGATTTTGTATCTCTTTGTGTAATTCCTTCACTTCCTATTTTTGGATAGTCTTCTATTCACTTTTATCATGTTTTTTATTTTCTAATTTCTTCATAGTTCCTTGTGTTGCCTTTTGATCCTTCATAAGGATTCCACCAGGAACACCTTCCTTCTCATTCACTGTTCTATTTCTCAACCAGTATTTACTCCTTGCTTCCTCAACTGCAGCAACAGTTAGTCTCTCTATTTCATCTTTGGTGAATCTCCTCATACTGCATTGAGTAGACACCTCAACCGAATGTGGCTCTGTATAATCTTCTTCAGAATCGGAAAGAACTTGCTGTTTAGCCATATGGACATTGTATCTCTGATTTGAAACATAATACTCATAACCTTCATCCTCTGAAGATGAGTGCCTCTCTTCCACATGGTGAAAAATGTTTGAAGTCAAATACACTTCGTGATCTTCTCCATTATTTTCCATCAACATTCCCTCCTCTTGCATCCTTTGAGCTACAACACAATAGTCTGGGGAATGTGGCTTATCACAAGCTTCACAAAAGTAATTGCTATTCACCAGATAAGTTCCCTTCTTGCTCAATGGGTCAGGAGCCTCTTTGTTTCTTGGCGTAGCTGTTATAGGTTTTCCATCCTTCTAGTCTTTATTATATGGCATGTCATGCAACCTCGGCCTTTCATTTTTGTATGTGCGTTACTATCTATACTGATAATTATTGCTTTGCTTAGGAGCCCTAGGGTTATCTCTTTTATTGATTATACCTGCAGCCTTCCTATTGTTTTCAATTGTCAGTGCTATCTTCTGAGCTTTAACTAGATCTCTTGGGACCCTATTTCTCAGTTCATACCCCATTTTGGGATCAAATGCATTTAAATAAACACTCAATGCTATAGAATCTGGCAACCTTTATCCAAGAGGTACTTTAGTCTGAAACTTGTTGAATCATCGGTTGAAATCATAAATTGAATCATTTTGATTCTTCTGAATTCGCATCAATTCATGAAGAGCTGCATCTTGTGCATTTAGATTCCCATATTGCTCTAGGAATATGTCATGGAATATTTGGAGAGAATTAATTGAGAGTGCTGGCAAGTTGTTGAACCAATCCTTAGCATCTTCAAGAAGTTACATCATAAATAGCCTCATATGTAAATCTTCATATGACACACATATGTCTTGGATGAACACATTGAAATTCCTTAAATGTTCTTCAGCAGTAATTGCATTACTCCCTATAAACTTGGGTACTAGAACTCTCTAGCTGCCATCCATAGGGTAAGGATATAGATGAAACCCTATCAAATCAAACTGTCTGATCATTCCTATATACTGGTGAGGGGAAGGAAAAGGCGGGTACTTATATTGGTTCACAAGATTGTTATATTGTGCATTATGCTGTGGGATAAAAGGTTGACCATGAGATGGCTACATATTTGTATGTTGTGTGGGAATATGAGGTGGATGATTTGGCTAATTACAGTGATTTTCTTGTCTGATGGTGAGGAGACACAAGTGGATCAAAAGGCCCTGCACTATAATTACCCTTATGAGGTGGTGCATAGATTGGGGGGTAATCAGTTGTCTGAGAAGTGATTTGGGCTTTCAGCAATGTAGCCCTTAGTTCCTCTATCTCATTCCTTTGTGATTCAAACTATGCTTTTATTTCCTCAAGAAGCTCATGATCAATAAAATCATTTTGGTTACCTTCCATCTTCTGATCATATTCATGCTAAATTCTGGTTCGTTTAGCCTCCAATTCAGCTCTAAACTCAGCCTGTTTCTGAGGATCGATAAAAGAAAAAGGATTTCTTTGATCTTCTGGAGTACAAGGCTCTACACTCAAATTTTTTCTCCATGTATCATAGCGATCATATGTTTCACAATGTACTCTTGATAGTTTGTCTTTATCTATTAGGCACATATCCTCACTTATCCCTTTTCCCTTATCAACCTTGTCACCTTTGTGTGTCCACTTACTGCAGCCAACAGGAGCTTCTATATGACATCCCCTGTATTAAGGTCTTCTTCCATTCATGTTTGAATAGCTGCAAAATTTCTGTTAGAGTTGCCACTCACTTTTTTCAAAAATGAGAAAAAACTTGACGTTTCTTATTCCCAGCGGAGTTTGTATCAAGTTCCTCACTTTATGATTAAGGCTTTGATTTTGAATGTATCCCAAATAGATTCACCAATTTGTTAGCTCTCAAAAATGCAGGTAAAGGTTACCTCAAGAGGATTCCAATCTCTTGATACATTTTAGGGTAACAGATAAGGTTAAAAGCTTTCAACCTTCTACTCTTCAGGTGCTGCTAGACTTAGGCGGGTGTACCTTTATGAATGAAACAGACTTGACTTATGATTATCCTTCTTGCAGTAATTTTTCCACAAAGGAAGATGCAAGTGAATAAATGATTTCAAGCGCAATGGAAATCTTCTTAATCTAAATCCTAAAATGCTCAATTAAAATATATACATGAATTTTAATGATGAAACTGCAGAGACCAGTGCCTTATTGGGTATGCAGAGTCAAATGAAATCAATATGAGCAACACTCTTTGGAGAAAATTCAAATTATCTGGCATACATTCTGTTTACAACTTGTATAAACACGCAATACTGTGACTACTAAGCTCTACTTTAATAATCCAGATGAATCTCTCTGATTACTATGATCAATTAAAAGGATTTAATCTTTGCTTGAAAGAACCAATTGATTAATCACACAAATACAAAAAATGTGCATTGATAAACTGAACATAAACTTGTTATGTCAATTTAAACAACGATAAAACATCAATCTTGGAGACAACTTAGTAGTATTTTCATTGAAATTCAATAGACAATTGACACCAGAAAAATGCAGCAACATGAACTGATTTTCATAAATACCTCCAGTTTGAAAATATGCACCAATAGTCTCTGCTTTGAGAATTTTATTCTACTCTATCTACTTGCTATGTATCGAATATTTCCTAGCTGATGATCGTTTTACAATTACAAAATTCCTATTTATACACCAGCATCAGAAAAATATATCATATTGAGATCCCATGTCGGCCAACCGCTTAATTCTGGCTCATTTCATGTCGGCCTGCAACGGTAATTTGAACATCCACATGTCGCCCAATATATTTGAATTTTTGTTAATCTCACTGAAACAGTTGCCAAGACATATCACAGTGATGCCGAAGGCAATTAAATCGCTATATTTGCCCAATGTTTTTTTTGCTTTTGTCGTGATATATCTGAGTCGGGGAGATATCTAGTTGATCACTTTATGTTTCCCTGAGAGTGCTTTTACCTTTCATGTGTTGTTGTGACTTTATGATATCGGGGAGACGTCTCACAGAGCATATTATGTTTCAAGGAAATCCCTCGAGTTCACCACAGATCACCAAGCCAATATCAATCTCACACCGATGGAAAGCTTTTGTTCTATCGGTGAGACCCATCGTACTCGCCAAGACCATACTCCGAAGTCACACTAGTCTCATCGAGGAGCACTATCCATTCGTGCATCGCTGAGACATATTAGTTCTCTCACCGAAAAGCACCAATGAAATGTCGGTGAGACCAAAGGTCACTTGCCGAGACCACACACCGATATCATTAAGTCCGTCCAAAGTGAACCCTCACACGTTGTTCGATGAGACTAGAAGGGTTCGCTATGACATTACTGCGAAGACTTTAACTTTTGCCTATGTGTTCTTTCTACCGCCAGAATAAAGTGAATGTTGAACTGATAGCTGCCAGTAGATGGAATCCAATCACCATGGCATTAGAAACGTCTTGTCGATAGGAAACATAAACGTTTATCAGAAAAAAAGGATCGGGGAGACCCTAGAAATCTCATGCTGATATACACCCATAGGTAAACATCGATCGCTGTGACAATGAAGAAGTCATGACGATGAACCTATAAACAAACATATGTTAACACAAAAGCGTCATGGGTAGGGGAGACCTAGATAGACTTACGCCGATTTGGACCACAACGTGAAAATTGCATGACCCAATGGATTTTATGGGGCCATAAGGGAAAAATGTGGGTAAAAATATCATGAAGAAAGGAAATGTGCTCAAGGTAGGACTGATATAGAAATTTATGAGTGAAATCAACATTTAAAAACATCAGATTTCTATAGTTTTGAAAGGAGGATCCTAGGTCAATCTACAAACCTACAACTATAAAAGACTAGGGTCACTATCTCTAGAATTCTCAAGCATTTGGCCCTGAGAGGATTCAGACAACAATGTTTGTGCACTAAAGGCTAAATGCGCAGAAGTGCCTAAATGCAAGTCTTGGTCTAGAAGTTAGAATTGCCATGCAAGGCTTCTTTGTGAAGAAGAAAAAGATCACACAATAGGTGCAAAAGAAAAAGAACAAGAAGAGTGTAAACAAATGAAGGTTGTGTAGATGTGTTGAGGAAAACAAGTTGTAAATGAGGTACGAATGGACAAAGCAAGAAAAACTAGAGATTGCAAGCAACTCAAAGCTTTGAAGGGAATGTGTAAGGGTGCATCCGATGGTAATAAAAATGAGTGGTTACACATAGCGTAGGAAGAAATTTGAATCACTATTCACATGGCAACTCAAAAGTGTTAGAATAGATATAAAGTAGCACGAGAATTAATGCAAGCCAAAACGTAGGTGAATTTTAATTTTGGTGGCAAGATGAGAGTGGGAATTGAAACAATCAAGAACGAGAATTTTGAATTCCCAGGAAAACTATATATATAGCTAGTTTAGAATAGTGGATTTGATTTTGATAGGTCAAAAGCATAGGAGAGGTAGAGAGATAGAGAGAGGAGTTACAAATTTGCAAAATGGTGTGTGTGTGAGTAAAAGCCGAATGGCTCCTTTGTCAATTTGTAAACTTGACTTCATGTTAATGAGATAAGCCTTCTATTTATGTGTCTAAGTTTATCTTTATCTTTTGCCATGTGTGCCTAAGAGTCGTTTAGATGTGCAAAATTTAAAGCCATTTTTTGGAACTTTCACTAGTTTGTTGGCCAAGCATTTTTTCAAACAGTTGCATGGATATGAATATAGTTTTCTGAGTTTACTTGCTAAAGTAATTCATTTAAAGGCCGATTTACTTAATTTCCTTCATTAATCTCAAAATGTCATGCGCGGATTAATAGTAGCAAATAGTCAAATAGTTTGCAACCATTCATTATGATTAAATACATAAAGCTTTAATATTACAGGTGGCTGTGTATAACAAAGATGAATATATATAATGTTTTATGACCTTGTTTATGGAAAATTGATAACCCAACAAGCTTAAACTGTCAGCGCCTAGCTTCAGGTAAGTTTATAAACCATATGTCCATCCTACGATAGCCTTTATAAGCCCCCATGTCAGTCTCCAAACTATACTCTTCCTCCCAGCTCAATGATATTGGTAGCATCTGACTTTCAGTCAACTCTAATGCCTCACATCAGACTTCAAAACCTCACAAACTCCTTAAAGTGTTGTATGGTTGGAGGCGGCTAGAGTGGTGTTCACCGAAATACATCAAAGCGCCTCTAACTACACAAAATTGTCATGACTGGCAGATAAGAGCTCAGTTGACTAGTGAAAGGGATTCAAAGACATCAAAATGCAAATGGAAACCTTTAGTGAATGCCGACTAGTTTAAACTCACGTGCAATCTATTCCTCACAATGGCAGTCAGGTAATAAACTAATGATCACCCCAAGTCATCAATATTATATCGCCCCACTTAAACATTACTTTTTTATTAATCAAACGCACAGATTTCCTGCTATTAACCTCTATTCGAGCTCTTCTTCCAATAACTAGTACACCTCAGAAGAATGAACACGAAAATAATCATATGATTTATATTTAAATCTTTCCCTCTACAACTTACATAATGGCAATTCAAACTTTGTTTAAAACACCAACAACAGATAATTCCTTATTCGAATTGGAGAAGATTGTCGAGTAGAAGGAATAGGAAGGGTTTGTTATAGCAAGAACATTAGTGTCCAAGCAAAGGTAGAAAGGAAGAGTTGCAAAATGAGACATGTCGCAAGAAACTAGCTAAAGGCACATCTTCAACAAAGGACGCATTGAATATAAGGTACAAGAGAAGTCGTTTGTTCTTCATTGAGGAGATATTGGTAGAGAATGAGACGGAAGAAGAACGACTCACCAAATGTCAAGTCTAGTATTTACCAAAAACATAGCGTAAGAAGAATTTTGAATTTCTATTCACATGGAAACTCAAAAGTGTCAGAATAGATATAAAGTAGCATGAGAATTAATGCAAGCCAAAACGTAGGTGAATTTTAATTTTTGTGGCTAGATGAGAGTGGGCATTGAAAAAATCAAGAACGAGAATTTTGAATTCCCAGGCAAACTATATATATATAGCTAGTCTAGAATAGTGGATTTGATTTCAATAGGTCAAAAGCATAGGAGAGGTAGAGACACAGAGAGAGGAGTTAAAAATTTGCACAATGGTGTGTGTGTGTGTAAGAGCCAAAGGGCTCCTTTGTGAATTTGTAAACTTGACTTCATGTTAATGAGATAAGGCTTCTATTTATGTGTCTGATTTTATCTTTATCTTTTGCTATGTGTGTTTAAGAGTCGTTTATATGTTGTGCTAAATTTAGGACCAATTTTTACAACTTTCACTAGTTTGTTGGCCGAGCATTTTGTCAAACAGTTGCATGGATATGAATATAGTTTTTTGATTTTACTTGCTAAAGTAATTCATTTAAAGGAATGTTAACTTAATTTCCTTCATTAATCTCAAAATGTCATGCGTGGATTGGTAGTAGCCAATAGTCAATCATTTTGAAACTATTCATTATGATTAAATACATAAAGCTTTAATATTACAGGTGGCTGTGTATAATAGAGATGAAAATATATAATGTTTTATGACCTTATTTATGGAAAATTGAACACTCAGCAAGCTTAAATTGTCAATGCCTAGCTTCAGGTAAGTTTATAAACCATATGTCCATCCTACTGCAACCTTTATAAGCTCCCACGTCATTCTCCAAACTATACGCTTCCTCCCAGCTCAATGTTATTGGCAGCATCTGACTTTCAGTCAACTCCAATGCCTCACGTTAGACTTCAAAACCTCACGAACTCCTTAAAGTGTTGTATGCTTGGAGGCGGCTAGAGTGGTGTTCACCGGAATACATCAAAGCGCCTCTAACTACACAAAATTGTCACGCTTGGCAGATAATAGCTCAGTAGACCAGTGAAAGGGATTCAAAGACATCGAAATGTAGATTGAAACCTTCAGCGAATGCCGACTGGTTTAAACTCACGTCCAATCTATTACTCACCCAGGCAGTTGGGTAATATACTAATGATCACCCCAAGTCATCAATATTATATCGCCCAACTTAAACATTACTTTTTTTTAATCAAATGCACAGATTTCCTGCTAGTAACCTCTATTCGACCTCTTCTTCCAATAAATGGTACACCTTGGAAGAATGAACATGGAAATAATCATATGATTTATATTTAAATCTTTCCCTCTGTAACTTACAAATATGGTGATTCAAACTTTGTTTAAAACCCCAACAATAAATAATTCCTTATTCGAATTGGAGAAATAATAAATTTTTATTTTCGCAAACCTCCGAAGTTTATAAAAAGTTCAATCGTTCAAAATTTTATGTGATTTTGGGAATATATTTCACTACTGAAACTGATTTTTCTTAGGGTTTCGTTCTAAGGTTTTGTTCTAACAAGAGCTTCAAATTCAAAATAGAGAAATAAAACAAGTATGAGCAAATGAGCTCTCAAATTCACTTTCATATTTTTCCATACGTTCTTATAAATTCTCACTTAAAATATTTCATTAAAGCTCAATAATAAGTGACTATTTTTTTTTTTAAATTTTCACTCAAGTCGCTATATTAAATTAATTAAAGTAAAGCTATTTATAATTATTTATTCCTTGATGCTCTGAAATTAGCCTACAAGAATAAAATAGGCTAAACGAACACTTTTGGCTACTCCTCGAAAGGGGACATTACATTAGACTAGTCATTGCATTAGTTGATATCAAAGAAAGGTTCTTTCCTTAAGGGATGGGTGTTTCCTTTTGTGCTCTAAAAAGGATTTTTTTGCAAGTGAAGGGAGTCCAACAACTACAAAGAGATGTAAGACACCCTTATTTTCTTCCATAAGTGTAAACATGGATAGAAAGCTATGTAAATGTCTTCCAATGGAGGAGATTGTCGAGTAGAAGGCATAACAAGGGTTTGCTATAGCAAGAACATTAGTGTCCAAGAAAAGGTAGAGAGGAAGAGTTACAAAATGAGACATGTCGCAAGAAACTAGCTAAAGGCATATCTTCAACAAAGGATGCATTGGATATAAGGTACAAGAGAAGTTGTTTGTTCTTCATTGAGGAGATATGGTTAGAGAATGAGACGGAAGAAGAATGACTCACCAAAAAGTTCCAATAGAAGAGGATGATGGAGAGGTGCAATTAATGGCCAAGATGAAGGATATGAAGACAAAAATGGATGTACTGCAATGGAAGATGGTTGAAACAATAATGAAGAGATTGATGTACTTCATTTTTTGTAGCAATCCAATATATTTTCCTAGACACTACCATGAACTAGCTATGTTTTTCACTAAAAACCAAATGTCATTATTTACCAAATACATGAGGGTATTGATGTAGGAGGATCCTAGGTCAATCTACAAACCTACAACTATCAAAGACTAGGGTCACTATCTCTAAAATTCTCAAGCATTTGGCCCTGAGAGGATTGAGATAACAATGTTTGTGCACTAAAGGCTAAATGCGAAGAAGAGCCTAAATGCAAGTCTTGGTCCAGAAGTTAGAATTGCCATGCAAGTCTTCTTTGTGAAGAAGGAAAAGATCGCACAATAGGTGCAAAAGAAAAAGAACAAGAAGAGTGCAAACAAATGAAGGTTGTGTAGCTGTGTTGAGGAAAACAAGTTGTAAATGAGGTACAAATGGACAAAGCAAGAAAAACTAGAGATTGCAAGCAACTCAAAGCTTTGAAGGGAATGTTTAAGGGTGGATCCAATGGTAATAAAAATGAGTTCTTACACATAGCATAGGAGGAAAGTTGAATTGCTATTCACATGGCAACTCAAAAGTGTTAGAATAGATATAAAGTAGCATGAGAATTAATGCAAGCCAAAATGTAGGTGAATTTTAATCTTGGTGGCAAGATGAGAGTGGGCATTTAAACAATAGAGAATGAGAATTTTGAATTCCCAGGAAAAGTATATATATAGCTAGTCTAGAATAGTGGATTTGATTTTGATATGTCAAAAGCATAGGAGAGGTAGAGAGACAAATAGAGGAGTTACAAATTTGCACAATGGTGTGTGTTTGTGTAAGAGCCGAAGGGCTCCTTTGTGAATTTGTAAACTTGACTTCATGTTAATGAGATAAGCCTTATATTTATGTGTTTGATTTTATCTTTATCTTTTGCTATGTGTGCCTAAGAGTCATGTATATGTTGTGCTAAATTTAAAACCATTTTTTTGAACTTTCACCAGTTTGTTGGCTGAGCATTTTGTCAAAAAATTGCATGGATATGAATATAGTTTTCTGAGTTTACTTGCTAAAGTAATTCATTTAAAGGCAGATTAACTTAATTTCCTTCATTAATCTCAAAATTTCATGCGCAAATTGGTAGTAGCAAATAGTCAAACAGTTTGCAACCATTCATTATGATTAAATATATAAAGTTTTAATATTACAGGTGGTTGTGTATAAAAGAGATGAATATATATAATGTTTTATGACCTTATTTATGGAAAATTGAACACTCAACAAGCTTAAACTGTCAGTGCCTAGCTTCAGGTATGTTTATAAACCATATGTCCATCCTACTACTACCTTTATAAGCCCCCACGTCATTCTCCAAACTACACGCTTCCTCCTAACTCAATGATATTGGCAGCATCTGACTTTCAATCAACTCCAATGCCTCACGTCAGACTTCAAAACCTTACAAACTCTTTAAAGTGTTGTATGGTTGGAGGAGGCTAGAGTGGTGTTCACCGGAATACATCAAAGCACCTCAAACTACACAAAATTATCATGCCTAGCAGATAAGAGCTCAGTCGACTAGTGAAAGGGATTCAAAGACATCAAAATGCAGATGGAAACCTTCAGTTAATGTCGACTGGTTTAAACTCACGTCCATTCTATTACTCACAAGGGTGGTCAGGTAATAAACTAATGATCACCCCAAGTCATCAATATTATATCGCCCCACTTAAACATTACTTTTTTATTAATCAAACACATAGATTTCCTGCTATTAACCTCTATTCGACCTCTTCTTCCAATAATGGGTACACCTCAGAAGAATGAACGGGAAAATAATGATATGATTTATATTTAAATCTTTCCCTCTACAACTTACATAATGGCGATTCAAACTTTGTTTAAAACCCCAACAACAAATAATTCCTTATTCGAATTGGAGAAATAATAAATTTTTGTTCGAAAACCTCCGAAATTTATAAAAAAATTCAATCGTTCAAATTTTTATGTGATTTTGGGAATATATTTCACTATTGAAATTGATTTTTCTTAGGGTTTCATTCTAAGGTTTTTTTCTAACAAGAGCTTCAAATTCAAAATAGAGAAATTAAACAAGTATGAGCAAATGAGCTCTCAAATTCACTTTCATATTTTACCATACGTTCTTATAAATTCTCACTTAAAATATTTAATTTAAGCTGAATAATAAGTGACTATTTAATATTTTTTTAAATTTTCACTTAAGTCACTATATTAAATTAATTGAAGTAAAGCTATTTATAATTATTTATTCCCTGATGCTTTGAAATTAGCCTACAAGAATAAAATAGGCTAAAAGGACACTTTCGGCTACTCCTCGAAAGGGGACATTACACTAGCCTAGTCATTGCATTAGTTGATATCAAAGAAAGGTTCTTTCCTTAAGGGATGGGTGTTTGCTTTTGTGCTCTAAAAAGGTTTTTTTTGCAAGTGAAGGGAGTCCAACAACTACAAAGAGATGTAAGACACCCTTATTTTCTTCCATAAGTGTAAACATGGATAGAAAGCTATGCAAATGTCTTCCAATGGAGGAGATTGCCAAGTAGAAGGAATAGAAAGGGTTTGTTATAGCAAGAACATTAGTGTCCAAGCAAAGTTAGAAAGGAAGAGTTAAAAAATGAGACATGTCGCAAGAAACTAGCTAAAGGCACATCTTCAACAAAGGATGCATTGGATATAAGGTACAATAGAAGTCCTTTGTTCTTCATTGAGGAGATATGATGGAGAGGTGCAACTAATGGCCAAGATCACAGATATGAAGACAAAGATGGATGTACTGCAATGAAAGATGGTTGAAATAAGTACAAAGAGATGGATGTAATGCATTTCTTGTAGCAATCCAATGAATTTTCCTAGATGCTACCATGAACTAGCTCTGTGTATTCACTAAAAACCAAATGTCAAGTCTAGTATTTACCAAATACATGAGGGTATTGATGTAGGAGGTGTTAGCTCTCAAAAATGCAGGTAAAGGGTACCTCAAGAGGCTACCAATCTCTTGATATGTTTTAGGGTAACAGACAAGGTTAAAAGCTTTCAAGCTTCTACCTTTCAAGTGCTACTAGACCTAGGTGGGTGTACCTTTTTGAATGAAGCAGACTTGACTTATGATTGTCCTTCTTGTAGTAATTTTTCCACAAAGGAAGATGCAAGTGAACAAATGAATTCAAGCACAATGGAAATCTTCTTAATCTAAATCCTAAAATGCTCAATTAAGAGATATAAATGAGTCTTAATGATGAAACTGTAGAGACTAGTGCCTTATTGGGTATGCAGATTCAAATGAAATCAATATGAGCAACACTCTCTATAGAAAATTCAAATTATCTGGCATACATTTTGTTTACAACTTGTATAAATATGCAATACTATAACTACTAAGCTTTACTTTAATAATCCAGATGACTCTCTGTGAAACTGTGATCAACTAAAAGGATTCAATCTTTGCTTGAAGGAACCAATTGATTAATCACACAAATATAAAAAATGTGCATTGATAAACTGAACATAAACTTGTTATGTCAATTTAAACAACTAGAAAGAATCAATCTTGGAGACAACTTAGCATTATTTTCATTGAAATTCAACAGACAATTGACACCAGAAAAATGCAGCAACATCAACTGATTTTCATAAATACCTCCATTTTGAAAATATGCACCAATAGTCTCTAATATGAGAATTTTATTCTACTCTATCTACTTGTGTATCGAATATTTAATAGTTGGTGATCATTTTACAATTACAAAATGCCTATTTATACACCAACATTAGAAAAATATATCATATTGAGATCCCATGTCGGCCAACAGCTTAATTCGGGCTCATTTCATGTCGGCCTGCAACAGTAATTTGTACATTCACATGTCGGCCATAGTATTTGAATTTCTATTAATCTAACTGAAACAGTCGCCAAGACATATCGCAGTGATGCCAAAGGCAATTAAATTGCTCTAGTTGCCTCGTGTTTTATTCGCTTTCACCGTGACATCTGAGTCGGGGAGATATCCTGTAGATAACTTTATGTTTCCCCGAGAGTGATTTTACCTTTCGTGTGTCGCTGTGACTTGATGATATCGGGGAGACGTCTCATAGAGCATATTATGTTTCAATGAAAGCCCCTGAGTTCAACACAAATCGCCAAGACAATATCAATCTCACACTGATGGAAAGCTTTTATTCTATCAACGAGACCCATCGTACTCGCCAAGACCATACTTCAAAGTCACACTAGTCTCATCGAGGAGCACCATCCATTCGTGCGTTGCCGAGACATATTAGTTCTCTCACCGAAAACCACCAATGAAATGTCGGCGAGACCGAAGGTGACTTGCCGAGATGACACACCAATATTGCTAAGTTCGGCTGAAGTGAACCTTCATATGTTGTTCGATGAGACCAAAAGGGTTTGCTATGACATTACTCTGAAGACTAACTTTTGCCGATGTGTTCTTTCTACCGTCGAAACAATGTGAATGTTCAATCGATAGCTGCCAATAGATGGAATCCAATCGCCATGACATCAGAAACATCTTGCCAATAGGCAACACATACGTTTATTAGAAAAAATCTATCAGGAAGACCCTGGCCATGTCATGCCGATATACACCCATAGGTAAATGTCGATCACTGTGACAATGAAGAAGTCATGCCGATGAACCTGTAACAAACATATGTTAACACAAAAGCATCGTGGGTTGGGGAGACCTAGATAGACTTATGTCGATATGGACCTAAATGTGAAAAATGCATGACCCGATGGATTTTATGGGGCCATAAGGGCAAAATGTGGGTAAAAATATCATGAATAAAGGAAATGTGCTCAAGGTAGGACCAATATGGAAATTTATGAGTGAAATCAACATGTAAAAATATCATATTTTTACAGTTCTAATAGTGGCTCCGTCTGGGAATGAATAGTAGTGAGATCATTGCAAGGATCAAGATCTTTGGGTGAGCAGAGCAGACATAGACTGATGAACCAGTGAGCATAATGGAAGTGAATGAAAAATGGAAATGAACCAAAACCATAAACGGTGCATGGAAAATAATTTTAAAGAGGATAAACAAGGGTTGTCCATGCACTGGCAACCCTCAATCCTCTCTGTTGCTCAAGAGAAAAAATGCTTCAAGAATTGCCCATGAACAGGAAATTCTTGATCTTCACCAGCCATATTTTGTAGATAATATGAATCTTCACCTTTCTTGCCAATAATAACAAATGGTTCCAGCCACAAAACTTCAAATTTACCATGCTTACCCTTCTCCTGACACCTTGCATTCCACATCAACACCAAGTCATTCTCTTCAAATTTTCTATCCTTTGCCTTCTTTTCAAACAGATACTTCATATGTTTCTATAACTTCATGTTTTGGTTTTGGGAAACTCTCCTTATTTCATCGAGTTCAACTAGTTGCTCCATTCTTTCTTCCATAGGTTTAGGAAAATCCAAATCTTCATGAAGGACAAACTTGTAGACTGGCAACAAATTATGCAAAGGCATCCTGGCTTGCATTCCATACACTAATTCAAATGGGGATTTTCCAATTTCTTTTTTAACATTAATCCTGTCAGCCCACACAACCAGTTTTAATTTTGAATCCCAAGCTTTCTTGTTCTATCCTAACATCCTCCTTATAATCTTCAAAAGACTCTTATTGCTAGAATATGCTTGACCATTAGCTTGTGGATGGTAAGGAGCTGCATAAGAAATGGTAATGCCATATGTGTCAAAGAAAAATTTAAATTCATCTGACCTAAAACACATCCCATTATCTGTGATCAATCTCAGTGGTGTACCAAATATGGTGATAATGTTGTCTATCAAGAAATTTGTCACCACTTTTCTTGTAGCCTTTTTAGTTGGGATTGCTTCTACCCATTTAGTAAAATAATTAGTGGCAACCAGTATCCACTTGTGTCCTCCACTTGATTTTTTCTATATCTCTCCAATGAAATTAATTCCCCATTGATGAAAAGGGGCATCAACCTGCAAGGGTTGAAGTGGCAAGGCTCCTTGATATTTCAACTTTCTAGAGAGCTTCTGGCAGGCTTCACATTTTCTTACATGTGTGAAAGAATCATTAAAAACCTTAGGCCAGTAGTAACCTGCCCTGAGAATTTTGTGTGTAGTTGTTTTTGCTGAATAATGTCCTCCACAAACTCCTTCATGCATTTCACTTAGAAGATGCTTGGCCTGAGACTCGTCCAAACACAATAACTGTATACCATCCCTATTCTTCCAAAATAGATCTCCATCCATAAAAACATATTTAGATGCTTGCAACTTCAAAGATCTTTTCTGGTTGTCACTCAATCCCTCATGACACTTTGTGTACTTAAGGTAATGCATAATATCAGTATACCAAGGAGTGTGCTCAATGCTTGCAACTGCAGTCCCTTCATCTACATTACAAACCTGATTTGCTTCAATATTTGATTCTACCATCAACCTAGCCAAGCCTTGACCTCTTACCAATTTGGTAATCCATATCTCCATGTCAAACTCCTAGATTTTGTTAATCCATTTGCATCTTTTTCCTGTTACTTTAGATTGTGTCAAGATATCTTTGATAGCTGCATGAGGGACATAGGAAATCACCTTTGCTCCCACAAGATATGGTCTGAATGCTTTAGTAGCTTTCACTAATGTAAGCACCTATTTTTCCATTATATCATATTTCAATTCAGACCCTTGTAATGACTTACTAAAGAAAGACAGGTTGTTCATGACCATCCTCATTCTTCTGTAACATAACAACATAAATTGTGTGCATTGAAGCAAAAGAAAATATCTGAAAAGGCTTTGCAAAATCTAGAGATTTAAGGATAGGAGCCTCCTTGATGGCCCTTTTGATAGATATAAAGGCTTCCAAGGCTTCTGCAGTCCATTCCATTTTTTGTCCTTCAACATTTTTGATATGGGCTTAATGATCTTAGCAAAGTTAGAAACAAATCTCCTAACAAAATTAATCTACCGAAAGAATGACTGTATAGCTTTGACGGTTTTAGGAATAGGAATTTTATCAATAGCTTCAACCCTCTTAGGATCTATCCTAATTCCTTCTTTTGAAACCATATGTCCTAAAAGTTTACCTTCTGTGACTGCAAAATGACACTTCTTAGGATTTAAGCTGATACCATATTCTAGGCTTTAATAAATACCTTCTTCAGATGTTGTACATGATTTTCAGCCTTCTTTGAATAAGCAGTCTGGTCATCCTGGTACACCACCATGATAGCATTGATCAAATCTGCAAATGCCACATCCATAGCTCTTTGGAAGGTCACTCCTAGATTAGTGAGACCAAATGGCATTCTTATATATACATATGATCCCCAAGGAGTTGTGAATGTTGTCTTATATTGCTCAGATTCTTTGACTTTGACTTGGTTGTATCCTGAAAACCCATCCATCATGGACAGTAGTTCACACCCTGTTACCTTATGCAATATAGCCTCCATATTGGGTAGAGGATAATTGTCCTTGAGAGATGCCATATTCAAATTCCTGAAGTCCACACATAATTTGATGTCTCCATTTTTCTTCCTTAGAGGGACCAAATTTGAGACCCACGTTGTGTGCCTAATTGGTTTGATGATTCCCCATCTCTGAGCTTTGTCAACTCTTCTTGCATCTTATGCTCCAATGTTGGATTTATGGGTCTTTGCTTTTGTCTGAAAGGCTTAGCATCTGGCTTCAATGGTATTTTATGTTGAAACAAATCTTCCCTGTATGCTTTTAAATTTTCATAAAACCATGTAAAGACGTGTTTATACCTTCTTAGTAACTCTATCAACATTCTTCTAATTGTAGGGCTTATATTCTTCCCAATGTACACTTTTCTTGGTGCCATCTTAGTCCCCAAGTTAATCTCTTCAATATCTTCCCTTTTGAATGGTGTTTGGTTCACAAGGGACCAATCATTTCCATCATACAGCCTCTCTAATTCCACTAAACCTTTAGGAAGCTTTTTTGTTTTGAGCAGTAAGATCTCCTTGCCAAACACTGTTTTCTTCCCATCCACTTCCTCAACAGAAGCATTGAAGTCAATTTTCTAGGCTTCATATTAGTCTATACAATTGAGGAATTTCAAAAGGTCAGTTTCATCATTGAAGACCTGCCAACTGTAAATGTTATCAAGCACAAATGGCCTTTTCTTGAACTAAATCTGTGATACCCCAGCCAATGTGATATCATCTCTTTTCAGTGCCACATTTGCTAAAAAATTGGCTATTATGTTCTTTGATCTGTCAATCCACTCAATTGAGAAGGCATCAAAAAACTCAACTGTGTCCCATACAAGATTCCTATATTGCTTCAATCTTTTATGTTTTGCTACATATTTTGACTTGATTTGTGAAACAACCAACTCAGAATCACCCAAAACAACCAGCGACTTAATCTTGTGTTTCACAGCTATGTTCAGACCTGTCAATAAAGCTTCATATTCCACCACATTGTTTCTGCATTCAAATGTCAACAAGAATGAATATTTAAATGTAATACCTTCAAGTGAAACAAATACAATCCCAACTCAATTACCTTCCTGGTTGCATGCTCCATCAAAATACATCTTCCACACTTCATTCCAGCTTTGTGCCACATGCTTTTCAATTGGATCACTATTGGTTAATTCTGGTTGGGCTAATTCAATCTTAAAACTTCCAAGATCAACGCCACAAAAATAGTTGATCACAATCAATAAGCTAGATAAGTAGCCAGTTTGACTTCAACACCTCTCATAATGCCTACCACAGGTACAGGTTTGTTATCCATTGCATTCCCTTCACATGTATCAACCCATATGCCAAGCTGCTTCATAACTCCTACTAGCATAATATTTATAACAACACTAGAGTCTATCATGCAATTTCTCAGTAGTTTGTTATTTATGAGTAATGTAGGGAAAAAAGGATCAACTTGTGGGGGAGTTGCTAACACATCATTCAAGCAGACTTCTAGGATATTTACTTTCTCTTGTTTATTGGACTGCTTTAATAGCTACTCTATTTTCAGAATTCACATGTTTTTCATTTCCATTTGTTATCAATTGAACAACACTATCTCTGTACTCCTTAATTTTCATCATTTTAAGTAGTGGAACATACATTTTTACTTGAGATAACACCTGAGTGAAGTTAAAAGAAGAGCCTTCCACTTTAGAATTTTTTCTTCTAATCCAATGTTTCTCCTTTGTCTTCTTCCTTCTCTCTTTTACTAGGCTGATCAGGCTTTTGTATCTCTTTGTGTAATTCCTTCACTTCCTGTTTTTGGACAGGCTTTTGTTCACTATTATCATGCTGTTTATTTTCTGATTTCTTCATAGTTCCTTGTGTTGCCTTCTGATCCTTCATAAATATTCCCCCAGGAATGCCTTCCTTCTCATTCACTATTATGTTTCTCAACCAGTAGTTACTCCTTGATTCCTCAATTGCAGCAATAGTTAGTCTCTCTATTTCATCTTTGGTGAATCTCCTCATACTGCATTGAGCAGGCACCTCAACTGAATGTGGCTCTGTATAATATTCTTTAGAATTAGAAAGAACCTGTTGTTTAGCCATATGGACATTGTATCTCTAATTTGAAACATCATACTCATAACCTTCATCCTTTGAAGATGGGTGCCTCTCTTCCACATGGGGAGAAGTGTTTGAAGTCAAATACACTTTGTGATCTTCTCCATTATTTTCCATCAACATTCCCTCCTCTTGCATCCTTTGAGCTACAACACAATAGTCTGGGGAATGTGGCTTATCACAAGCTTCACAAAAGTAATTGCTACTCACCATATAGGTTCCCTTCTTGCTCAATGGATTAGGAGTCTCTTTGTTTCTTAGCCTAGCTATTATAGGTTTTCCATCCTTCCAGTCTTTATTATATGGCATGTCATGCAACCTCTGGCTTTCATTTCTGTATGTGCTTTCCTATCTGTATTGTTAATTATTGCTTTCTTGAGAAGCCCTAGGGTTATCTCTTTTATTGATTATACTTGCAGCCTTCCTGTTGTTTTCAATTGTCAGTGCTATCTTCTGAGCTTCATCCAGATCTCTTGGGACCTTATTTCTCAATTCATACCCCATTTTAGGATCAAATGCATTGAAATAAACAATCAATGCTATAAAATCTGGAAACCTTGATCCAGGAGGTACTTTAGTCTACAACTTGTTGAATCCTCGGTTGAAATTATAAATTGAATCATTCTGATTCTTATGAATTCGCATCAATTCAGGAAGAGTTGCATCTGGTGCATTTAGATTCCCATATTGCTCTAGGAATCTGTTATGGAATATTTGGAGAGAATTAATTGAGAGTGCTGGAAAGTTGTTGAACCAATCCTTAGCATCTTCAAAAAGTGACATCATAAATAGCCTCATATGTAAATCTTCATATGTCACACCTATGTCTTGGATGAACACATTGAAATTCCTTAAATGTTCTTCAGCAGTAATTGCATTACTCCCTATAAACTTAGGTACCAAACCTCTCTAGCTGTCATCCATAGGGTAAGGATATAGATGATACCCTTTCAAATCAAACTATCTAATCATTGTTGTATACTGGTGAGGGGGGAAAAGGCGAGTATTGATATTAGTTCACAGGATTGTTATATTGTGCATTATGCTGTGGGACAAAAGGCTGACCATGAGATGGCTGCATATTTGTATGCTATGTGGGAATATGAGGTGGATGATTTGGCTGATTACAGTGATTTCCTATCTGATGGTGAGGAGACACAAGTGGATCAGAAGTCCCTGCACTATAATTACCTTGCTTATGAGGTGGTACATACTTTGGGGGGCAATCAGTTGTCTGAGAAGTGATTTGGGCTTTCAGCAATGCAGCCCTTAGTTCCTCTATCTCTTTCCTTTGTGATTCAAACAGTGATTTTACTTCCTCAAGAACATCATGATCAATAAAATCATTTTGGTTACCTTCCATATTCTGATCATATTCATGCTAAATTATGATTCGTTCAGCCTCCAATTCAGCTCTAAACTCAGCCTATTTCTGAGGATCGATAAAAGAAAAAGGATTTCTTTGATCTTCTGAAGTACAAGGTTCTGCACTCGAATTGTTTCTCCATGTATCATAGCGATCATATGTTTCACAATGTACTCTTGATAGTTTGTCTTTATCTATTAGGCACATATCCTCACTTATCCCTTTTCCCTTATCAACCTTGTCACCTTTGTGTGTCCACTTACTTTTTCTAGCAGGAGCTCCTGTATGACCTCCCCTGTATGGAGATCTTCTTCCATTCATGTTTGAATAGCTGCAAAATTTCTGTCAGAGTTGCCACTCACTTTTGTCAAAAATGAGAAAAAACTTGATGTTTCTTATTCCCAGCAGAGTCTGTATAAATTTCCTGACTCTATAATTAAGGCTTTGATTCTGAATGTATCCACAGCAGAGTCACCAATTTGTTAGCTCTCAAAAACGCAGGCAAAGGGTACCTCAAGAGGTTGCCAATCTCTTGATACATTTTAGGGTAACAGACAAGATTAAAAGCTTTCAACTTTCTACTATTCAGGTGCTGCTAGAACTAGGTAGGTGTACCTTTATGAATGGAGAAGACTTGACATATGATTATCCTTCTTGCAATAATTTGTCCACAAAGGCAGATGCAAGTGAACACATGAATTCAAGTGCAATGGCAATCTTCCTAATCTAAATCCTAAAATGCTCAATTAACAGATATAAATTTATCTTAATGATGAAACTACAGAGACCAGTGCCTTATTGGGTATGCAGAGTCAAATGAAATCAATATGAGCAACACTCTTTGGAGAAAATTCAAATTATCTGGCATACATTCTATTTACAACTTGTATAAACATGCAATACTGTAACTACTAAGCTCTACTTTAATAATCTAGGTGAATCTCTCTGATTACTGTGATCAACTAAAAGGATTTAATCTTTGCTTGAAAGAACCAATTTATTAATCACACAAATACAACAAATGTGCATTGATAAACTAAATATAAACTTGTTATGTCAATTTAAACAACCAGAAAGCATCAATCTTGGAGAAAACTTAGCAGTATTTTCATTGAAATTCAATAGACAATTGACACCAAAAAAATGCAGCAACATGAATTGATTTTCATAAATACCTCCATTTTGAAAATATGCACCAATAGTCTCTGATCTAAGAATTTCATTCTACTCTATCTACTTGCTATGTATCAAATATTTAATAGCTGATGATCGTTTTACAATTACAAAATTCCTATTTATACACCAACATCAGAAAAACATATCATATTGAGATCCCATGTCGGCCATCCTCTTAATTTGGGCTCATTTCATGTCGCCCTGCAATGGTAATTTGAACATCCACATGTTGGCCACAGTATTTGAATTTTTGTTAATCTCACTGAAATAGTCACCAAGACATATCGCAGTGATGCCAAAGGCAATTAAATCGCTACAGTTGCCCCGTGTTTTATTCGCTTTCACCGTGACATATCTGAGTCGGTGATATATCCTGTAGAACACTTTATGTTTCCCCGAGAGTGATTTTACCTTTCCTGTGTCGCTGTGACTTTATGATATCAGGGAGACGTCTCACAGAGCATATTATTTTTCAACGAAAGCCTCCAAGTTCACCACAGATCACCAAGACAATATCAATCTCACACTAATGGAAAGCTTTTGTTCTATCAGTGAGACCCATCGTACTTGCGAAGACCATACTCCGAAGTCACACTAGTCTCACCAAGGAGCACCATCCATTCATGCATCGCCGAGACATATTAGTTCTCTCACCGAAAACCACCAATGAAATGTCGGCAAGACCGAAGGTCACTCGCCGAGACCACACACCGATATTGTTAAGTCCGGCCGAAGTGAACCGTCATACACTGTTCAATGAGACCAAAAGAGTTTGCTATGACATTACTCCGAAGACTTTAGCTTTTGCCGATGTCTTCTTTCTACCACCAGAACAGTGTGAATGTTCAACCAATAGCCGCCAGTAGATGGAATCCAATCACCATGACATCAGAAATGTCTTGTCGATAGGCAACACAAATGTTTCTAAGCAAATATAGATCAGGGAGACCCTGGCCATGTCATGCTGATATACACCCATAGGTAAATGATGATCACTGCGAAAATGAAGAAGTCATGCCAATGAACCTGCAACAAATATATGTTAACACAAAAGCATCATGGGTAAGGGAGACCTAGATAGATTTATGCCGATATGGACCACAACGTGAGAATTGCATGACTCGATGGATTTTATGGGGCCATAAGGGAAAAATTTGGGTAAAAATATCATGAAGAAAGGAAATGTGCTCAAGGTAGGACCAATATGGAAATTTGCGAGTGAAATCAACATGTAAAAACATCATATTTTTACAGTTCTAACAGGAGGATCCTAGGTCAATCTACAAACCTACAACTATCAAAGACTAGGGTCACTATCTCTAGAATTCTCAAGCATTTGGCCCTAAGAGGATTCAGACAACAATGTTTGTGCACTAAAGGCTAAATGCGCAGAAGTTCCTAAATGCAAGTGTTGGTCCAGAAGTTAGAATTGCCATGCAAGGATTCTTTGTGAAGAAGGAAAACATCACACAATAGGTGCAAAAGAAAAAGAAAAAGAAGAGTGTAAACAAATGAAGGTTGTGTAGATGTGTTGAGGAAAAAAGTTGTAAATGAGGTACGAAAGGACAAAGCAAGAAAAACTAGAGTTCACAAGCAACTCAAAGCTTTGAAGGGAATGTGTAAGGGTGCATCCAATGGTAATAAAAACAAGTGCTTACACATAGCGTAGGAAGAAATTTGAATTTCTATTCACACGACAACTCAAAAGTGTTAGAATAGATATAAAGTAGCACGATAATTAATGCAAGCCAAAACGTAGGCATATTTTAATTTTGGTAGAAATATGAGAGTGGGCATTGAAACAATCAAGAACGAGAATTTTGAATTCCTAAGCAAAGTATATATATATAGCTAGTTAAGAATAGTGGATTTGATTTTGATAGGTCAAAAGCATAGGAGAGGTAGAGAGACAGAGAGAGTTACAAATTTGCACAATGGTGTGTGTGTGTGTAAGAGCTGAAGGGCTCCTTTGTCAATTTGTAAACTTGAATTCATGTTAATGAAATAAGCCTTCTATTTATGTGTTTGAGTTTATCTTTATCTTCTGCTATGTGTGCCTAGGAGCCGTTTATATGTTGTGCTAAATTTAAAACCAATTTTTGCAACTTTCACCAGTTTGTTGGCTGAGCATTTTGTCAAACAGTTGCATGGATACAAATATAGTTTTCTGAGTTTACTTGCTAAAGTAATTCATTTAAACGCAGATTAACTTAATTTCCTTCATTAATCTCAAAATGTCATGCGCAGATTGGTAGTAGCAAATACTTAAACAGTTTGCAACCATTCATTATGATTAAATACATAAAGCTTTAATATTATAGGTTGCTGTGTATAACATAAATGAATATATATAATGTTTTATTACCTTATTTATGGAAAATTGAACACTCAACAAGCTTAAACTATTAGTGCCCAGCTTCATGTAAGTTTATAAACCATATGTCCATCCTACTACAACCTTTATAAGCTCCCACGTCATTCTTCAAACTATACGCTTCCTCCTAGCTCAATGATATTGGTAGCATCTGACTTTCAGTCAACTCCAATGCCTCACGTCAGACTTCAAAACCTCATGAACTCCTTAAAGTGTTGTATGCTTGGAGGCGGCTAGAGTGGTGTTCACCAGAATACATCAAAGCGCCTCTAACTACACAAAATTGTCACGCTTGGTAGATAATAGCTCAGTAGACTAGTGAAAGGGATTCAAAGACATCGAAATGTAGATGGAAACCTTCAACGAATGCCGATTGGTTTAAACTCACGTCCAATATATAAATCACCCAGGTAGTCGGGTAATAAACTAATGATCACCCCAAGTCATCAATATTATATCGCCCCACTTAAACATTACTTTTTTATTAATCAAACGTACTGATTTCTTGCTATTAACCTCTATTCGACCTCTTCTTCCAATAAATGGTACACCTCAGAAGAATGAACACGGAAATAATCATATGATTTATATTTAAATCTTTCCCTCTGCAACTTCCAAATATGGTGCTTAATTTTTTTTTTTAAAACCCCAACAACAGATAATTCCTTATTCGAATTGGAGAAATAATAAATTTTTGTTTTTGAAAACCTCTGAAATTTATAAAAAAATTCAATTGTTCAAATTTTTATGTGATTTTTAGAATATGTCACTATTGAAACTGATTTTTCTTAGGGTTTCGTTCTAAGGTTTTGTTCTAACAAGAGCTTCAAATTCAAAATAGAGAAATAAAACAAGTATGAGAAAATGAGCTCTCAAATTAACTTTCATATTTTTCCATACATTCTTATAAATTCTCACTTAAAATATTTCATTAAAGCTCAATAATAAGTGACTATTTAATAATTTTTTCATTTTCATTAAAGTCACTAAATTAAATTAATTAAAGTAAAACTATTTATAATTATTTATTCCCTGATGCTCTGAAATTAGCCTACAAGAATAAAATAGGCTAAACGGACACTTGCGGCTACTCCTCGAAAGGGGACATTACATTAGCCTAGTCATTGCATTAGTTGATATCAAAGAAAGATTCTTTCCTTAAGGGATGGGTGTTTGCTTTCGTGCTCTAAAAAGGATTTTTTTGGAAGTGAAGGGAGTCCAACAACTACAAAGAGATGTAAGACACCCTTCTTTTCTTCCATAAGTGTAAACATGGATAGAAAGCTATGCAAATGTCTTCCAATGGAGGAGATTGTTGAGTAGAAGGCATAGCAAGGGTTTGTTATAGGAAGAACATTAGTGTCCAAGAAAAGGTAGAAAGGAAGAGTTACAAAATGAGACATGTGACAAGAAACTAGCTAAAGGCACATCTTCAACAAAGGACTCATTGGATATAAGGTGCAAGAGAAGTTGTTTGTTCTTCATTGAGGAGATATGGGTAGAGAATGAGACAGAAGAAGAACGACTCACCAAAAAGCATCAATAGAAGAGGATGATGGAGAGGTGCAACTAATGGCCAAGATCATAGATATGAAGAAAAAGATGGATGTATTGCAATGGAAGATGGTTGAAACAACTACAAAGAGATGGATGTACTGTATTTTTTGTAGCAATCCAATGAATTTTCCTAGACGCTACCATGAACTAGCTCTCTGTATTCACTAAAAACTAAATGTCAAGTCTAGTAATTACCAAATACATGATGGTATTGATGTAGGAGGATCCTAGGTCAATCTACAAACCTACAACTATCAAAGACTAGGGTCACTATCTCTAGAATTCTCAAGCATTTGGACCTGAGAGGATTCAGACAACAATGTTTGTGCACTAAAGGCTAAATGCGCAGAAGAGCCTAAATGCAAGTTTTGGTGCAGAAGTTAGAATTTCCATGCAAGGCTTCTTTGTTAAGAAGGAAAAGATTGCACAATAGGTGCAAAAGAAAAAGAACAAGAAGAGTGTAAGCAAATGAAGGTTGTGTAGATGTGTTGAGGAAAACAAGTTGTAAATGAGGTACGAATGGACAAAGCAAGAAAAACTAGAGATTGCAAGCAACTCAAAGCTTTGAAGGGAATGTGTAAGGGTGCATCCAATGGTAATTAAAACAAGTGTTTACACAGTGTAGGAAGAAATTTGAATTTCTATTCCCATGGCAACTCAAAAGTGTCAGAATAGATATAAAGTAGCACGATAATTAATGCAAGCCAAAATGTAGGTGTATTTTAATTTTGGTGGCAATATGAGAGTGGGCATTGAAACAATTAGGAATGAGAATTTTGAATTCCCAGGCAAAGTATATATATATATAGCTAGTCAAGAATAGTGGATTTGATTTTGATAGGTCAAAAGCATATGAGAGGTAGAAAGAGAGAGAGAGAGGAGTTACAAATTTTCACAATGGTGTGTGTGTGCGTAAGAGCCGAAGGGCTCCTTTGTCAATTTGTAAACTTGACTTCATGTTAATGAAATAAGCCTTCTATTTATGTGTTTGAGTTTATCTTTACCTTCTCCTATGTGTGCCTAAGAGTCGTTTATATGTTGTGCTAAATTTAAAACCAATTTTTGCAACTTTCACCAATTTGGTGGCCGAGCATTTTTTCAAATAGTTGCATGGATATGAATATAGTTTTTTGAGTTTACTTGCTAAAGTAATTTGATTAAAGGCAGATTAACTTAATTTCCTTCATTAATCTCAAAATGTCATGCGCAGATTGGTAGTAGAAAATAGTCAAACAGTTTGCAACTATTCATTATGATTAAATATATAAAGCTTTAATGTTACAGGTGGTTGTGTATAACAGAGATGAATATATATAATGTTTTATGACCTTATTTATGGAAAATTGAACCCTCAACAAGCTTAAACTGTTAGCGCCTAGCTTCATGTAAGTTTATAAACCATATGTCCATCCTATTGCAACCTTTATAAGCTCCCACATCATTCTCCAAACTATACGCTTCCTCCCAGCTCAATGATATTGGTAGCATTTTACTTTTAGTCAACTCCTTTCCGTCATGTTAGACTTCAAAACCTCACGAACACCTTAAAGTGTTGTATGGTTGGAGGCGGCTAGAGTGGTGTTCACCGGAATACATCAATGCACCTCTAACTACAAAAAATTGTCACGCCTGGCAGATAATAGCTCATTCGACCAGTGAAAGGGATTTAAAGACATCAAAATGTAGATGGAAACCTTCAACGAATGCCCATTGGTTTAAACTCACGTCCAATCTATTCCTCACCAAGGCAGTCTTGTAAGAAACTAATGATCACCCCAAGTCATCAATATTATATCGCCCCACTTATACATCACTTTTTTATTAATCAAATGCATAGATTTCCTGCTATTAACCTCTATTTGACCTCTTCTTCCAATAAATGGTACACCTTGGAAGAATGAACACGAAAATATCCATATGATTTATATTTAAATCTTTCCCTCTGCAACATACAAATATGACACTTCAAAATTTGTTTAAAACCCCAACAACAGATAATTCGTTATTCGAATTGGAGAAATAATAAATTTTTGTTTTTGCAAACCTCTGAAATTTATAAAAAAATACTATCATTCAAAATTTTATGTGATTTTGGGAATATATTTCACTATTGAAACTGATTTTTCTTAGGGTTTCATTCTAAGGTTTTTTTCTAACAAGAGCTTCAAATTCAAAATAGAGAAATGAAACAAGTATGAGCAAATGAGCTCTCAAATTCACTTTCATATTTTTCCATACGTTCTTATGAATTCTCACTTAAAATATTTCATTAAAGCTCAATAATAAGTGACTATTTAATATTTTTTTTAATTTTCACTTAAGTCACTATATTAAATTAATTAAAGTAAAGCTATTTATAATTATTTATTCCCTGATGCTCTGAAATTAGCTTACAAGAATAAAATAGGCTAAACGGACACTTTCGGGTACTCCTCGAAATGGGACATTACACTAGCCTAGTCATTGCATTAGTTGATATCAAAGAAAGGTTCTTTCCATAAGGGATGGGTGTTTGCTTTCGTGCTCTAAAAAGGATTTTTTTTCAAGTGAAGGGAGTCCAACAACTACAAAGAGATGTAAGAGACCCTTATTTTCTTCCATAAGTGTGAACATGGATAGAAAGCTATGCAAATGTCTTCCTATGGAGGAGATTGTCGAGTAGAAGGCATAGCAAGGGTTTGTTATAGCAAGAACATTAGTGTCCAAGCAAAGGTAGAAAGGAAGAGTTACAAAATGAGATATGTCGCAAGAAACTAGCTAAAGGCATATCTTCAACAAAGGATGCATTGGATATAAGGTACAAGAGAAGTCGTTTGTTCTTCATTGAGGAGATATGGGTAGAGAATGAGACGGAAGAAGAACGACTCACCAAAAAGCTGTAATAGAAGAGGATGATGGAGAGGTGCAACTAATGGCCAAGATCATGGATATGAAGATAAAGATGGATGTATTGCAATTTAAGATGGTTGAAACAACTACAAAGAGATGGATGTACTACATTTTTTGTAGCAATCCAATGAATTTTCCTAGACGCTACCATGAACTAGCTCTGTGTATTCACTAAAAACCAAATGTCAAGTCTAGTATTTACCAAATACATGAGGGTATTGATGTAGGAGGATCCTAGGTCAATCTACAAACCTACAACTATCAAAGACTAGGGCCTTTATTTCTAGAATTCTCAAACATTTGGCCTCGAGAGGATTCAGACAACAATGTTTGTGCACTAAAGGCTAAATGCGCAGAAGAGCCTAAATGCAAGTCTTGGTCCAGAAGTTAGAATTACCATGCAAGGCTTCTTTGTGAAGAAGGAAAAGATCGCACAATAGGTGGAAAAGAAAAAGAACAAGAAGAGTGTGAACAAATGATGGTTGTGTAGATGTGTTGAGGAAAACAAGTTGTAAATGAGGTATGAATGGACAAAGCAAGAAAAACTAGAGATTGCAAGTAAATCAAAGCTTTGAAGGGAATGTGTAAGGGTGCATCCAATGGGAATAAAAACAAGTGCTTACACATAGCGTAGGAAGAAATTTGAATTGCTATTCACATGGCAACTCAAAAGTTTCAGAATAGATATAAAGTAGCATGATAATTAATGCAAACCAAAACGTAGGTGAATTTTAATTTTGGTGGAAAGATGAGAGTGGGCGTTGAAATAATCAAGAACGAGATTTTTGAATTCCCAAGAAAAATTCATATATATAGCTAGTCTAGAATAGTGGATTTGATTTTGATAGGTCAAATGCATAGCAGAGGTAGAGAGACAGAGAGAGGAGTTATAAATTTGCACAATGGTGTGTGTGTGTGTGTAAGACCCGAAGGGATCTTTTGTCAATGGTGTGTGTGTGTGTGTGTGTAAGAGCCGAAGGGCTCTTTTGTCAATTTGTAAACTTGAGTTCATGTTAGTGAGATAAGCCTTCTATTTATGTGTCTGAGTTTATCTTTATCTTTTGCTATGTGTGCCTAAGAGTCTTTTATATGTTGTGCTAAATTTAATACCAATTTTTTCAACTTTCACCAGTTTGTTGGCCTAGCATTTTGTCAAATAGTTGCATGGATATGAATATAGTTTTCTGAGTTTACTTGCTAAAGTAATTCATTTAAAGGTAGATTAACTTAATTTCCTTCATTAATCTCAAAATGTCATGCGCGTATTGGTAGTAGAAAATAGTCAAACAATTTGCAACCATTCATTATGATTAAATACATAAAGCTTTAATATTACAGGTGGCTGTGTATAACAGAGATAAATATATATAATGTTTTATGACCTTATTTATGGCAAGAGAAGAAATTTATCATTGATAGAATCTAACTCTATACTCTATAGGTGTTTCGCTGCTCTACATATCAATGTGGGAGAATCTGCATTTTCTTAAAAGAAAATCATTCTAATGTTTTGTTTCTAATGGTAGTCTCTATGATGGTAATGTGATAAGAAACTGACGTGATATTAGATTTGGAAGGTGTTTGCTTTGAGAATTGTATGTTAGTTTGGAGTTTTTGTGTTTAGGTCCCAGTCTTGGCCAACCTAACATATGACATGCATTAAGAAGACTATATATACTTTGTGGATGTTTTCTATAGACCTATGTTGACTTGACATGATACACTACATGGATAAAAATGTTTTAAATCACATACAATGTTGACAAGAGTGTTTTTGATTATTTTTTTTCATCTAATTAGGCCAACCTAATTCATGAATGAGATATACTTCAATATATATGTAAGACTCTTTGAAGGAAGAAAAAAAGGGTGTGTGGTGTGTGGAGAAAGAGTGTAAAGGTATGAATATAGAAGGAGAAGGAAGAGAGGTGTGGTGAAGTGCGAAGAGGATTAAGGGATGTGTGAATATGCGAGCCTAAATTTTTTATCAGTTGAGGATCAAAATAGATTTGTGACTACTGAGAGAAGTACTTATTACTCAGAGCTTCATTGGAACTGAACCCTACACATAGAAGGTGTATTCTATCAGTTCATACTCTTGGCAGTGAGCCATACCTTTTGTATCTTGGCGGTTAGCCATTTTTTGTATTCAGGCTGTGAGCCTTTCAAGGATAGTGACTCCTGGTAGTGAACCATGTAATATCTTGTATCTAGATATAATATATTATGAGCTAATCCTCACCATGGTTTTTTCTATTTTGGGTTTTCCACGTAAAAATCCTGGTGTTCATGTGTGATGATGCATTATCTTGTTTTCATGTTCTCTCTTGTTGATTCAACCAGATATGTGATTATGTTGAGATGGGATTTATTTGAATGGTTTTATGGAATATTGATTCACCCCCATCTTAGTATTCTAGATATTCAACATTTTATATTAGATCTTGGTTCCTTTGAAGGAGCCTAACAAATTGAGGAAGGCCTCAAAATTTGAATATAAGAAATTTTTTCCTTCTAAAGTGATCTTTGTTGGTCATTGAAAAGAAAATGAATATCTGAAGAATAAGTTGAAGGAAGCAAATGATTGCATCAAGAATCTGATTAGATATGAAAAACCCTATGATCAATTGAGAACCTAGAGCATGATGACATCACCAGGATGCTACAACAATTGGAAGAAAATAAAAGAATTGAAGAATGTCAGAAAGTTGAAATTCAAGAGAAGATGAATGAATGTGTCAAGCTCAAGCAAGAAATGGAAATTTTGAGATCATATCTGGAAAAGGAGAAAAGATTTGAGGATAAATTCAAGGTAAGCTTTGCAATGCTTGATAATTTTATTATTTCTTAGAGGCCTACAATGGATAAGAGAGGTTTAGGGTTTTAAGAAGGAGAGTGTTCAAAAAAGAAGCAACCTCCTGACAAGAAGACTCAGTGCAAAGATGGAAAAATCAAGGACTTAAGAAGAAATTATGAAAGGACTCCCATTAGAAAACCTAATGCTCAAAGGTACTTATCTTTTAATGATGTCTATTATTCCTGCAATAAATTTGGACATAATGAAAAGAACTGCAAAAGCAGAATGGATGATACTTTATCATTCTTCGAAAAATGTTTTAAGTGCAAGAAGTATGGACACAAGGTTAATCATTATGAATTTAGTTTGAATAAAAGAAAGTATGGAAGAAAGAATGTTGTTTATTTTGAATGTAGTAATCAAGAACAATTAGTTAGAAATTGCAGAAACATAAGGATAAAAAATATCCATCTAGCATAGAAGCATGAACCAATTATAGATCCAGAAGAGGTAAGGAAAGAGATGAAAAGAATCTGGAGAAAGGAAGGAGAATTCAAGCAAGTTGAATCCAAAGCATTAGTTTTATCTGTGACGTCCTTTGGTGCAGATACACCCATCAAATTTTGAGTCAGGTAGTGCCTAAGGGGAGAAATTATTAGAAAATTTAATAAACCCCTCATTGATACTTGTTGTCACATCATGATAGAAGCATATTTAATGTGGTATTGAATTCAAGGAATTTTTTCAGTCGCACATGTGAAGAATGAAGTTTGCAGAATTTGAAAGGATGGAAGTGCACTTGAATTTTGAGGTGATCTACTTGCAATTTGGAGCATTTATTATAGGAGCATTTAGAATGAAAGAAATAAATTTAGAAGTATCAAGGAAATCACATTTAAAAGGTATTTGTGAATACGAAGAAGTGGATTCAAAGTGTACTCCAAAAGATAGACATCTAATCTTGTTCATCATTGTCAATTACAGAGGTATTCTCTTGAACAATATTTTAATTTTATGCAATGGATAATTCAAAGGTTGTGAATATTTTGGATAAATCACAAGTCAAATTGAGGAGATATTTGAAGAATCTATCAGAAGAATATGTTGGTGCATTCTCTAGTATTCATCCTAGAGTGTTACCCATTGAAGATATCTATGCATATGTTTATAGTATAATTAAGGAAATGTCACCAGTTCAGTTAAGTATCCTATGGAAGAATGAATTTGAAGAAAATTATGATGCATATGGAATCTTAGTTGAGAAGAAGTTGGATGCATGATAGAAATCCCCTCTATTTGAATTTGACAAGAAATATATTCAAATAATTTTGAGTAGGATTCATGATGAATCAATGTGGATTGATAGAGCTCACTTGATAACCAGAGATGCAATAAGAGATATAATTGGTTTGTGTTTCTCTAGACCAATTCCTAGATGAAAGTCTATGAGTGAACAAGAGATAATTGAGATGACTAGTGTGACTCTCGAAGGTGAAGAACTTGTTTTAAGAAAAATTGAAGATCCGATCATTAGGTATGGTGCGATGGTTATATTGGTCACAAATTTTATTTACCAAGCAATGACCACATAGTTTCTATTGTTGTTTTTTACACTACTATTGATATGGTTAGGAGTGGTATGGATTATGACCTATGTGAGCTACTTCAAATAAATATTTTGAAGAACTTGAAGGAAATCAAGAAAAGCAAGAAAAATACATTATGATATGGAACTTTGATTGTCTTCTTACTCTTTTACTTCATGAAAGAGTTGCAGGTAATTGGTAGGATAGAATGGACAAATGTTGTACCTATTACTCATCGGATCAAGAATTTCATGATAAACCTTGGTGGTTTGGATGCTTAATAGATTTCTCTTACTGTATTCTTTGGAATATTTTAGACGAGGATGAAAAAAAGAACAAGGATTCCAGAAAATGTGACTGAGAGGTACTTCAAAATATTAATTTCCTAGTTTCTACATATTTCTGTTATATGAAAGCAATTCAATCTAGACTGATGTGGATATCTAAATTGGATTATGAAGTGACTTAGGCTAAGATTTATCATTATGCAAAAATACTCTTAGACAACCCCAAGATTCCCAATGAAGAAGAATTTTTTATAGCCTCTTGCGGTGCAACTGGAACAAGAAAGAAGAGAAAAGGTATTGTTATCAAGCAAGAAGTTACATAAGAAAGTGAATCAAAGAAAGCTCAACATGAGCATGAAAGCATAAACATTCAAGGAGCTTTAAAAGAACCAGGAAAGGTAATCCTCGATGCTAACTTTGATTCATCTATAATATTAGTTGTGGAAAATGTTAGAAGCATGTTTAACTCTTTGAAAGCATACATCTCTAGATTAGAAGTACAATCTGGAATTAGGTTTGCGAAAGAAAATTTAGAAGATATCAAAAAGAAATTTATGTAGATGCACATCACATAGTGGTGAAGGAATTGAAGGGTGTTTAGGTTTGCGAGGAAGAACCTCAAGAATTACTTTCTTTTTTTTTTGAATTGGTTGAACAGTACACTAAATATAAGAGATGAGATAAGGAAGAGTGAATGTCGGATGAGTACTCAAGTAGATTTGTGCAGCTTGGAAAATGATAGAGATAATCAAAGATGGTCCTACATTATGCAACTTTAGGAGAAATTATTTTCTGTTTATGATCAAAGAACATAAGTAGTTAAGGAATTTGTGGCACTCAGAGATATGGTAAAACTCAAGCATATCCCTGTATCCAACACTGTTGATAGTATTGGTGGTCTATCATAAGTTAATCTCAGTCCCAATACTTTGGTAGATGGTACAGATTCTTTGTAGTTAAAAGCTTGAAATACTATACAAGACTCTTGTAAGTGCGAAAGAAGCACAGGAAGAAGGCAAAGCTTCATGGAAGGATACCATGAAGAATCTCAAAGGTTCCTCCTCTTCAAGTTAATACATTCCTTTTTGTACATACCATTCTTTTGGTCAATTTTTTATATGTATACATATTCTAGACCCCTATACTTCCTTTGCTATTGATTCCAAAGGGGGAGAGATAGAGAGATAGATAGAGGAACAACATTTTTTTGTAAAGAACAGTTTTGAAAGGGAGAGTATTTTGTTTCCTTCTACTGTTATAGAAATGTTTTTGATATATACATGTTTCCATCAATGCCAAAGGGGGAGATTGTTAGAAATATGGAGTCTTGCAACATGAGCATGAAGTGTATATAGATTGGCCTAGTTTTTCATGTGTTTTCATTGATTTAAACATGGTGACAATAGTATGAGAAGCTTATTTGGTACACTAGAAGTGTTCTTTACTGATAAACCAATGTGTTGCTTCTTGAGTCTGGAATTCATCGCAATAAAAGATATGACTCTGATCTCTCAACCATGTTATCATGACTCATTCAAACAACTATATCCAAGATCTTGAGAAGTTTTTTGTTGATATTAGAAAGTTATCATTGAGAGAGTCTATTTAGGTGAAAAATAGGGTCCACCAAAATGAATCAACAAGATGAGGGACTACTAATTTTTCTAAGACCCTAAACACTACAATTATGTGTATAATAAGGTGCAAATAATAATCAAAATTGATACCTAACTATTATAGCAACTATAAGATAATTTTTTAGAGCATAAAAATATGTGTACCTTGTCAAAAACTTGTTTTTAAGCTACAAAGGACTCATCCGCCTTCAGTGGTGAATGGATCCTTGTTAGGATTTCTAAAATTGAGATCAGGTTCCTATTCCTTGATGTCTGCACTCTTAAAATCCTAGTTATCAACTTCTGGAAGTCTATAGGAAATTCTATAGCTTCAAATCTTTGATTTTTCACTTTAGATGGCAACTTTTGCAACTTGATAACTTTGAAAATTTTACTCCAAACTTGCTCCACTTGATCTTCAACCTGTAAATCTACAATCACACATTCAAGGGAAGAAAAATTTGTTGTTTGTTAGTGAATAGGGGTTTTCCTTAGTCAAACCCCTTGTAAGTTATTAAACCAAGTGATGAAATAAATGAAATGAAGCATGAAACATGAAATGGTGCAATGTAGATACCTTGGATGATATCTTGTGAAAAAAAATTGCAATCTAACATGTGGTGGCCATGAAGAATGTAGATCTTGGATCCTTGAATATGATGTGAACAATTCTTGCAAGTAGATCTTCAATGCTACATCCACTTCTTTAGCTCAACAACAAGCATGAACACATTAAACCCTTGTCATGATGATATTATCTTGAATTACTGCAATAGACTCTTGAAATCTGCCTTGAAATGCCTTGAAAATGCTCTTGAAATGCTCTAATGCTTGTAAACTTGAATTCTTGAAGGCTTAAAATGAATTTATAGGATGCTTCATAAACTTGCTAGGAGAAACCATGTGAATTAATCCCTTATTTATAATAAATTAGGAGATTAACCCCAAAATTCAAACAATTAAGGCCAACAACAAATTTGGAAGTAAAATTTATTAAATTCCGACTAGAATTAAATTTAAAAAGGGGGTCCTCATTAAGGGAGGACCCATTCGCCACCTTGGGTGAATGGGTCTTGGCTCAATTTTCTAGGACCTAACCCCGGGGGATGTTAAGAACATCAAAAATCCATTTTAGATAGACTCAAAAAGGGGGGTCCTATTAAGGGAGGACCCATTCGCTACCTACGTCGAATGGGTCCTGGCACCATTTTCCAAGACCTAAATTTTCCCAATTAAATGTTTTATTATTTAAATTATGGGTGTTGAGATAGATCTTTGGGAGGTGTCAAAAATAAGGTTTAAATTTGAATGAAAGGGGTTAATTAACTCCAATTAACCACAATTAATTAAGACCACCCTAGATAAATGTGAAAGTTCTTTATAACAGTTTACAACACCTAAATAAGGAACACATTTAAATATATTTTATCAAGAAGAGGCCCATTAAGCTTAAGTAAGTAAATAAATCCTAGAAAAGTGTGAAAGTTTGATGTACAACACTTTACAACACCTTTGCAAAGGACCAATTATGGCATGTTTGAATCAAAGAAAGGTGCTAGAATGATGTGAATATGTATAACACATTACAACACTACTCCAAGACACCATTAATTGAGTTTTAATGTCAATTTTTCCAAACCAAGGGAAAATACTACTTTTTCTCTTACTACATTTTTCCCCCACTTTAGTGAGAGGATGACCCCACGTCAAACTCACACTAAAGTAGACATCCAAGACACTTAAGCATGTAGAAATAACAAAGATAGATAATCATACCCTGTCAAAGGCCAAGAAAAATAAAGAAAAACAAAGGATTAAGCACATCCATCCCAATGTGATGTGGAATGGGGTTGTTTGTCCATAACATATGTTGCTCACTATGGGTTAGTGGAATATCACTTTGTCCACTAGATGAGTTGTCCCAAAAAAGTGAAAAATGAGAAAATTATATTAGCCTCCCATACCATACCAAATTTATCCTCCTGACAACTTCGATAAGGCACCCCAATGTAATGCTTTTGTAAATTATTTTGTTATGTAAATTTTTTTTAAAGGGGATTTTTCTTTGCTTATGTAAAGGTCTTCTTTGTAGGGAGCATTATGCCTAATGCCTCCAAGAGAGGACAAGTCAAAATTGTTAGATCATCGCTCACGGGATGTCGCATTCGCATCATGCCATGACAGTAGATCATACACTTTGTTAGAGTAAAAGGTTTATTACTTAATTATTTTAGTTAAGTTACCTTTTATATTTCTCTTAAGATTAACTTAGTTTGCATTTTGTAGGCATTTAATAATTATTCTAATTATTAAATGCTCCCTTTTAGGTTACACTTTAGGGTTTCTTGATCTCCTTCATAAGGATTGATCTCTTTGTATTTTTTCATTCACTTAATGCAATTTCTCTTGAAGCTTGCAGAGCACCTTTGCTTTTTTGTCTCCATCTCTTCCTTTCTATTATAGGTTATTTGCATGCAGGTGATCTCTGGGTTCTATGAAGTTGGATTTCTCAACTTCTACATGGTATCAGAGCTTCAGACCTGCTACTTCCTGTTCATGTTTTTAAAGAATTTTTGGAGCTTTAAGGGTTTGGGGTTTGTCTCTTTTGATCCAGGGCACACCTATTTTATTGGAGTCTTTTGAGTCCAAACGGAGCTCGCCATTGAGTCCACAGTGCTCCAAAACCCCAAAAATGACTGTTCATTCGTCCATTTTTGGACAAAGTTGATCAGAGAGGCAAATTTTTTTTTCCAGAGAGGTCATATGACCTCCCTAGCATGAGTTTTGAGGCAAAAATTTCAAAACAAATTAAAAAATCAATGTCTTTTTTCAAAAAAATTGCTTTGCCCATTCAGAAGGGCCGCACTGCCAACTCACTGCCCAACGACCACCAGTAGCAATGACTTTTCCACCCACCACCGACGCTGCTCCCCACCTCTGCTTTGCTAGTCTGCAGCCCTCGAGGGCTCCATAATGCTCAACCATGGTCACATCGATGAATTGGAGCCCACACTCAGCCCTGTCGGTCGTTCCAGAAACTACAGTGGTCACATGGGTGACCAGGAGGTTCGGCTCCAGCCCCCAACCACCAACCCCCTAGTCCTGCATGCGACTAGGGGCCCATTTTTTAGCCCTTGAGGGCTCCTAAAGGGATTATTGGCCTTTTTTGAGCAACTTTCACAAAATCAGGTGTAAAATGGTCATACGAGCTTGGATTTTCAAAAAAGAATAGGCCTCAGAAAGCTTGTTCCAATCCTAATCTGATGGTGGTGTTAGCTCTCAAAAACGTAGGTTTGAACCATGAAAGGTTGCCAAGCTTTCACAACGTTTTAGGGTAATAGAACAAGGTTTGAAACAATCAAACCTTCTACTCTTCAGGTGCTGCTAGATCTAGGTGGGTGTACCTAACTGAATAATGCAGACTTGTGATTTTCTATCTGAAATGCTTTGTCCACAATGGTAGATGACAGTGAAAAAATGAAACCAAACTTGATAGCTACCTTGTGATCTAAATCCTAGAATGCTTAATTAACTGATAAAAAGAGATTAAGTGAATTCAAAATGATGAAATGCAGAGACCAGTGCCTTGTTGGGTATGTGGAGTCAAACGAAATAGAAATGGGAAACTTATTCTGGCAGAAAATAAAATTGTAGGCATATGATCTATTTATAACTTGTATAAACAATGCAATATTATGATTACTAAGCTCTACTTTAAGAATCCAGATGAATTCCCCCTGATTACTGTGATCAACAGAAAGGATTTAATCCCTACTTGAGAGAACCAGTCAATTAATCACACAGATACATCAAATGTGCATTGATAAACTAAAAATAAACTTGTTACTTCAATTTAAACAACCACGAAAAATCAACTTGGAGACAACTTAATAATACTCTTCAATAAACTCAACATACAATTGACACCAGAAGTAAAATTCCACACTAGCTGATCTTCATTGAAACCACCATTTGAAATCATGCACATAGTCTCTGGAAAGAGAAAATTATCCTACTGTAGCCATCTGACTACCTTCTGCTTCTAATCTAAAATCTGATATCTTTCAATTACAATCTGGGTGCATATATATACACCAACATTAGAAAACTAAACGCTTCAAAATCATGTTAGCTAGAACCCATATTGACCAACTGTTACAATCAGGCACTCATGTCGGCCAGTAACAGTCATCAAATAATTCATCACATTGGCCACAGGAATCATAATCTACTATTTAATTGAATCCACATGTCGGCCACAACAATCAAAAATCATTATTCATTAGTGAACAGTCGTCATGACACATTTGCAGTTATGCTGAAGGAAATTCAATCATTGATATCTCGTGTGCATATCGCATGTTCCCCGTGCATCGCTATAACAAACTGTTCGCTACTCCGAAGTCACTGAGTATCCATTTGTCTTCCTTATGTTTCAGTATAGCCAACCACAGTCGGTGAAACACTACGTCGAAAGCCATTTGTCATACCAAAATCATACCTTTTACCCCTTTGTTATGGCGCCATAACCTTTTGCTTCTCTTGCCGAAGAGCGCCTATCATGTGTATCGCTATAGCCTTTACCCCTCTGCAAGACGTCTCATAGAGTATATCGGGCTACATCGAAAACCATAGAACCCAACCTCATGTCGCTGTGACCAGGCCACTCCTATATCGATAACCAATCCCCACTCGCTTTCACCAAGACAATACAGTATCAGCGAGACATCTTGGAGACAACACCATGTCATTTTGAAATACCTTGAAGTCACTTGTGTTTGCCAAGACCAAAAGATTTTCATACCGATGGAGTCTCCATATGCATTATCAGCGAGACCAAGGTCATTCGCCAAGACGATATATCCAGCTCACACCGAAATGTATCCCTTAAGCGCCGATCAGTATAACAAGATGATATCGCTAAGACCTTCTGCCAAAAAGCATAACTCACGCCAATGCACTTCATTAGTTTTCGATAGAACTTTTCAAATGTTGTTCGGTAAGACATGGATGTTCCACTATGACCTTCACCCGAATATGATTTCCTATGCCAATAAGTATCTCAACTGTCGCTGAAACACAGGATGTGTCATGCCGATAACCTGCAACAAGAAATAGTGAAACATACACAGGTTGGGGAGACATTTGGGTACTTATGCCGACATGAACTAGAATGAATAATATGCATAACCCAACGGATTCAATGGGACAACATGGGAAAACATGGAGAAAATATGCATGAAGGGAGGGAAATGCACAAAGGTAGGACTCATTTGGAAGATTATGAGCAAAATCAACCTGTGAAAATATCCATTTTTTACGGTTCTAACAAGTGGAGGTTTCATTTTTTTATTTTTCTATTTTTATGCCTTTTTTGCCAGTAAAAGATAGAACATGCTTTTTGCACTCTAGGGAGAGTAAATTTTGTGTCCGGACTCCGTTTTTCAAAAAAAAAAGGTGTTGGAAAGATGATTTTGTGTTCTTTCCAGATCTTTAATTTATTTCATCAAAAAACTTACCAAGTACATAAAGTATTATCTAAAGCATATTTTGATTTTTCTCACTTTTCAACTTTCAAAATTGTATTGGGGTTTGGGTTCTTGTGTTGTGGGGGGTGATTTTTTCTTGCTTTCTGTCATTTACAATAGAAAACTAGAAAACTCTTCATAAACCACATTTCAAAACTCATTCATTATGGCGGAATCATCTTCTATTGAGCGTCTTTCCCCACACAATTATCACACCTGGAATGCACAAATGACCAAACTTCTCATGTCAAAAGGGTTATGGTCATGTTTGGATGAAGTTCAACCTCCGTTGACATGGTCATTTGAGGTTTTTCAACACAGGAGAAGAATGGATGAGGCCATGGGTTTTCTATCCTTTCATGTTTCAGATAGTCTTATATTCCATCTAGAGGGTTGTACAACTCCTCAGGCTATGTGGTTGAAGTTTGAAACTCTATTTGGCACCATTAATTAGTTTTGAGTACTTTAGATTGAGGTCGAATTGAATTCCTTAGTACCTAATTCATATCCTACCATTGAGTATTTTTTGATGAAGTTCAAATCACTAAGGTCTTTGTTACAGGGTTGTGGTAAGAACAAAATAGATGAAGAGTGCATTTACCTAATTCTTTCTAAGCTTCGAGATCCTTTTCATATATTATCTTCGAAATTTTATTCCACAATGGATGCCTTGGGTGCATGCTTTACCATGCCTATTTTTGAGGTGTTTTGTGATCAGTTAACACAAGAGCAGGCCAAGGTATCATAGTTGGATGTTGTCTCAGGATCTAAGAACCAAGCACTAGTAGCTCAGTCATCTAAAGGGAAAAAGAAGCAGAAACTGAAACCTAAAATAGATTTGGCTGGTAGTGAGAGTTCCTCCAAGCCACCTCCTAAGACTAATTCAAAACCACAGTCCAATCCTAAACAAGGAAAATCTTCAAAGTCTGGCGATTCTTTCTCCAAGACTAAGAAGAAATCAGGTGATCCTTGCATTTTCTGTGGCAAGGAAGGACATCTAGTTTCCAGGTGTTGGAAACAATTAGAGGCTTTAGAGGAAGCCATGCAACAACATAATATCACCTCACCTTAGTCTCCTTCTCCATCCATGGGGAAAGTTCATGCTCTTTCTGCATGAGCATTATCTTCAGGGTCCACTTGGATTCTAGATTCTAGTGCTTCTCACCATATGACACACACAGAGGATTTGGTCACCGCACTTTCCCCTACAGGAACTACACACATTGCAATTGGTGACTCATCACAACTTTCATTTAAGGTTTCATGTATTGTTTCATTGGATGGTGGTTTTCTTCAGGATGTGCTTCTTGTTCCTAACATTTCGACAATCCTTCTTTCTGTTTATCAGATTTTCCATTTTGGCTCTAGTAAGACAGTTGAGTTCTCACCACATGATGTGGTTATTTGAGACCTTCATGATCCTAATTTAGTTGTGGCTACTGGGAGTGTTGATTCTGCATCTTTCTTATACAAATTTTATGGCTTTGAGAGTTCAGACAATTTAGGTTCCTCTCTTATAGCACATGCAGACTCAGTGAGTAGGCTTTGGCATGATCATTTTGGCCATGTCAATTACATATATCTACAACAGATGAGTACTCAGGAACTTGTGATTGGGATTCCTTTGATTTCATGTATTGATGGTGTATCTTAAGGTTGTGTCCTTGGAAAACATCACCGAGATTCTTTTCCTATGGGTAGAGCCACAAGCGCTAAGGCACCCTTGGAGTTGGTACATGGAAATCTCATGTCCTTTTCGACTCCTTTTTCAGGGGCCCGATATGTGCTCACTTTTATTAATGACTTCTCTAGATGTACATGGGTGTACTTTCTTATGTACAAGTCTAATGTCTTTGATTCATTCAGGATCTTTAAGACATTTGTGGAGAAGCAATCTAGACTTTCTATTAGGAGGATACACAGATAATGGGGGGAGTATGTTAATCAGGCTTTCAGGAATGTTTTCAATGACCATGGTTTGCAACATCAATTTACAGTACCTTACACGCCCCAATAGAATGGTGTTGCTGAGAGAAAGAACAGAACCTTACAGGAGATGGAAAATTGTATGATATAGTCTCAAGCTATGAGTTCTTCATTTTGGGCTGAGGTAGTCAATTGTGCCAATTATATTTAGAATCAAATGCCTCATAAGGCATTATGACATATGACTCCTGAGGAGGCTTGGACCCATGTAAAGCCTGATGTTTCTTCATTCCAAGTTTTTGGTAGTGAGGCTTGGGCATTTATTCCTGATGCTCAGTAGAAAGCCATGCAAAGGAAGAGCCGACCACTCATATTTGTTGGCTACTGTGAGGATGTTAAGGCATATAGGTTGTTTGATCTTGATTCTAGAGAGGTCTTGTTTTGGCAAGATGTCTAGTTTGATGAGCACTATCCTCAGATGGATTCTCCATCACCAACTTCTCCCTCATTTCCTAGTCCTCCCTCTTCATCTTTTTAGGATTACTTATCTCTTGAGGATGATGCAGATGATGACCCACCATCTCCACCACCACCAAACACTCAATATTTTCCTAGGTGGTCTCGTGTTATTGTTGAGGTAGCTGGTTCTTTGGCAGGTGATCCTTTAGATACTCGTCATACTCATGCTCAGACATCTAGTTCTAGTCTTTTGAGTCATGCCATTTCAGATGATCCTCAAATTTTTTTAGAGGCCACAGGTCACCTTGGGCAGGATAGGTTCATGGATGAGGAGTATTCTTCTTTGATGAAGAATCATACTTGGTATCTTTCTCCTCTTCCTAAGGGAAGAAAGTTGGTTTGGTGCAAGCGAGTGTATCATACCAAGTATGTTGCAGATTGTTCTATCAATAAGTATAAGGCACATCTTGTTGTGAAGGGGTTTTCTCAGGTGGAGGGTATTGAATACTCTGAGACCTTTTCTCTTGTCACCAAAATGAATTCTATTCACTTTGTACTTTCACTTGCAGCTTCACAGGGATGGAAAATGTTTCAGATGGATGTGAAGAGTGCTTTCTTGCATGGAAACCTACATGAGGAGATCTATATGGAGCATCATCATGGTTTTGTACAGGACTCTTCCTTGGTTTATAGACTTCAGCATTCATTATATGGTCTCAAACAAGCCCCTTGGGATTGGTATGAGAAGATAGACTCTTTTTTGCTTTCCTCTCACTTCACATGTTGCCATTCCAATCACACAGTCTACATTCAACATTAGGAGGGTGATCTTTTGATTCTTGTGTTATATTTTGATGATCTCATTATTACAGGTAGCTCATCCTCCATGATTTAGAGTGTTCAACAAGCTTTGATGGAGCAGTTTGAGATGACTGATCTTGGCCTTTTGCATATTTTCTTGGTCTGCAGGTTCTTCAGTCTTCAGATGGGATTTCCATATTTCAGTAAAAGTATGCTCTTGATATGCTTCAGAGATTTCGCATGCTTTATTGCAAGCACGCCCCTACACCATTTCAGTTAGGTGTTGTTTTTTCTTCCACTTGTACTACTCCTTCAATGGATTCTACTTTATACAGGTAGTTGGTAGGAAGTTTTTTGTACCTAACACATTCACATCCTGATATTTCCTTTACAGTTGGCCTTATCTCTTGATTCTCACATGATCCTCATGACAGCCATTGGAAATCTACCAAACGTATTTTTAGGTACATATGGGGCACCACTCATTATGGCATTCACTACACTTTAGGATCCCCTCACATTGTTGGATTCACTGACTAAGATTGGGCTGGTGATGTCAATGATCAAAATTCTAATTCTGGATTTGTTTTTTTCCTTGGTTCTGGTCCTATTACATGGTCTTGCAAGAAGCAGTTTGCTATTACACTATCATCTACAGAGGCTGAGTACCGAGCAATAGTGTTAGCTAGTCAGGAGCTTTTATGGCTTCGACAATTGATGACAGAGTTTGGGTTTCCTCTTGATAGTCCCACTATTATTTGGTGTGACAATCAGAGTGCCATTCACATTTCCCACAACCTAGTGGAGCATCAGCAGACTAAGCACATTCAGATTTACATGCACTTCATCAGACAATTGATTCAGGATGGTTCTCTCATCTTGGAGTACATTCCTATAGAGGAGCATGTTGCAAACATCTTCAGTAAACCTTTGGAATCATTGTGCTATCTTCAGTTGCACTCCATGCTTGGGGTGAAGGAATTTTTCCTTGGGGGGTCTTTGTGAGGCCTTCCTCCCTTCATGCTTTTTTTTCAGCTATTTTTCATCTCTTTTTGGAGAGGATTTTTTCCCACTGGGTTTTCTCCTTTACTCCACTTTATAGAGATTTGGTTGTGATTGGGTACCACATCAGGCCTAGTTGCTAGGACCCAAGTTTGATTTCTATCTTATAGTTGCATTTATTTCATGCATTTAGTTTGTAGCTACTACCTAAGTTCATCTTAAGTGGGGTTGCTAGAGTAAAATGTTTATTACTTAATTATTTCAATTAAGTTACCTTTTATATTTCTCTTAATATTAACTTAGTTTTCATTTTTTAGGAATTTAATAATTATTCTAATTATTAAATGCTCCCCTTTAGGTTACACTTTAGGGTTTCTTGATCTCCTTCATAAGGATTGATCTCTTTGTATTTTTTCATTCAGTTAATGTAATTTCTCTTTAAGCTTACATAACACCTTTTATTTTTTGTCTCCATCTCTTCCTTTCTGTGATAGGTTATTTGCATGTAGGTGATCTTTGGGTTCTGTGAAGTTGGCTTTACCAACTTCTACACACTCTTGAATGACATCAAACCCAATGTCACCACCAAGAAGAGGACACATCACAAGAAAAAAGAAAAATCACACCATGAAAATTTTCCAAAAGATGTCATCAATGTATGCCCCCAATTTAAAGCAGTTGCTACATCATCACTGTGAGAAATTTCTTTAAAGTAGCCAATATTTTATCCTAAGACAAGAGATTTCCTCAAAAAACGCTATTCCAAGTCATATGTTTCTGAAATAAGTTGTGTCATGAAATAGGAAGAAAGGGTTTCCCCCAAAAATACATAAGGGTTCTATGGATTCACAGTCAATATGTCTTTGCTACAATGTTTTCATATAGCACAAAACTGTCATCATTCCCCAAATACTCATAGAACTGGAAGAATGACACAAAGAGAGTGAAAAAAAAGAAAAAGCCTTTTGGGTCAACATGGAAGAGACCTAAATGTCTTGACACCTTGCATCATCCCCACAATGAAAACAAAAGAAAAATGAAAAAGAAAGCTTACGACATAGAGAAGAATGAAGGTAGATTTACAAGAATACACAAAAGAGAGAGGTACATCAAACAAAACATTATGGGGGATCACATTACACACATGTAATCACATAATGAAAAATGAAAATGTAAAAGAATAGTAAGGCACAAGAAAATCAACCTAAAGTAGGTTGTCTACCTCCCAATCTCGGTTAGTATAAATGGAAGGCATGAAACTATCCAAAGGGAAAACAACAAATACATTACTAGGAGAAGACCATCAAATTCTTTCCCCCACTTTGTGCAAGGAAAGAATGAGTGAAGATAGGTGATTGAAATGAGTTCGTTGCATTAAAGAAAATGATTTACAATAAGTGTAAAAAGATGTAATAGTGAATTTTTTTGAAGATTCTACAACTATTACATGGAAAGGAGTAGAAGGATACATTACTCAATCACTGGATGACAATCATTTCCATCAAAGTGAAAATTGCTCAAGACCAATTTGAATGCTCAAAAATCATCAATACTATGTCCAATAGTTTTGTGGTATCAACAATGCAAAACATTTGCACCTTTAGGATATAGTTTTATCTTTCCTTTCATAGGTGGTAATGTTATAAGTTCTTGGTTTAGAAGTAGTTGTAGTTTTCTTTTACTTTCAGGTGGCGGACAAGGGAACGTTAGTTTCTTTAACTTGTAAGACCACTTTTTCTTGCTAGATTTTCCAACTTCTCTAGATGGAATTAGGGTAGGAGGTTCGGAGATGACATTTTATTTGTTATCATTTTCATTAGGAGGCATGGGTTGTTCTTTAGGGAGGACTCTTATATAAGGAGGAGGATCTAAGAAAATTTTACCATCATTACGAAGCATTGGTTGTTCTTTAGGGATTACAACACTTATGTCGAGAGGGGGATTTTGATATACTAACCCATTGTTATTATCAGTTGATATTTGCTCTAGGAGTTGATGAATTTCATGTTCACTTGTTGTATCACATCCTTATTTACGTAAGATTGTGAATCCTTTTCCATATGTCTCTTCAAGGTTGATTGATGTGTTGGTTACTTTATTGACATAGAATGGTTGATTGTTTGCTTGACTAGAGGAACTAGGTTCATCTATTATAGGGAATTTAGGCTCAACTTGTGACCCAGTTTCCAAATGTGAAAGACCAAACATCTCAAGTTGTGTTGGTTGTTTCATGGAAGGATAAAAGGATGCATTAAACTCAAGGTTATTAAGGAAATCATTTATGAATTCATTCATGTTGGTATCATCTTCTCCAATGTTGTCAAAATCTCGAGAAGGACATGCATTACGAGTTGTGTGAGCAAGAGTAAGTTCAATTTCATTAGGGTAATTTCCAAAAAAACAACTTGAAACACCAACCAAAGAGAACAAGGACTTCCACACATAGTGTAAATAGTTCCCCATTTTAAAAATTGCAGATGTAAACATAGTAACTTGTTGATTACACAATGCAATGAACTGAAAATGAAATTTTTGAATGCAATTTTGAATTTTAACAATGCACTAAAATGAAGCAATTTAAGCTAAATGTGATGAATTTGATGAAACAACAAATTGGGAAACAAAAATAAGAAAGTAGCAACACCAAAAAGAAGCTAGAAATTGAGATTTTAATGTCTAGAAAATGTAGATCAGTATCTAACAGGGACTCATTTTCCAGTAAGAGAGAATGGATCTTGGTTAGATGTTTCTGAGATGTTTCTATGGATTTCAAAGTGAATTTTGATGCTTTTTTAGTTGCCAAAAGGTATAAATAGGACCTGATCAGGGACTCTTTCGTCAGTAGGGGCGAATGGTCCTAGCTAGGTATTTTTAAAATATTTTAAAATGATTTGCAAGCTTTTAGTGATATCTTTCAGTTCTAGGTCTAAGACAGTGAATTTCAATTTTATATTTTCTAGAAATGCAATGTAAATATGTAATGGGAAGATGAAATGCTAGGTCTAAATTGAAATGCAATTTTTTTTTGATTTTCAAACGCAATTTTATGGGATCTAAATGAAATACAAAATGACTGATTTTCTTTTGTGTTTTTCAGATTTAGAGAGATGAAAAATAGTGCAAATCTAAAACCTAGATTAGATGCAAGATTTCAACACAAAACAAGTATTCCTAAATGAGATCTTAATTCAATACTAATGAATGCAAGATCTAACCTAAGATGCAATGAGAGACTTCAAAAATCAAAAAATTGCAATGCTCAATATGTCGAGTTCACCATTAATGTTTAGATGAAAAATAGGGTCCACCAAAATGAATCAACAAGATGATGGACCACTAGTTTTTCTAAGACCCTAAAAACTACAATTATGTGTATGATAAGGTGAAAATAATAAGAAAAATGATACCTAACTATTATAACAACTATGAGGGAAGTTTTTAGAGCATAAAAAGTTGTGTACCTTATCAAAAACTTGTTGTTTTTAGGCTACAAAGGACTCATTCACCTTCAGTGGCGAATGGGTCCCTGTTAGGGTTTCTGAAACTGAGATCAAGGTCCTATTCCTTGATTTCTGCACTCTCAAAATCTTGGTTATTAACTTCTGGAAGTCTATAAGAAATTTTGTAGCTTAAAATCTTTGATTTTTCTCTTTAGATGACAACATTTGCAACTTGATAACTTTAAAATTTTTACTCCAAACTCTCTCCACTTGATCTTCAACCTATAAATGTATAATCACATATTCAAGGAATGATAAACGTGTTGTTTTTTAGTGGATAGGGGTTTGCCTCAGTCAAACTACTTGTAGGTAATTAAACCAAGTGATAAAATAAATGAAATAAAGCATGAAACATGAAATTATGCAATGTAGATACCTTGGATGATGTCTTGTGAAACAAATCTGCAATCTAACATGTAGTGGCCATAAATAATGTAGATCTTGGATCCTTGAATGCGATGTGAACAATGCTTGGAAGTAGATCTTCAATGCTACATCCACTTCTTTAGCTCAACAACATGCATGATGCATTAAACCCTTGTCATGATGATATTATCTTGAATTGCTACAATAGACTCTTGAAATCTATCTTGAAATTCCCTAAAAATGCTCTTGAAATGCTCTAATGCTTGTAAACTTGAATGCTTGAAGGCTTAGAATGAATTTCTAGGATGCTTCATAAACTTGCTAGGAGAAACCATGTGAATTAACCCCTTATTTATACTAAATTAGGAGATTAACCCCGAAATTCAAACAATTAAGGTCGACACTAGATATGGAAGTAAAATTTACTAAATTCCTACCAAAATTAAATTTAAAAAGGGCATCCTCAATAAGGGAGGATCCATTAACCACCTTGGGCGAATGGGTCCTGACTTAGTTTTCCAGGACCTAACCCTCAAGGATGGAAAACACATCAAAAACCCATTTCAGATCAACTCATAAAGGGGGGTCCTATTAAGGGAGGACCCATTCCCTACCTAGGGTGAATGGGTCATGACACCATTTTCTAGGACCTAAATTTTCCCAATTAAATGTTTTATTATTTAAATTATGGGTGTCAAGATAAATCTTTGGGCAGTGTAAAAAATAAGGTTTAAATTTGAATTAAAGGGGGTTAATTAACTCCAATTAACCAAAATTAATTAAAACCACCCTAGATAAATGTGAAAGTGCTTTATCACTTTATGACACCTAAATAAGGTACAAATTTAAATATATTTTATCAAGAAGGGGCCATTTAAGCTTAATTAAGTAAATAAATCCTAGAAAAGTGTGAAAGCATGTTACAACACCTTTGCAAAGGACCAATTAAGCCATGTTTTAATCAAATAAAGGTCCTAGAATGATGTGAATGTGTAAAACACATTACAACACTACTCCAAGACACCATTAATTCAGTTTTAATGTCAATTTTTCCAAACCAAGTAAGGGAAAAGGCTACTTTTTCTATTACTATAGAGTCTATCTTTTTACTCTACAACTATTTCTCTACTCTACATATCAATGTGGGAGACTCCACATTTTCTTAAGGAAATAATTCTAATGCTACAATTCTAATGGTTGCCTCTATGATGGTAATGTGATAAGAAACTAATGTGATATTAGATCTAGAAGGTGTTTGCTTTGAGAATTGTATGTTGGTTTGGAATTTTTGTGTTTAGGTCCTAGTCTTGGCCAACCTAACACATGACATGCATTAAGAAGACTATATATACTTTGCAGATGTTTTCTATAGACCTATGTTGACTTGATATGATGCACTACATGGATAAAAAATGTTTTAAATCATATGTGGTGCTAACAAGAGTGTTTTTGATGACCTAATTGATGAATGGGATATACTTGCATGTATATGTAAGACTCTCTTAAGGAAGAAAGAAACGGTGTGTGGTGTGTGGAGAAAAATTCTAAAGGTGTGAATATGGAAGAAGGAAGAGAGGTGTGGTTAAGTACGAAGAGGATTAAGGGATGTGTGAATATGTGAGCCTAAATGTTTTATATGTCGAGGATGAAAATATATTTGTGAGTGACTACAAAGAGAAGTAGTACTTCTTACTTAGAGATTCATTGGAATTTAACCCTACACACAGAAGGTGTATTCTATTAGTTCATACTCTTGACAATGAGCCATAAATTTTGTATCTTCGTGATTAGCCATATTTTGTATTTATGTTGTGATCCTTTCAAGGAAAAAATTTCTTGGCAATGAGCCATGTAATATCTTGTATGTGGATATAATATTGAACTAGAAATTTTTGTAGGAGGGTTCTCTCTTACACTTCTAGGGTTTTTCACCTAAAAGGAGAAAGGTATCCCATGAAAACTTGGAGGTTCACTAATGACTAATGCTAGTATGATTGCAGTATGTCTAAATGAAATGTCCTAAATGCAAAGAACTGATAAAATATAATGTATATTAATGCAAAACCTAAGATACACAAGTTGTTTTAAAACACATTGTGATATGAAAAATGACCTAGAAATGCAAGTAAACAATAACATAAATGAATAGGATTGGAGAGGTGCACCTGGAAACTAAAATTTGATGTAGAGAGGTTTTGGAATCCTATAGATTTTTTTGTTGAAGCCCACTAGGACACTTACGCCAAGCTAGACAACTTAGTCCTATTTCAGGGAGATTTTGTCGGAATAGGTTTTTGCCAAATGGGTACTCAGAAATGTAAAAATCACTTTTCAGGCTTGGCAGTGGAACTAATTTTCCACAGATGGCAACTTAGTCCACCTGGAAATGTCAAGGAATTTAAGACAGGAATCTATAGCTTTTCGTCTACACTTCCCTTCCTAATAGGTGTCCGGTTCAGATTTTGTAGAAAATGGGTTGAAAGAGGTCTCCAAGCTTCAATTAGGGCTTTGTTGACTTGAATGACTTTGATGGATTTTTTACCACTTTTTAACACTTTCCTCTTTGACAAATCTACATATAAGACCTACAAACACACATGGAAAGAGGGGAAAAAGGGTTAAGAGTTAGAGAATAGGGGTTTTCCTTTGTCAAACCCTAATTTGGTAATCAAACCCTAGAAAATGAAATGAAATAGAAAGAGAATGATGAATGAACAACATGCAATGTCACAACTCACCAAACCCTTGATGTTGAAATCTGAAGATATGCAACAAGATGCTCCAATGGATGCTTGAGAATTATGAATGAAAGTAAGCTAATGTGTGAATGAATGTTCTAAAATAATTGGGGATGAAAATGAGAGGAAAACCCTTTATTTATACTTGATTTTACAATATTTCCCAAAAATAACACATCTCAGGCCAACCTCAAGGTTAAGAGAATAAAATCCCATAAGAAAATTAAAATTATTTTGATTTTTGTGCCCAGTGGGACTACATCATCCCAGGTGGTGACTTGGTCCCACTAGGGAAATTTTGGGTATCAGGGATTAAAGTATATTTAATAAGGTTTAATGGAAATATTCTCAAAAATACACTTAAGTAAGCCCAAAAAGTGTAATAAGGGGTCATTTAAACATAAGAAAGGGTCAATTTAGTGATGAAAAGTCTAGAAAATCATTAGAGTTTCTTACAAATCTTTAAATCACTTTGAAATAAGACTTGGTAAGTAACAAAAAAGGGGTTATTTAAGTGAATTATAATGAAAGGATCCTAGAAAAGTGTGAAAGTGGGTTACAACACTTCACAACACTTTTACAAGACATCCTAGAATTCTTAATGGTTCTCAAGGTTCCAAGACCTAATGTGAATGTGTTGACCACATTACAACATTAAATCTAGGCAAAATCAAGCCAAAGTCCATGAGAGAGACTCAAGTGAGCGTAAAAATGTCCAACTATACATTTTTTGGTGACATAAATATATTGTGAGCTAATCCTCACCGTGGTTTTTCCCATTTTAGATTTTCCACGTAAAAATTCTGGTGTTCATATGTGATGATGCATTGGACCTTGTTTCCATGTTCTCTCTTGTTGATTCAATCAAATATATGATTATGTTTAGATGGGTTTTATGGAATATTGATTCACCCACCCTCTCAGTATTCTGGATATTCAATAGATCTAAAGAGCAACAAGGCACAAGCATACACTACCAAAGACAAAGAGAAAAGAAAAAAAACAAAAGAGGGGATGGATCAAGCTTTGACCATTTTTCCATCATGATGTGGACTAGATCTAGGTTGTTTGTTCAAAAAATGCATTCTCACTCTAAGGCAACAAAACTTTAGGTTATCTATTGGGTGAGTAATCCAAAAGGGTTAGACACATTCACATGTGACCGGTATGCGCTCACAACACACACACGAGTGTCTATGGGAAAGTCACACCTAGGTTCAGCTTCCCATCCAACCATACCAAAGTTATACCTCCTAATAACTTTGATAACGCGCCACACAACAATGAACTTTGAGCTTCATGAGATAAGAAAATCTTCCTATGCTTGGAACTCATGAACAAACAATATGGCTCCACATGCATGCAAGGTGTATTATGCAAGGTGGCCATATAATAAAAATTGCAAATGAAAAAATAATGTAAAGAACATTTAAAGGAGTCTTGCTTAGTTCATTTGAAGTATTAAACATATGGAATATTGTACCTAACATCTCTAAGAGAGGACGAATGAAAGAATAAAAGATTCATACCTTAGGGGACGCACTATGTCGCATCAATCCACTAAAAGGAATGTAATATGGGTATATGCAGGATCATGATGAGCCAGAAAGTGGCAATATGATGGGTATGTGTAGGGTATGTGGCTGATGACTTTTTTTACCCAAAATTCATGAACCGAAAAGGGTTTTTAAAGGAGATTCTAAAATTTTCACTAATATAAATTATGCTTTAATTTGAATTTAATAAAAAATTATTATTCATTCTCTATTTGAATTATGACTAAAGTCCTAATTGATAGGCTAATTGAAAAACATCTATAGCTTTCAAACATTATCACATTTTTTGAATCTGAAACATGAATCACATTTTATGCTTCACATACTATAGGATTAAGAAGAAAAAAAATTGAATTTCATGAAGTTTTGACCAAGTTAAGGTGGTCAAACATACAAGTCTTTTATATTTTTAAAAAGTTGTAATAAATAATTTATAATTAATTATTTACTTGGAAAAAAATTACAAAAAATATGCATCACATTGGGACATGAGTCCTCTACTTATATCTAAAATATTATAAAAAAATATTATCATTTTATTGTGGTTAGGGTGGTCAGACAGACACCTACTTATTTCTTTCCTGAAATTTAAGTGCTATTGCATTGAAATTTCAAATTTTCACCAAATATATATATATTTTTTAAATAAACCTAGTATTTTACAAAATAAATTCAATTTTCCACATATTATATTCTTACATATTTTTAAAATAAGATAGATAACTTATTCAAATTTTTGTGTCAAGTTTCCTAACTTTGATTTTTCTAAATTTTTCGCCACTTAAGGGCATGTGTTTTTTCCATGATGATCCTGCACATACCCATATGCTTAGAGAGATCATTCTCTTGGAGGATATCACACCAAATTTCATCCACAAAGCAAAAGACACATTTCATGAAGCAAGAAGACTACACCATGGAACATGTAAAATATAAAATAATAATGCCAATGTATGCCCCCACTTTAAAGCAATTGCTAAACACCATGCTATGAGCAATTACTTTAAAGTAGAAAATGATAAATGCTAATAATAAAGAGGACATGAGATCTTATTTGGAAATCCCTATGCCAATTCATATGTTTCCAAATAAAACTATGTCATGAAAGGGGAAGGGGTTTCCCCCAAACTGTATAACTTGGTATGTCACAGGCAAGCCAACTTAAGGCATATTGTCCACATCCCAAGATTTCTCTTATATGTACATGAAAGGTGGTCAACTAGCAAAAAGAGACAACAAAAAAGTGACATACAAGGACAAGGCTATCTAATCCCTTTCCCACACTTAGTGTAGTACAAGGATGAGCCGAGATGATTGATGAGAAACATGCTAGAGCGAAAATCAATATCAATTAGAGGAACAATGTGCTTCAACCCAAGGAAGAGCACCATAGTCCTTAAGATATTGAATTTTGGTACTCAAAGCCTTACATTCATTAGTAGAATAACCATGAACTCTATGATATGTGCAAAATGGACTCTTGTAGTAAAATTTATCTTGTGTTCTTGGACGAAGAGGTATCAGATGATCTTGGAGGAGTCTCATCAAGATACTCTCTTGATCAAAAGTAGATGATGTTTCGTCATTATTTTGCAACAAAGATATCTCTTGCTTTGTACAAGGTGTCATACCTACACAAGACTCTTTAAATTGCAAGATTTTGTTCTCTCCTTGAAAGGAGGATGTAAAATCTAACGAACTTGAATCATTAGTATTTTGTGTGATGACATTGATGTTAGGTGAAGATTTCTTTGTTTCTTTCATTTCTTTCAAATGGTAACAATCAAGACCACTAGTTTCTATAAGTTCAGGATGCACTAATGTTAAAGTCAACTTAGAGGAATCTTTGGTAATAGTGTTGATATTAAGTCAAGGCTTGTTTGTTTGTTTCGAGGGGAAATAACCAAGACCACTAGTCTTTTCTTGTGTGTGTAGCTCTATAGGGACACATATACATTTTTCTCTAGCACCACATCCTTTTCCACTATATCCAAGTTGTTTCATAATTTCATAACCTTTTCCATAAAGTTGTTTCATTTATTTTGGAGTTGGTTGTCATTTATAATCAGCTTCATCAAAGTTTTTTATGTAATTTTCTTGATCTTCTAAAGTGGTTGAGGTGGATGCTTTCGAAGGGTCTTCCAAATTTTTTGTTGACATTACCACTTTTTCTTTTCCTTTTACAAAGTATTTTTTTATGATCTTGTATTCTCACATGAATGATTTATAATCTAAGGAACTCTAATCATCTTCCAATAACCTCGTTACTTCTTCAATATTATTTTCTTTTTCTTTCGCTTGCACAGGTTCTACTTGTGTAGTTGGTGTCAATGTTTTCAAAGGATTTTCCTTTTTTTTCTCAATGTTTAAACAATTGTTTGGTTTATGATCAACTTCGAGTATGTACACTTTGTTGTTGTAGACATGCTTCATTATACGATGATTAGTAAAAGGAACCCCACTCATTGAATGAATCCATGATCTACCTAAAAGAATATTATATGTAATATCATGAGGCATAACATGGATTGGTGTTTCTAATGTGGTCTTTCAAAATTTAATAGGTAAAGTGATCACACCAAGCAATTGTTTTCCTATATTTTCAAATCCTTTAATAGAGAAAGAGTTAGGTTGAATTTTTTATTTATCCACACCAAGCCTATCCAAAAGTTTTATGCTACACACATTAAGAGTAGGGCCATTATCGAAAAGTGTTTTCTTTATCCTTGTTCTGTTGTATCTAGCTATTATCATGAAAGCATCATTTTGTTTTTTCACTTCCAAAGGAGGGAGATCGCTTTGGTGGAAAAAAATGTTAGTATTTATTCCTTGAATCATGGCTTCTATATCATTCGAATGTGCATTAGAAGGGATAGGAACCCGTTGTAAGGCACTTTGAATCATGTTATGATAGTGAGGGGATGCGTGAATAAGGACCCATAATGATATTTTAGCAGGAGTGTTCTTAAGGTGTTCAACAAGATCATACTCCTTTCCACTTTGTGAAGGAAAACGAGGAGGACCTAGTAAGATAGAATTAGGAAATGAGAGTGATGTTGAAGGTGTTTGTCTTGGCTACATATTGTTTCTAGTGTTATATGTATGAGAAATAGTGTTATAATTTAATAGCAATGAAACATTATTCTTAGGTGGTTCAAGGATGAGGATAGGTTTATTTTTATTTTTTTGTTGTTGTGAGGGTGGGTAAATAATTAAAGGATTCTTAGGATGTCCCAAAAGATATTTAGGAGGTCCAATAATCAACGGGGATCTAATAGACACTTGAGCATTCATAACCTTAGTATTTTCGGTTTGATGTATTTCTAATGAAAGGGCATCTAGTGTCATATTTTCACCATCATCTAAGGGAGTCACACCATTATTGTTTGAAAGAAATATGTCAATGTTGTCATTTTCTTCCTCAGTGATATCTTCCCTAGTAAGAGAGTTTTTAAGAGAACTACAAACTAGAAGTTCATGACATTCAAAAGTTGGTTCTTCTAAAATGACTTCATCACAAGTAATGGAGTTATCAATGGATGGATTTCCTTGCTTATCGACGATCACATTCTCTTGTTCAATAATTTTTTCCCTAGGGGAAGAGAGACAAATAGGACTTTCATGACTCTCATCGATTGGATTTTCTAACATCAAAATATTGTCTTTACCCATAGTAGAGATATTAGGAGAAGGCCCAATTTTATTGTTATGATTATCCACGATGTCATCATTTTTCTCTAAGGTCTCATTTTCATCAAATTCCATGGTCAGATTTTGTAACTTAGTAGCTTCATCACAAATAGGAGAGACATCAAGAGAAGGAAAACTATGATTTTCATGTCTACCAAATAGATATTTCCAAATAATAGGATCATTAGGGAAAGGAGGAACAAGATTCTCATGACTCTCAATAAGTGTATCTTCTAACACCAAACTATCTTCTTCACATCGAGGATGGGGTATGTGTAGGATCATGATGAGCCAAAAAGTGGTGATATGATGGGTATGTGTAGGGCATGTGGCTGACGACTATTTTTTTACCCAAAATTGATGAAACGAAAAGGGTTTTTAAAGGAGATTCTCAGTTTTCCACCAATATAAATTATGCTTTACTTTGAATTTAATAAACAATTATTATTCATTTTCTATTTGAATTATGACTAAAGTCCTAATTAATAGGTTGATTGAAAAACATCTATAGCTTTCAAATGGTTTCACATTTTTTGAATATGAAACATGTGTCACATTCTATGCTTCACATACTATAATATTTTTTTTAAAAATGAATTTCATAATGTTTTGACCAAGTTAAGGTGGTTAGACATACGAGTTTTTATATTTTTAAAATTTGTAATAAAAAATTCATAATTAATTATTTAATTGGAAACAAATTACAAAAAAATATGCATCACATCAAGACATGAGTCCTCTACTTATATCTAAAATATTATAAAAAATTGTTATCATTTTATTGTCGTTAGGGTGGTCAGACAGACACCTACTTCTTATTTTTTCCCTGAAATTTAAGTACTACTACTACATTGAAATTTCAAATTTTCACAAAATAGATTTAAAAAAAAAAAAACCTAGTAGTTTAGAAACTACATTCAATTTGCTACAGATTCCATTCTTACATATTTTTAAAATAACATAGATAAATTATTCAAATTTTTACGTCAAGTTGCCTAACTCTGATTTTTCTAAATTTTTTGGCACTTAAGGGCCTATTTTTTCCATGATGATCCTGCACATACCCAGGGATATTAGAAGGAAAAATTTGATTGTCATGGTTATCTATGATTTCATCCTCTTTCACTAAAGCATTCTTACAAGCAAGGGATTAATGAAAACTAGGTAAGGTGATGTTTAGAAATGTGTTTATGAGCTCTTCTTCTTGTGTCATAATATCTTCCCAAGAGGGAGGATGAGAGAGACAATCAAGACTTTCATGATTCTCAATGATTGTATCTTATTTCACCAAGATACCTTCGTCACTAGTAGGAGAGGTATCAGGATAAGAACAATTATGGTTTTCATGATTGTTCATGCTTGTATCTTCTTATATCATATTATCCTCACAAATAGAAGAGATAATAGGGTTTGAGATAGGCAATGTAATATTAAGGATTGTGTCAATAGTTTAATCCTATTGCTCTAAGTTATTCTCGTAACTATGAAAGATAGTAGAAGGATGAATAACATGTTTCTTAATGACCTCATTGTTGTACTCTAAATTGAATTCATGAGGGATTTTGTACTTATGCAATCCATTTTTAACCATATCAAAACCACATCTCTTAAAAGGAAACATGCTATCCTAAAATAGTAAGCTATCTAAATTATACAATGCTTTAAGGAAAGTGCAATGCAATGACCTAAATTGAAATTTGTAATTGCAATTTTTCATATTCAAAACAAGGTAATTTGTTGATTACACTATAAAACAATCTAAAAATGAAATGTTTTGAATGTAAATTTGAAATTAAGAAATGCCATTTTGGAACCAAATTAAGCTAGATCTAGTGAAATGCATGTAACAAAAACTCAACCAACTAAAACAGATAACTAATGACAACAAATAGAAGTGAAAAATCAAGGTTTTCAATGTTGTAAAAGGCAGTTTCAGGGCTGATCTAGGTCTAATTCTCCCAAAGGGGCGTATGAGTCCCAATCAAGCTTTTTCAAGGGCTCAAATGTTGGAAAATGCACAACACATAAATCCTAGAAAGTAGGCAAAACAACCTATACTAGCACTAAATCACCTGGAGGGGTGTATGAGTCATAGATTAGGGTTTTTGTACTATTTTCAACAAATTATGTGTAAATGTTATGCTTTTGGGTTTGGATGATGTCTAGACTAAGTGTAAATGCAGTTTTCAAGTGAAATTCAATTATGCAAGATGTAAAAATGCAACCTATATGTGCTTTCACTAATGCAAGATTTAGAAACCCTAGATGCCAATTAATTAATGAAAAACCTAATGTAAAGTCAATGCAAGCTAGATCTAGGATTATGATGCACTCCAAATCATAATTAAGGTGTTCTAATGTAGGTTCACCAAAATGTAATGTAGGAAATAGGGTTCCACTTTTTTGGAAGATGGAACACAATGGGATATGGGATCCTCTTATTTCACTATCATAACATTCAGAGAGACCCCTAGAGATCTCAAACTAGGGATGAAATGTAGGAAATAGATCTATAATAGGGGTATTCTAGGGTATAACAAATGAATAATGAAGGGTTCACCACCAACATAAGGCTTGGAAAGACAAGATATGCAAATGACATGAAGAACCTAACTAGATGACCTAGAGAATGAAACTGAAATACAAAATGATAAACTGAGAATGAAAAAAGGTGCACCTAGAGGAAAGATGTGATCAAAACAAGCTCCAAAACCATGAAATCCTGACTCTCAATGCTCATTAGGACTCATACACCAGTTGTGGTGTATGGGCCCTAGGTTGGTCTTGAAGAGCTAAAATTTTTGAATTTAGAGTTGCAAACTAAGAGGAATAAAACCCAAAAGCTATTCCCTAAAACCCTAACTGGGACTCATATGCCTGGACTGTCGCAAAGTGTCTCATTTTTTTGCGAAGTGTCCCAAGAGTATAATCTTGAACTAAAAATTTACAAGCCTCTAAAGATGGATCAAATAAGCACTTTCCCACTGATTTCATGCAAATTGGATGGATATTTTTCCCTAGATCTAACTTTTCGTGAGTCTGGACATCTTTTCATGACCACTTTGACAACATTTGAAACTTTTTTATTTTGGTACTTTTGAAGGATTTAGATCCACTTTTCTTCAATCTATAAACCTGCAATCACACATTAAAGATAGAAAAACTTTTTGATTGTTAGGAAATGGGGGTTTTCCTTGGTCAAAACCCTTTTAGGTAATTAAACCAAATGGTGAGATAATGAAAAAAGAAAATGAAACATGAAACATGGAACATGGAATATGCAGAATGATACCTTGAATCATGTCTTGTAAATATACAATCTAACATGAAATGACCATGAAAAATGTAGATCTATATCTTGAAATAAGTGTAGAACAATGCTTAATCTTAGATCTTGAATGCTACATCACAACACTAGCTCAACAACATGCTTGATGCTTGATGACCTTGACATGATAATGGATCTTGAATTTCTACAAAAAATAATGAAGAATTCTTCCCTTGAATGTTCTTAAGTGCTCTTGTGAAGTCTTGTAAACTCTTGTAACCATAAAATTACTATTTGAAATGCTTGCTTCAAAGTCTTAGGTGAAAATGAGTGAAATGACCTTGTATTTATACTTGCTAATGCCAAATTTCCTGAAATTACAACACTACAAGGCAAAATCAAATCCAGGAGGATAAAATCCTACCAAGAATTTGAATTAAATTTGATTTTGGGCCATGCGGGACTCATATTCTAGAAGTGGCATATAAGTCCCATTAGGCTTAACTATGGGACATATTTTTCAAAAAATACTTAGAATGATGTAAAATCCAGATCAGGGCCCAAAAACTTGGGTGGGACTCATATGCCCAAGGTGGCGTATGAGTCCTAGATCACTAAATTTGGGCCACATAGCCTAAAAATACTTGAATTATGATTGGATGTTGGTTTATGTTAGGATTATCCTTAGAAAGATGCATTAATTAAGGATTGTGGATGTAAAATAAGGCCAATCAAAGCATAAAGAATCCCAATTATTTAATAAAACCCTAGAAAAGTGTGAAAGTGTGTTACAACACTTTACAACACTCTATATAAGGCACCAATAAGCTCATTTAGTTCATAAGGGCCCAAGAACTAATGTGAATATGTTATGCATATTACAACACTATATCAAGGCCATGTTAGGGAGTACTTTTTTTATCATTACAATACCAGAAGAACATATTATCTGGAGGAAGAACATGTTGGATCCCCTAATTCATGTGGAAAAATAGAGAAAGGAAAACCATTGGTGATGAGAAGTTCTTTGATGGATGGAGAAGTAACTGAAGAAGCACCACAAAGGAAAAGTTTGTTTAGAACTAGATGTAAGTCTAGAGGAAAGGTATGTAAACTTATCATTGATAGTGGTAGTACTGATAATATAGTTTTAGAGGAGGTGGTAACGAAGCTGAATTTGAAGAGATTGAAACACCCAAACCCTTATAGGATAGCATGGATTCAAGATGATCATAAGATATTGGTGAATGAACAATGTTTCATGAAATTTTATATTGGACCATATAGGGATGAAGCATTGTGTGATATTATTCCTATGGATGCATGCCATTTATTGTTAAGAATAACATGGGAATATGATAAGAAATCTATTCATGATGGAAGAAGGAATATTTATACTATGACATAAAATGGAAGAAGAATCAAGTTGATACCTTTCGAGGAAGAGGAGAAGACTGAATTTTGTGGCACTACCAGACTATGTTTGGTAGATGGAAGAAAAATTATTGATGGATTGAGGAATGAGAACATGCATTTTGCATTGATTACAAAGAAAATAAATGGTTAGAAGATAGAAAATCCCACAGAAGAAAGTGAAGAAGTTGTAGAGATGTTGACCGAGTATAAGGCCATCATTTGAGACAATGTACCAGACAGTTTACCCAGAGGTCTAGAGTATCAGTCATCAGATAGATCTAATACTAGGAGAGAGTTTTCCAAAGAAAGTAGCACACAAAATGACACCAATAGAGAATGAAAAGTTGAACTAGCAGATTCAAGAGTTGCTGACAAAAGGATTGATCGAAGAAATTTTGAGCCCTTGTGAAGTACTTGTTGTAGTTGCACCTAAGAAGGATGGAGAGTGGAGAATGTGTACTAATTCAAGATCAATTAATAGGATCACTGTCAAGTATAGATTTCCATTGCCAAGGATGGATGACATCATGGACCATTTGAGTGGAGAAAAATATTTTACAAAGATTGACCTAAAGAGTGGATATCATCGTATTATAATCAAATGAGATAAATGGAAAACTACATTTAAGACAAATGAGGGATTTTATGAGTGGTTAGTGATGCCTTTGGATTGATGAATGCACTAAGAACTTTCATGAGGTTGATGAATAAGGCATTGAATAAATTCTTGGGTAAGTTTTTCATTGTTTACTTGGATGATATTCTTATTTTTAGTAAGACTGGAGAGGAATGTTTGGGACACAACCAACAAGTATTGCATTGGTTAAGAGAATACAAGTTGTTGATTAATGTCAAGAAATGTAGTTTCATGAAGAAAGAGTTAGTTTATTTTGGATTTGTTATTTCTACTAAAGGATTGAAGATGAACCCGAAGAAAGTGAAAGAAATTTTAGATTGGCCTACACCAGTAAATGTTGGAGAGGTAAGATCATTCCATGGATTATAAATTTTCTATTGAAAGTTTATCAAAAGTTTTAGTAGTGTTTGTACTAGTATAATTTTCCAAATAAATGACTACGTGACTAAAAATTTTAGTCAGAACAAATAAAAATGATTAAAATATACTAATTTTTTGCAACTCATCTATAAATGAGTAAATAAATGACTAATTTGGTCGTTGAATAAAAAATTATTTATTCACAGAAATAAAATGACTAAATAGTTAGTCACGCAAATACGAACTCACTTTTGAAAAGAATATTGTTAAAATTATAAGTGCTAAAAGCAATTGCATTTTTCTTAAAGGGAAAATCAAAAGATATTGAAAAATAAAAAATTTCCAAAGCTTAGGTGCCAAAGTGGGAAATGGTTTTAGTTTTTTCTTCATTACACCTTTTTGATAAGGAGGTTTAGGGTTTTGGAGAAACTTTCATCATGCCTGGAGTGGAATCAACAACTTTCATTTCAGATGAAGACATGTGTTTGAAGGAGTCTTACATGGAAGAAACAAGAAAGGGGAAAGTAGCTCCTAAAAGCTAGAGGCATGTTGCAAAGTTTTGAAAGGCATGTTGCAAGGTTTTGGAGAAACTTTCAACATTCTTGGCATGGAATCAACAACTTTCATTTTAGATGAAGATACATGTTGCAATTTAAAAGAGAGAGAGTATGGCATGGTGCACAAAGATAGACTTACATTACTACTTCATAAGTATTAGGCATGCATGGTGTTACCCAATTTTTAATCATTGTTGAGCTTTTGGAAGGGTTTTCATCAGTTTGGGTTTTCTGAGTTTTGTAAAAAATTCTCTAGAATTAGTAAAACTAATCCCAAAGACATGATTTTTTGTAATTTTTTATATTGGATGTAGAGTCATTTTCTTGCTCCTCTAAACAATCACTCTCCTACAGTTAGCATGATTTTTCAAAGGTCTATAAGGAATTATTTCAATAATCTTAGTATCAATTGAATGGAATTTGTTTTGATTTATAGCTGAGCCAAGAGCTTTTTATAAGTTCAACTCCCAAATTTTATGTTAGCATGCTTTTTGGCAAGAAATTTATTAGTTAATTCCATTCTATTAAATATTAGCCTAGTTCATGGATTGATAGCCTATGGTGGAGAAGATGGTGCTTTGGAATGCTTTGATCTAAGACAAAAAGCTTTTATTGGGATAATTAGTATCGTTGCATCACCAAGAGATAATGAGCAAGTATTGGCGATAAATTATACTCTAGTAATTTTTTTTGTTACAAGTGTCATAAACTACTGCAAATATATATCTTATCATCTATTCATTTTATTCATAAATTGATCGAAACATTTCAGGAAGTCACAATAATACGATTTGATCAAATATAAGGATTGCATGTGGCATTCAGAACTAGTTCAAGATAGGCAAGTAAAAAATTATAGGGTATCATCCAAGATTTGTTATTTTTCCATTCAAGGGTATTATATTGATAATTTTTTGTACACATTTTTATCTATAATGGAAGATTCTCAGTCCATTCTTAAATGAATAAGCAATAAGTAAAAGTGAGATAGGTTTTGAGATTTGGCATGTAAGGTTTCATATTGTTTAGTATTTGTGGTTTAATACTTAACTACTGGGATTTCAACACTACATAAACAATATGATCATTGATTAAATCCTATTAATTTAATAGGTGCAAGATTCAATATAAGCAACAGAAAAGATGGATAATAGAAGAGATAATAATTGCATTGAGGTGTGTTTCTATGTAATATAGCTATTCTAGAGTAACATCTTTTGACAATGTAAAATCCTATTTTTTGTGAGTGATCTTGATGCATAATTTTTGTAGATATTACATTACCAATTTACAATATCTGATGTTAACTCATTCACTTTGAAACCTGGTTAATAAACTTGCAATTTTCTCTTTTAAAAATAGTAATATAAAATTATAAAATATTGTGCTAAAATTAATTGTTTTAGGTGTTGAAACTAATTAGAGATAGTTGCATCATGCATTAAACAAAATAAGAACTAAAATATTACAAGAAATTGAGCACAACCACAAGCTACTAAGGTAATTTTCTTCTCTCGCTATTCTCCTTTGAGAGCTCAACATGGAGAGAAACTCAAGAATATTAAGGAAATTGGCCTTCTTTAACCGCTATTCTATAGAAATTAGAAGCTTATTACATTCTTGAGGTCATCGAGGACACCATTATGCAAAACTAAGCTATCCTAACATTGGCAATGCTCTACAAATTGATTATATACACACTAGTCTATTGCACTTAACAACAAAATATGCTTGAAAATGGAAATGAAAAAGCCAAAAAAGTAGACAAGACATTGTTTGAAATTGTTATAGAAAAACTACCAAGACAGAAAAGATAGATCTACTACATTTAGTTAGAACAAACATGGAAATTTCAAAACCACCACTTGTTGCATCTGGTGGTTCTACCACCTCTACATGCTCCATCCATTCACCTTGTACATATACATACAATAAAGAATGGCATTGTAGTTCAGGAATGAATTGTAATTCTATAATAAGTAGATTTTGAATAATAATACCCCTCAGTAGCATGATAAAAACTCATATTATTCACTAGTAAGTGATTTTCCTTTTAGTCACAACTTTCTCTCCTAAGTTGTACAGTTGCAAACCTGCATCCTATGCAAAACAATGTGTTAGTTCAAATTTTTTAAGAGACACACCAAACATCTTCTACAAGATCAATTCAACTAGTGCGAGAGGACCTAAAGCATTGGCTTCTCAACTTTTTATCTTTCTTTAGACCTACACCCAATAGTAGCTCCAAAACTTGTTTTTTAAGAATAAGGCATTTTTCCTAGGCCTATACTTAAAAGAAAAGCAAGGGAATACACTCTCTCTTGTAAAAATGATTTTCTACTTGGTTCACATTCTTTTTCCATTTTGACTCTAATGTCATATATATTTTTTATGTTTCCTATTAGATTATTAGTTGAGGTCTTGAATGTAATATTTGTTCTCTCTTCCAGTGTTTTCTATGTTTTCCTAATGTTCTTTACTTGGGAGGAGTTTCCATAATTTTTTTATTTCATCCTAAGGAAATTACTATGTGGATTTTTTTATTCTATTTTTTCTTGGAAAGTGCTAGTTACAAATCTAGGAAAAATATATGGTCTTGACTCTTGACATTCTGGTAAGAGACATTGAGTAGTTGTTTACAATAGTACTTGGATGTGTTGAAAGCTAATTTGTTACAATGGCCTCTGCTCAAGGAATGAGATATAGATTTTGAGTATATTCCTTAGATATCATTATAGCTATGGTAGATTGAAGTTTGTGTGCATTCCCAAGGTAATAATTTTTCAAAGTTGAGCCAAGCTCAATGTTGATGTACAATGGGCATGTTTAGATTTTTTTATATTTTTTTATATTTTGGTAGTGCTTTTCATTATCGAACAATCATTATCAATATTTTGTGGGAGGTCAGCTATCTCCATGTTACTAGGAACTAACAAGTCTGCCTGTGATAGACTATCTTTTGTATCTAAAGGATTCCTAAATTTTCTTATCCTTATACGCATAATCTTACTAGAGTTCCAGAATTTGGATTTTCCTCTTATCAGTGCTTCCTTTGAGGTTGAAGTTGCAACATAGGTATGAAAATGTGATGTGTTTTAAGTCTCCCATATTTTTGGGGAACAACAATTTACTTTCTACACCAAGAACTGGATATGTAACATGGAACTTAAGCCAACTGAAGCATTGAAGAAGCAGTTGTACTCCTTGTTCTCCTTTTGAAGACATATTCCTTGTTTCTCTCACACAATCAATTACTTTTCTCTTATATCTTGTTGTAATTAGGTAGAAGATGAGAAGCAACTGGACTTTTGGTATCAATTTTTGCATCCATCAAATTTATAGCACATGCTCGAGCCTTCACAATCAATAAAAGAATTGATTATTTCCTTTCTCTTATATGGTTCCATTGTGTTTTCTTAAAGAATTGTAGGTTTCTCTTATGGATATTAGTTTCTTTCACAGCTACACCTTTCTCTTCCTAATCTTTTTGACAATATTCCATGAGTTTGTGTGAATGCAGGTCAAATTCTTGAGGTTGTTTTGTGCTTGATAAGTAGGTCCAAGGCTTCTCCTGTTACTGGTGTATCACCTTTTTTGTGCTTTCAATCACTTCTCCCTAATTTTCCATGATGTTAACCTTGTTTATATTATTGAGTAGTGTTTTTTCATTGGTGTTTATAGGTATAATATGGATGTCTTGAAAGAGTAGCTCATAAGATAAATTTGGGTTGGCTTTGATACTCAAATATTTTGTAAAAAAAATACTTTTATCTTGTGCAGGTTGCATTACCACTAGATATTGGAATATTTTTTGTGGGCTATGGGGTTAGCCTTAATTCCTATATAGTACGTATCCTTTCTATATAATATTAAAAGGGTTGATGTTTATCCTCTGAATATATGGGTGAATCAACATTAGTATTTATATAGTATAGCTAACCATGACTCATTTTATAGCATATATAGCATTTTGAGGTCTGAAAAAGGTTGATTATGTTTTTTTTGACATTTCTTTTAATTCCCTTATTTTTAAATACTTGGATAGGTTCATGTCTACATAGTTGAAATAACTCCCAATAACTTGAGAGGAGCACTCACAAATACAAATCAGGTGAGAGTCTTTAATCCACCTTATCCTTTTTCAATAGATTGGTGAGAACATGATTAAAATAGATAGAATTATATCAGTTAAAAGTTAGAAGAAGCATCATTGCACTTCATTATGCCCAAAACTAAGTGCTCCTATCTGCAAATCTAAGTTTCATTGTTGACTCCTCTAACAGTTGTCGATAACTATTTCTATACTAATAGTATACCTTCTTAGAATGTTGGTGACATGGAAAAAAAATTCCATTATAGGTAATAAAATCCATTAAGATACCAATTGACATGCTTTCATCAAATAAAACATCACCATAAGTAGTGAATTTTCTCCATCCACATTGAAGTCTAGTAAAAATCAAAATATATATAGGTTTAGTATCATAAATACATTGAAATTGTATTTTTGCATTTGAGGAAACTCAACATTGGTCCACTCATATCTAGCATGAATTCTCTTTGTAGGATTTATCCCCTATAATATTTTGGTCTTGGGCCTCTTCCTTATTCTAGAGTCCCCCAGGTGGTTGGTGAGTAGCTTTTTCATTCGGTAATTTCATCATGTTTTGTGGCTAATATGTAGGCAATTAAAAGAGTGAGTGGAATTATGGGAACCTAATCTAAAAAAAATGTAATCTAGATGATGATATAATTAGGAATTTAATTTTTAATACCAGAAAAATTTGATTATTTTGTTGATGAATTAGTTGTGGTCTTGGGGATCACTCCCATTATAAACATAAGTTTTGTAGTGTACAAAAATATATCCCTTTACATTTTCACACTTGTTTGGGCCCTCCTTGTGGATTTTGGCTTAATGTTGCCTTGATTTAGTGTTGTAATGTGGATCACACATTCACATTAGGTATTGGACCCTCATGAACTAATGGATCTTAATGGTACCTTTCTAAAGTGTTGTGAAGTGTTGTAACACACTTTCACACTTTTCTAAGGTTTTATTAATTAATTACACCTAATAAATCTCTTTATAACTTTAATATTGCCTAATTTGGAGTGTTGTAAAGTGTTGTAACACAGTTTCACACTTTTCTAGGCTTGTCATTAATAATTGGGCTTGCTCATGCTTCAATTGGCCCTATTTTGTATCCACAAGCATCAATTATTGTATCTTTTCGAGGATAATCCTGACACCAATAAGTAACCAATCATAATTTAGGTGCCTCTAGCTTGTGTGGCCCAAATTTAGTGATATGGGACTCATTTTCCACTTTGGGTGAATGACTTCCACCTAGATTTTTGGGTCTGAAACCTATTTTTACACCTTTATAAGAACTTTTTATTTTTGGTCCCATACATTATGCCAGATAGGACTCATTCACCATCTTGGTTGAATGAGTCCCATGTGGCCAAAAATTTAAATAATTCAAATTATTAGTGGGATTTTTTCCTCTTAGATCTAATGTTGGCTTGCAATGTTGTAATTTCGAGAATTATTGCATAATTAAGTGTAAATACAAGGTTCTTTCACTCATTTTAACCCAAGAATTTTGTGAGAGCACCCATAATAGAAAATTGAGTTCACAAGATCATTCAATCATTCACAAGGGAATTCAAGTGTCTTCAAGGGAAGATTCTTCAACAATTGTTACAAAAATTCAAGATCCATCATCATGTCAAGCATATCAAGCATCAAGCATGTTATTGAGCTAGTGTTGTGATGTAGCATTGAAGATCCAAGATCAAGCATTGTTTGATTCCTATTGTCAAAGATCAAGATCTACATCCTTCATGGCCATTTCATGTTGAGTTGCAAATTTACAAGATATCATTCAAGGTATTAATTTCCATGTTTCATGTCCGTGTTTCATTGTTTCATCATTTGGTTTAATTACCTAAAAGGGGTTTGACCAAGGCAAACCCCTATTCCCTAACCATCAACAAGTTTTTATTTCTCTCTATGTGTGATTGCAAATCTAGGTTTATTTGAAGACTTGAAGATCATTAAATATTATGTTACAAGATTGTTGGAGTTGTCTCCCCATTTGCAAGGTTATAATCTTCACTAAAAGGTCGTCTACAACCCCAAAATTAGAGTTTCAGACCCAAGAACCTAGAGGAATAGATTGAGCAGACTGAGAAGAGAAAATTCAAACCTTGAATTTCCAAAAAAGAAAAACTGGACTCATTCACCACAAGTGGTGAATGAGTCACACTATAGGTGTTTTCAGAGATCTTTGTAGATTTGGATACCCATTTGCCCAAAACCTGTTCCTGTGCAAAAATCCAAAATTGAGATTGATTCACCTAAAATGGCGAATGAGCCACAGTAGGTAAAACTTTTAGGATTTGCAGAATTTCCAGTCTCCATTCAAGTCTCTACAAGTTTCTAGGTGCACACATTCTATTTTGTAACTTTTTTTTGTTTTACATACTTTTCTACATCATTTTGTAGGTCATTGCATCAAACTAGGGTTTAGTGTTGCATCTTGCATTTTATTGTCTTTTCCAAGTTTAGACTTGGTCATGAACTCCTCTTGTAATCTGAAATCATCTCTTAAGATACCCTATTGTTAGATCTCTTCCTTCATTCTTCATTAGGTTGAGTTATCTAGAGCATCCTTGAATGTTAGTTGGAGAAAAGTGATGTTCTATGTCCTAAACCATAAAGCATCCATTTTTCAACTAATAATTTTAGTGAACCTACATTTAGAATACCTTTTTTTTCTGATTTGGAGTCCATCATCATCCTACATTTAGCTTGCACTAACTTTGTGTGAAGATTTTCATTGGTTAATTTGCATCTAGGGTTTCTAAATTTTTTTACTATTGAAAGTGCATATAGGTTGCATTTTTGCATCTCAAATCATCTCAAATCATCTGAAAATTGCATTTTCATTTAGGATACACATCATAAAAACTAAAAAGCATAAAAATCAATTGAATTTTTTTGAAAATTTTGAAAAAAATCCCTATTGGGACTAATATTCCACCTTGGGTGAATCAGTCCCAATGCACCTCTGAAACAACCTTTTACAACACTAAAACCTTGTTTCTACACTTTTGTTTGCTACCATTAACTATCTATTTAATTTGGTTGATATTTTGTTACACGTATTTCACTAAATATAGCTTAATTTAGTCCATTTCATGCATTCCTCAATTCAAAATTTGCATTTACAATATTTCACTTTCAGAATTTTGTATAGTGTAATCAGCAAATTACCTTTTTTCAATTCAGAAAATTGCATTTAAACATTTCACTTTAGATCATTGCAATACACTTTCTTTACCTTTCCATAATAGCATATTTTCTTTCAAGAGATGTGGCTTTGATATGCTTAAAATGGATTGCATAAGTACAACATCCCTCTTATGAGTTCAATTTAGATTACAATAATGAGGTCATTAAGAAACATGTTAGTTATCCTTATACTATCTTTCATAATTATGAGAACATCCTAGACCAAGTGGATCAAACCTTTGACACAATCCTTAATATTACATTGCCCATTGATGAGGATGGTAGTGTAGACAATCATAACAATCATACTTATTCTTCTCTTGATACCTATCCTCTTAGTGACAAAGGTGTCTTAGTGAAAGAAGATACAAGCATTGAGAGTCTTGATTTTCCCTATCCTCCTCCCCCTTTGGAAGATATTAGAAAACAAGAAGATGAGATCATAGAAACATTTCTAAACATCACCTTACCTAGTCTTCATTCATCCTTTCTTGTGAATGTTTTAGTGAAAGAGGAATGATATCATAGAACCATGACAATCAAAATTGTCCTTCTCCTAATATCCCTCCTAGATGTGAAGAGGATAGGTTAGTGTTAGAAGATGCACCTATTAAGATTCATGAGAATCTTGTCCCTCTTTCCCTAATGATCCTACCATTTGGGAAGATCTATTTGGTAAGCACAAAATCATAATTGTCCTTCTCTTGATGCCTCCCCTACTTGTGAAGAAGCTACTTTACAAAATTTAACCATGGGATGTGATGAACATCGTACAAGATCTCTCCTACTGGGGTAGATAATATGGCACAAGAGAATGGGACCTTAGAGAAAAATGACAATCAAATAGAGCCTTCTCCTAATATCCCCACTATTGATAAACAAGAAAACCCAACTATTGATAACTCCCTCACATGTGATGAAGTCATTTTAGAAGAACCAACCTCTGAATTTCATGAACATCTAATTTTTCATTCTCCTAAAATCTCTCCTCCTAGGGAGGGTATCATGGTGCAACAAAAGGAAAACATTGACAATAATGATATTAAGCCCCAAGATGAAGATGATGTAGTATTAGACTCTCCTTCATTAAGGGATGTTAATATTATTCAACCTCAACTCATCCTTTACCCCCCTTCACACAAACTGCACACTCAAAACAAACCCAAATTCATCCTCAACCCACCTAAGATTAATGTGTCGCAACAACCAAGTCATAATACTGTTGCTCATACATATAACACTAGAAACAATCCACAACCAAGAAAAACACCTCCAACATCCCTCCCATTGCCGAACCCCACTTTACCAGGTCCTCCTCATTTATCTCCACAAAGTGGAAAGGAGTAGAATCTTGTTGAACAACGAACAACTTAAGAACATTCCTGCTAAGATATCCCTATGGGACCTAATTCAGAATTCACCTAATTATCACACTATGCTTCAAATAGCCTTACAACAAGTTGCTATCCCTTATAATGTGCAACTAAATGAAATAGCAGCCATGATTCAAGGACTAAATACTGACATTATTTTCCACCAAATTGAGCTCCCTCCTTTGGAAGTGCAGAAACAAAATGAAGCTTTCATAAGAATATCTCAATACAAAAGAAAAGGGATAAAGAGAACCTGTGTGGATAATGGCTCCGCCCTTAATGTGTGTAGTGTGACCCTTTTGGATAGGATTAGCATCAATAAATCAAATGTTCAACCTAATTATTTATCTATTAAGGGATTTGACAATGTAGGAAAACAACCGCTTAGTGTGCTCACTTTACCTATTACAGCTGGGAAGGCCACATTGGAAACATCGATCCATGTTATGCCTAATGATATTTCATATAATTTCCTTCTAGGAAAGCCATGGATTCATGCAATGAATGGGGTGCCTTCTACTCTTCATCGTAAAATGAAATACATCTACAATAACAAAGTGTACACACTCAAAGCAGACCCTAACCCAAATACTTGTTTAAACATTGAGAAAGGCAAGGAAAATCCTTTGGCAACATTAACACCAACCACACAAGTGGAACCCATAGAACAAAAAGGAAAATTAAAACACATTGAGGAAGTCACAAAGCTATTAGAAGATGATTGGGGTTCCTTAGACTTTGAGCCGACATTCATGGGAGAATACAAGATCATACACAAAGAGTCTAAAAAGGGAAAGGAAAAAGTGGTAATGTCAACACAAAATTTAGAAGACCCTTCGAAAGCATCCACCTCCACTACACTAGAAAAAAAGACAACAAATTACACAACAACCTTTGACAAAGTTGATTACGAAGAACTACTAGATCCAAAAGAAATGAAAAAGCTTTATGGAAAATGTTATGAACTTATGAAACAACTTGGATATAGTGGAAATGGATGTGGTGCTCAGGAACAAGGTATCCATGTCCCTATAGATCCTAACAAGAAATGACTCATGGTCTTGGTTGTTGTCCTTTGATAGAAATAAACAAGCCTTCACTCAATATCAACACTCTTACATCAAAAGATTCTTCTATGCTAACTTTAATAGTAGTGCATCCTAAATTGACATACACTAGTGGTTTTGATTGTTATCCTTTCAAATAAATAGAGACGTCCTCACTTAACATTAATGTCATCACACAAAACACTTATGATTCGAATTTGATAGATTTTACACCTCCAATAAAGGAGAATACAAAATCTTGCAATCTAAAGAGTCTTGTGTAGGTATGGCAACTAATACTAAGCAAGAGATCTTTTCTACAAAATAATGAAGTATCCTCTACTTTTAATCAAGAAGGTATCTTGTCGAGACTCCTCCAAGATTGTTTGATATCTCTCCCTCCAAGAACACGAAATAAATTCTACTACAAACATTCATTTTGCGCATATCACAGAGTTCATGATCATTCTACTAATGAATGTAAGGCTTTGGGTAACAAAATTCAACATCTCAAGGAGTGTGGTGCTCTTCCTTGTGATTGAAGAACTTAATTCCTCTAACTGATACTTATTTTCATCCTATTCAACTCATCCTTGTCTTGTACTAAGTGGGGGCAAGGGGTTAGTTATCCTTTTCCTCGTATGTCACTTGTCCTTGCCTCTTTCAGCTAGTTGAATTCCTTTCATGTACATATAAGAGCAAGTTTGGGATGTGGATGACATGCCTTAAGTTGGCTCACATGTGACATACTACCTTTTTCATGATGTAGCTTATTGGAAACATATGACTTGGAATATGACTTTCTGAATAAGCTCTCATTTATTCTTCTACTTTAAAGAAATTGCTCACAGTAATGGTGTTAGCAACCGCTTTAAAGTGGAGGAATACATTGACACTCATGTTTCATTATGTGATTTTATTTCTTCTTGCAATGCATCCTTTTCTTGGTGATGTCAATGGGTTTGATTTCCTCTGAGAGTGTGATATTTCTTTGACTTTTCCTCTCTTGGAGACATTAGACACGATGTTCCCTAAGAAGAGACCTTGCATGAACTAAGAAAAATCCCTTTGAACAAACCTTACACTATTTTGTATTTACAATATCTATGAGTTTCAAGCATATGAATTTTTTCTTTCGTCATGGAGCTTGAAGATCATTTTTTGTGTGGCACCTTATCAAAGTTATCAGGAGGTATAAATTTGGTATGGTTTGAACAAGAAGCTCGACTGAGGCATGACTTTCCCCATAGCCACTCACATGTGTTTGTGAGTGAATACCAACCATGAGTGTATGTTTCTCACCTGGTGGACAGCCTGAAGTTCCACCACCTCAAAGTGAGTATGCATTTTTTTGGACAAACAACCTAGATCTGATCCACATCATGTTGGATAAACGGTCAAAGCTTGATCCACATCTTTTTTATTTTTACTTTTTTTTTTGTTTTTCTTTCTTTTAGTTATTGACATTGCATGTTTGCATATCTTGTTTTGGTACATATTATACACCTTGTGCATGTACTTTTGTGCTTATGTCAGTTTGACTTAGGATCTTGGATCCTAGGGGCTTGACCACCTCTTCTATCTTTTTTATCCTAAACCATCCACATTGGTAAACCAGGACCCCTCTTGAATGTCTACTTTAGTGTGAGTTTGAAGCAAGTTCATCCTCTCACTAAAGTGGGGGCTAAATGTAGTGTAGAAAAATTTATCCCTTCACATTTTCACACTTGTTTGGGCCCTCCTTGTGGATTTTGGCTTAATGTTTCCTTGATTAATTGTTTTAATGTGGATGACACATTCACATTAGGTCTTGGTCCCTCGTGAACTAATGGATTTTAATAGTACCTTGCTAAAGTGTTGTGAAGTGTTCTAACACTTTCAAACTTTTTTAAGGTTTTATTAATTAACTACACCTAATAAATCTCTTTTTAACTTTAATATTTCCTAATTTGGAGTATTGTAAAGGGTATGTGCGAGGATCATGATGGGCCAAAAGTGGCAATATGATGGGTATGTGGCTGATGTCTATTTTATTACCCAAAATTGATGAAACAAAAGGGTTTTTAAAGGAGATTCTCAAATTTTCACCGATATAAATTATGTTTTACTTTAAGTTTAATAAGTAATTATTATTCATTTCTATTCAAATTATGGTGAAGTCTTGATTGATAGGTGATTGAAAAACATCTATAGCTTTCAAGCGGTATCAATTTTTTTGAATCAAACATGTCACATTCTATGCTTCGTTTACTATAGGATTAAAAAAAGAAAATTTGAATTTCATGAATTTTGACCAAGTTAAGGTGGTAGACATACGAGTTTTATATTTTTAAAAAGTTGTAATAAAAATTTATAATTAATTATTTACTTGGAAAAATTTACAAAAAATATACAAAACACCGGGCATGAGTCCTCTACTTATATCTAAAATCTTATAAAAAATATTATCATTTTATTGTGGTTAGGGTGGTTAGACAAACACCTACTTCTTATTTTTCCACTGAAATTTAAGTACCTTTGCATTGAAATTTAAATTTTCACCAAATAGATTTTTTTTTTAAACATACCTAGTAGTTTAGAAACTACATTCAATTTTCTCAGATTCTATTCTTACACATTTTGAAATAACATAGATAACTTATTCAAATTTTACGTCAAGTTTCCTAACTCGATTTTTTGAATTTTTGCCACTTAAGGGTCTGTTTTTTCCATGATGATCCTACATGCCTAAAGTGTTGTAACACACTTTCACACTTTTCTAGGATTTTCATTAATAATTGGGCTTTCTCATGCTTTAATTGGCCCTATTTTTAATCCACAAGCCTCATTTATTGCATCTTTTTTAGAACAATCCCGACACCAATTAGTAATCAATCATGATTCAGGTGTTTCATTCTTGTGTGGCCTAGATTTAGTGATCTTAGACTCATTCACCACTTTGCTTGAATGATTCCCACCTAGATTTTTGGGTCCCAAACATGTTTTTACACCTTTCTAAGCACTTTTTATTTTTGGTCCCATACATTATTCCAGATGGGACTCATTCACTATCTTGGGAGAATGAGTCCCGTGTGGCCCAAAATTGAAATTAATTCAAATTCTTGGTGGGATTTTGTCCTCCTAGATATGATGTTGGCTTGTAGTGATGTAATTTCAAGAATTATTGCATAATTAAGTATAAATATAAGGTTTTTTCACTCATTTTCACCCAAGAATTTTGTGAGAGCATTCATAATAACAAATTGAGTTCACAAGAGCATTCAAGCATTCACAAGGGAATTCAAGTGTCTTCAAGGGAAGATTCTTCATCTATTGTTACATAAAATCAAGATGCAACATCATGCCAAGCATATCAAGCATCAATTATGTTATTGAGCTAGTGTTGTTATGTAGCATTGAAGATCCAAGATCAAGCATTGTTCTATTCCTATTGTCAAATATCAAGATCTACATTCTTCATGGCCATTTCATGTTGAGTTGTATATTTACAAGATATTGTTTACAAGACATCATTCAAGGTATTAATTTCCATGTTTCATATCCTATGTTCATGTTTCATGTCCTTGTTTCATTGTTTCATCATTTGGTTTAATTACCTAAAAGGGGTTTGACCAAGGCCAACCCCTATTCCATAATAATCAATAAGTTTTTCTTTCTAGATCATTGTGTGATTGTACATATAGGTTTCTTTGAAGACTTGAAGATCATTGAAGATTAGGTTACAAGCTTCTTGGAGTTGTCTCCCCATTTGCAAGGTCATAATCTTCACTAAAAGGTCATCTACAACACTGAAATCAAAGTTTCAGACCTAGGAACCTGGAGGAGCAAATTGAGTAGACTAAGAAGAGTAGATTCAAACCTTGAATTTCTAGAAAATCCAAACTAGTGTAGGTGTTTTTCAGATCTTTGCATATTTGGATACCCATTTTCCCAAAATTTGTTCCTGTGCAAAAATCCAAAACTAGGACTGATTCACCCAGAATGGTGAATGAGTCCGAGTAGGTAAAATTTTTAGGATTTGCAAAATTTCTAGTCTCAATTCAAGTCTCTACAAGTTTCTAGGTGCACACATTCTATTTTGTAACTTTTTGTTCTATTTTACTCACTTTTTAGGTCATTTTGTAGGTCATCTTGCATCAAACTAGGGTTTAGTGTTGCATCTTTCATTTTATTATCTTTTCCAAGTTTAGACTTGGTGGTGAATGCCTTTTGTAATCTAAAATAATATCTTAAGATACCCTATTGTCAGATCTGCTCCTTCATTCTTCATTGGGTTGAGGTCTCTAGGGCATCCTTGAATGTTAGTTAGAGAAAAGTGATGTTCTATGTCCTAAACCATAAAGCATCCATTTTTAAACTAATCAATTTTATGCATCAACCCTTCTATTGCCAATTATAAAAATCATAAATGACCAAAAAACCTATTAACCTGACATTGCTTTTGTTGCTTCACCCATTATGTTGCTCCAATTGACACCTTTAACATCTTCCAGGTTAGTGATACTTTTTTTTCCAATGGTTCTATTCTATGGGTAGCTTAATTAGTGATTATGAAAGGTTGTTTGAAGTGATCCTATGCAAAATACCATAAGAAAAATACCATAAGCTACTTCAAAATGTTATGATCCAACACAAGAGCAAGTTATTAAGGGAGACTTGGCTTTTCCATTGGCATCTTTATGATTATATACACATCTTTTTTTCCATAGTTTCAAAATACACATTTATGATAATATTCACACAACAAGAACCTTGAAAGTTTGGAAACCTTGCTCTCATTCTTCCTAGGTCACTCCTCAAAAGACTGTATCAATATTTGTGCGCTCTTTATAATAGCTTATCCACTGATGAGAAGGATCCTCTCATTTGCTAATGGAATTAATTGTCATATGCTTTGCTTGAATGTGTAATGTGATATAGCACATTCAATATCACAAGACATGGTTTGAGAGAAGAATTTGAGACTTGATATCCATAGAATCCAACTTTTGCAACACAAAATGCAAAACCAACATCCCAATCAAAGCAACTTAGAATATTGTCATTGTTAGTTTAAAAAATGTTTCTAGAAAAGTTAGGGGACCTTTCCAAATTGAGAATGGAGAGGTTCTAGGAGTTGATTAAGTCTCAGCCACATTACATCCATGTGTGGTTTCATTTTCACTATAGGTATCCTCTTCTAGCTTAATTTAAGGTTTATTTAGAGGGTTTCATGTATTACATCCCTACATAATAATTTTGTTGAATAAGAGTCTCCATTTTTCACCTGACCTTTTACCATTTTATATTTGAGTTGGATATATATGTTAAAGAAGATTTCCAAAATTCCATTCAACCTTCAATATTCCTTATTTCCTAGTTAAAATATTAGGGTTTGTCAAGTATTGTCTTTCTCATCATGTACATAAAAAATTCTTTGACCCCTAGTTAATGTTTAAGTATTCACAAAGAGTCTTTGAAGGTAAACCCATGCAAACAATATTCAAGGGAATCATGATAGTGATGTGGAGAAAGTGTGATTATTATGACAAAGTGTTTGGAAACTCAAGCAACTACTTTAAAGGTATCATAGTCATAACCCTAGGTACTTAGACTAATGGATGCTACAATTACTATGCCAGTTGAAGGGCTAGGGAGAGGGAAGTCTATAGGGGCTAATTGAATGTGAATATAATTACAAAGAACTTCATGATAGTTGATAAGAAGAAAGAAGTCCTCAAGATAGCACATGTGACAATAAATAAGGGATCATGTATGATAATGATAATAAAATTATTGATAAGTGATACCACAATCAACATTAGTCATAGGTACATATTCAAGGAATAATGAAGATAACTATTGAATGGTGGTGTTAATGTATTGTTTGAATATTCATAAACTATCAAAAGATGACAGTCTAAATATTAGGATACTTAATGATATAGAGCATAAATAATGAAGTCTTAATGACATGATTACATCAAAGTTATCATCTTCAAGGAAGCATAAAATATGATAGTGCATATGTCTCTTCAAATTTTTTAATGATAGTCTACAATTATCAAATTCTGGTGAACACTTCAAATTTCTCAATGCTCTAATGACATACATGTTTTTTATGGTGCACATACCATAGGAGGAAACCTATAGTGTATCAGACTTGGCAATCTTTATTTTTTGTCATATGTTGTAGTTACAAGTTCCCTATTAGACATACATGAAAATGTGGAAGCATTGACAAGGCAAGCGAATTGTTTCTAAAAATGCCTGAAAGAAATATCTTTTCATGGAAGGAAGCCTTCCCTGCTCTCCCACAAACACTTCTTGAGCCATGCCTGTGGTGAGGCGGGAAAGCCTGACAGGATTTCCTGCATCACTGCGGGCATGTCTTGAAGTGTTTGCAGGAGAATAAGGAAGGTTCCATACCATATTATGGAAATATTTGACAATCATTAGGTTCTATCTTGGATGATAGATCGAGATGCTTGTTTCATCCTTGATTTTTTGAACAATTTTTTTCAGGAAAAATTGCATCCCATTTTCAGACTCAAGTCTGAGAATCTTGTGGTGATATCTAAGATCATGAAGGATTGATTAAATTAGAGAATCAAATACCACTCTTTATGTTGGAATAATTTATTGCTATGGAACATGTTGTTGCCCCTAAGAGGAGGTTGCTAATGAAGAATCAGCTTAGCATGAAATGGCCAAGTCTAGGAACTTCAAATGTTCCTTAAGGCTATGTTCCAGGATGTGTATTACTGGCCTTTTGATTATTTTCCTAATGAACAATCACTCTAGAAAAAGTTGTAGAAGTTGAAAAACCAACTTCACAGTCCCCAAGAATCACCTGCATACAATCACCTATCACATGCAATAGATATTCAAAACAAAAAATAAGAGATGTTCTGTAAACCCTCAGAGCCCATATGTGCAAGCAAAAGAATAATGCAAATCTCAACTAGATAAAAGATAGCTCAACTAGATAAGGATTACAATTATCCTAGGAATTAAAAAATGCCTAAGTAAACTTATGCTAAAGTGTAATTAAATAATTAATTACACCAACACCCCCCATAAGTGCAACTTAGGGAGAAGCAAATTATTATGCAAAGATGAGTCTCGGCAACAAGGCCTGATCAGGTACCCATTTACAAATGTAATGCAAACTAAATCAAATGGGGTAAAGGAGAAAACCACATGGGAACAAAACTCCTCCCCAAAAATAGAATGAAAACTAACAACTAAGTGATGAAAGATGGAGGACTCCATACGACCCCCCAAGGACACCATCCATCACAAAGATACATGAATGAACCCCCCCATAAGAGAGGAAGAAAGAGACCACAGATCCCCCCTAGAATGAAGTAGCTCCAAAAGAACTGAAGAAACTACATCTCCTAAAAGAAGTGAGAGGGAAGAGGCCGAATGAATGCAATATCTAAAGGTGAAGTAGGTGTATCCCAAGATGTCTCCATAGAAGCAGGTGTGACCTCAACCAATGAAGAAGTCAAAGTAGGTGAAGACTGAATAGAAACCTCCAAAGATGAATGATCAACTGGATCATGTTGCATTGAAACAAAAGAAGCCACATCGATAGCCACAACAATAGCAACAGGAGGTGGAGGAGATGGAAGGGAAGGCTCGAGAATAGGATTTGAAGTGAGAACACCAATGTTCAAGAAGCCAAATATCTCCTCTGAATGATGATGCACACTAGAAGTGTGAGGAACAACTATAGGAACAGAAGCACCATCAGTAGAAAATTGGTAAAGGAATAAAATTGAGATGAGTGATCCACTATCCCAATAGCAATAACTACTCTACTCTCCAAGTCTTTGATGATAATCAAATCAGGTGTGAACTCCACAGATCTCCCAGTGCCTCCATGTGTGATCTGATAGATGGAAAGAAGGTTGTTTTTCAAGTGAGGGACACACAAGACATCCTGAAAGGAGTTGTCCCCAAAACTAATAGACCACTTCCCTGTAACACTCATGTAAGTGTTGTTTCCCATCAAAATGGAAGACATAGTGCAAGGCTCAAAGGAAGTGAACATAGACTGCGAAGATGCCATATGATGAGATGCTCTTGAATCTAGAAGCCATCTCCCTAATCCAACACCTGAAGAAGCACAAAGAGCATGTCCCTTCATATCTAATGAAGTATGTAAACTAGTTGTGCCCCTGTCATGTTGCTCTAAAGAAGAAGAATGATTATTGAATGTAATTATTTTACAAATAATACAAAATCCTTCAAAAAGGAAATCATGCAAAAAAGAAAGACATGCACAACCCTAATCTTATCTTGAGAAAAAAGGCAATTCAACTAGATAAGGATTACAATTATCCTAGGAATTAAAAAATGCCTAAGTAAACTTATGCTAAAGTGTAATTAAATAATTAATTACACCAACACCCCCCCATAAGTGCAACTTAGGGAGAAGAAAATTATTATGCAAAGATGAGTCCCAACAACAAGGCCTGATCAATTACCCATTTACAAATGCAATGCAAACTAAATCAAATGGGGTAAAGGATAAAACCACATGGGAAAAAAACTCCTCCCCAAAAATAGAATGCAAATTAACAACTAAGTGATGAAAGATGGAGGACTCCATAAGAGCCCCCATTCTAAAGTGTGAACATCGGTTCACACTTTAGATTGGGAGTTTATGGTTATTGATCTGCATTGGTTCAATTTCATCTTAGTTTGAAGGCCATGTTTTTATTGTTAATGTTCCAAAGTCTTTATGGTACTTGTTCCCATGCAATATTTTTAGTCTTAGTTTGGCATCGACATCGAGATAAATAGTTTCTAAATTCTGTCATCATATCATCTACTATTGCTTTATGGATTCTAGGGTTGTTCCAGTTTATGAGTTTTCCAATGTTATGTGGCATCAGGTCTACTATTGCATTATTATGATTCCGCTTTAGTTTCTTGTAAACTAAAGTATCTTTCCTTTCTTGTTGGATTGCAGTTCCAGTGTTCTTCCAGTGCTTATTTGTAGCAGTCATCTAATTGTAGGGGGGTTTTGTCCCACTGGGTTTTTCCTTCTCTACTTCATTATTGCATTTGCACATGGGTACCTGATCAGGCCTTGTTGTTGGGACCCATTCATGCTTTCTTGCATTCATCTTAGTTTTAGGTGCATGCTTTTTTTGTCTCCCTAAGTTTCACTTATGGGGGTGTGTTAGTGTAATTGATATTTAATTACACTTGCATAACTTTACTTAGGTAATATTTTATTTCCTAGGTTGCATTTTAGTCATCCTTATCTAGTTGAGTTATCTTAATGCTCAAGTTAGGTTTAGGGTTATGCATGCTTGCTTTTATAAAGAAAATCATCTCATGTAATTATGAATTCCTGAATAATAATATTTTGCACATCTTTTTGCAATAGCTTTGCTTTTTCTGTTTTTATCTTCTGTGGAAGGTTTTTTGGTTTGCATGTCTGATCTTGGTTTCTAACAAAATTTCCCCACTCTCCCGTAAACACTTCAAGCCATGCTCACAGTGATGTGGGAAAGCTTGGTAGATTTTCTTGCATTACAGTGAGCATGGATTGAAGTGTTTGTAGGAGAGTGGGGAAGGTTTCGTTCCATGATCACATTTCTTTGAGGCACTTTTTGAAACTATTTTCTTGCCTTGTCTATGCTTCCATATTTTCATTTATGTCTAGCAGGGCAATTGTAACTACAATGTATGACACAAAAAATCCCTACTATTATGCTTTGATGGATGTCCCTTCATTATTACTGAATATCTAATGTAGTGCACATTATTAAAGTGCAAGCCTATTTTTTAGATTGTTTCATTTAGCATCACCTATATTCTCCACAAGAACATTGTCCCTATTTAAAATGATGGAAATGGTTCACATCTCTCAAAATAATTTATCTTGCAACAATCTTGGAGATGAATTTAGATGGAGAAGATTTGTTTATTTTGTGTCGTCTTTTGGTCATGTAATATAAATCAACCCATTTCTTTCCCTATCAATTGAATCAATGTTGTAGAAAAACATTTGTTATGATTTCATTTGGCATCAATGTGCAAAGTCACCTCCTTGTCATTTCACAAGAACAACCTATCTTTGAAGCACTGTTCATAATTTGATTAAGAGGACTGCCACCTTGCACTTTGAACCCTTGCACAATGATAAAATCCTTTGAATAAGTCTTTCCTCATTGTCATTTTTTATATGATGATATTTTCAAACAAAAAGGCTTTAAATGGTGGACACTAAAACTATATTTATCTCTAATACTTGTTTGTGCAATGCTCATAAAAGAACCTATGTTTAAGCACAAAATTTGGGCATGGCTTCATGAAACTATCAAATAATTCTGACTGTCCTAACATTTGGGCCTCATATTGACAATGAACTAAGATGGTCTAATTCCTTGTCTTTCAAGCTCTCGTGAATCTCACAACAAAACCCTTAGTTGCTTACTTTTATAGGGAGCTAATTGATTCCTATTAAAACCCTACCCCTTTAGTATCATTTGTGTTGCAGTTATAATGCTACATTCTCCTCTCAAGGCTAGCTTTGATACAAGCACTTTATTCACCAAACCTATTCAATATTGCACTTTCATTGTGTATATACTTGATATGATACTCACTCCATTCACTAACTTGGATTAAATGTGTATATGATTGATATGATACTCACTGTACTTTGTTTCCTTTGATAGAAATATATTTTTGATGTTGAATTTGAAGATGTTTTGAAGAGAGGTCTTATTTGTTGAGTAGATTTTGCAGGGCGTTGCAAACTTTGCACTGATGATGTCTCAAATGGACGCTGGTTTTCCAGTTGATTACAATGTCATCATGAATCTCTTTCTTCAGTTAATTGTTGTAAATTCATATATCTTCTTCCTATTGATAAATAGCTTATGGTTTTTGATATGGAACTCTGAAGTTGAGGTGACTATTAAACTATTGCTCTCAATATAATTTTTTTCGTTATATGAATATTTCTTGTAGTGCCTATATTGGGTGTAGATTCATGCATCAAGTTGTTTGAATAGTTCAAGTCTTATGAAGGGCTATATTTCTTCTTGGGTGCATATTTAAGCTCCAAGTAATTTGACTTTGGATTGTCACTTGTATCACTTTGTCACTGATATTCATTGATCTATTTGAGTAGGTATTTTTGTAGTAGCTTGGGAACCTTGTAGTTATATGGTAAGTTATATTTTAAATGTCATTGGCTATGAGGATCCTAACATTCACATCAAATGCATTGAAGTAGTAGCCAAAACTGGACAAATCAAGGAGGTGGAACGTGTAACTAGAGAGTCAAAATTCTATGATGCTAAAAAGACAAAGAACTTCCTTATGGAATCAAGACTTCCACATGCTCATCCACTGATAAATGTTTTTGATTAATTTGGATTTTTCCACTATCATGTTTAGTAAATCTTATAAGTCAAGGTATATGTAGAGCATAGTTCTCAATCCCTATTGAGTATTCATGGTGTGAAGTCTACAAAGGAGTCTTTTATGTTTTGGATTTGTATAAGAAAAAAATAGAGCATTGTAACTAAGTTTTCTCAATCACAACACCGAGAAGCACACCTTGTAACACATTTTTCAAAGCAAAGACACATATTTTTGTCTTGTATTTACTGTAAGAACATCTTTTCTCAATAAAATTTTAATATTTTTCCTTCTTAATAGTTGTTTCATTATGTGTGAATGAATGATTGATTATGATTTTCAGTGTTTTATGTTTAAACCTCAAAAGTATTGTCTCATTTCGAGCCCTTTTAAGTAGAAATCAGTGAAAAATAATAATTAAATAAACTACCAATTGACTAAATATACTACCAACTAACAAAAATCGGTGAATAAATATGACTAAATATACTACTAGTTGACAAAAATTAGTGAATAAATATACTACCAATTGATATAAACTAGTGAATAAATATGACTAAATCAATGAATAAAAATATAATGCCAAATTGATCAATCAAAACAACCAAATAAATGATTGGAAATAAACTACTAATGGTCACATGACCAATCTCGGTAAATAATATGACTAAATCAATGACTAAATTAACGAGTACATATACTAGTAAATCGATCAATCAAAACAACCAATAAATCACTAAAATTGGTTTAGTCATAAATTTGGTAGAATTATAAATGATTGGAAATAAACTACTAATGATCACTTGACCAAGTTCAGTCATTTCTATGCAAATTTTAGTAGTTTTTTTAGTCATATATTGTTGTTTTTGAACTAGTGTTGTAACCCTATGATAGAGACAATGAGAGGAGACAAGAAGGATTTCATGTGGACATCTAGAGGAGAAAAAAGAGTTTTGAATTGTTGAAGCAAAAGGTGACAGAAAAACTGGTGTTAGCATTACTAGATTTTGACAAAGTATTTCACGTTGACCGTGATGCAAGTGGAAATACAATTTGAGTAGTGTTGAGTCAAGAACAAAGACCTATAACTTATTTCAGTCAAAATTTGAATGATGCTAGAAGAATATTCTTAAGTTATGATCAATAATTTTATGCCATAATTCAAGCTTTGAAGAAGTGGAGACATTATTTGTTACCTAAGGATTTTTTGTTATATACATATCATCAAGTGTTGCAGTATCTGAACATTCAAGGAAAGTTGAATAAGAGACATATGATATGGGTTGAGTTCTTGCAAAGTTATACATTTGTGTTGAAACATAGGAGTGGTAAGTCAAACAAAGTTGCAGATTCATTGAGCAAGAGAAGGAGTTTGCTGATAGAAATGAGTGGAAGCATTGGGATTTTATGAATTAAAGCATATGTATGAAGATGCAAATTTTTGTGAAGCCTAGAAAGCATGTAAAGAAACAATAGTGATAAAATGGAGCCAATGGTTTGATTATTTCATTCAAGAAGGTATATTATTCAAAGGAAATCAGTTGTGTATATTGAGGAATTCAATGAGGGAGAATCTGATCAAGGAAAAGCATGGTGGAGGATTAGCAGGATATTTTAAAGTGGATAAGACAGTAGCTTTGGTGAGTGGATGTTATTTTTGGCTGCAAATATACAAGGAGGTGGGGAAGTATGTTCATAGTTGCAAAATTTGTCAAGTTGCAAAAGGGAGTAGTTAGAACACTGGATTATATGAAACCTTTGACCATAAAGGAGAGACCTTGGGAAGGTTCAAGCATGAATTTCATATTGGGATTGCCTAAAACGTAGAGAGGTTATGATTCTATCATGGTAGTAGTGGACAGATTTTCCAAAATGGCACATTTTATTCCTTGTAAGAAGACTAATGATGTTGTGCATGTTGTTGATTTATTTTTCAAGGAGATTGTGAGATTGCATGGATTACCTAAGAGTATAGTTTCAAACAGAAGCACCAAATTCATTGGATAATTTTGGAGGATATTGTGTAAGAAGATGAAGATAGATTTGAAGTTAAATTTAGCATATCAACCACAAAGAGATGGAAAAACAAAAGTTGTGAATAGAAGTTTGGGTAACTTGTTGAGATGTTTGGTTGGAGATAAGGCAGGAAGTTGGGACACAATTTTACTACATGCAGAGTTCACTTATAATAATTCATTGAGCTAGAGAACAAGGAAGACACCATTTCAAATTGTTACCAGAGTAAATCCTAGAGGTGTCACAAAATTAAGAAACATTAGTAAATAAAATAGAAGGAGTGCAGAGGCATAAGAGTTTGAAGATTTCATGGAAACATTGCATAATTAGGTTTGGGAGCATTTGGAAGATATGAACAATAAGTATAAGGAGAAGGTAGATGAACACTAGAGACAAGGAATTTTTTGTTGGAGATGAAGTGTTGGCATATTTGACGAAGGAGAGATTTCTAGTTGGAACATACAATAAGTTGAAAATGAGGAAGTTTGGACCATGTAAGATTTTGAGGAAGTTTGATTATGTAAATGCATATGAATTGGAGTTACCAGAGACATTGGGAATTTCACCTACTTTAAATGTTGTAGACATCTAGGAGTTTCATAAAGGGGAATCAAGTGGTAGTAGTGATGAAGTAGATTTGAAGGAGTAGTTACCACATCCAGAATTGGAGGAGATTGAATATATTTTGGATACCAAAACCAATAGAAGCACTAGGAACAAGCAGTACAAAGAATATCTTGTGAAATCAAAAGGAAGACTATGGAGGATTCATCATGGATTTCTTGGGTGGAGGTGGACCGTTTTGGTTTTCCTCTTAGCCCTAGAAAGTGAGGGACTCAATTTTCTTCCAACCCTGGGTGATTGATGCAGGAGCATCCTTGGTTGTAAAGCAATCTTGTATCAACCAAAAATAGTTCTTTTCTTGCATTACATTTAGTAACAATTTTAGTAGTTCATTCTGATTTTACCACATCTTTGTCTCTCAGCTTGTGGAGATGACTATTGCACCTACACATTGATCAGATCATTTTCATTTGCTGACCAAAAGTTACCATTCACTAATTCTCAGCTAGAAAATTTGAGGCCAACATTCATATGGAAGCATTCATTGGGTTATTAACCCTTGTGGCTGACATAGATCTATTTTGGAGCTTTAGGAGCATATTTATAATAATTATAATCATTTAGGGATCATCATTCAGGAGATTTAGATTCAGATCAATACATTTTCTCACAATAACCCTTCGGGGGCATGTAATAAGGCATCTTGGCTAGAAGTGTGTTGTAAGCCATTAAGGAAAGGCTTGTGAGCCCTGGATATTCTCCATTGTGACCAATGTTGCATGTAATCATTCCATATTTATTAATATTCATGTTTTCATATCTATTTTCTATGTTATTTTTGTTTTGTTGAGTCATTGTTGCACAATTCAGACTATTCCTTCTAGAACCCTCCTACCATGACTGCACCAATGATATGAGAAGACACCTCAATGTCTAAATGTGGAATGTTTAACTCTTAAATGGAAGAGTGTGACAACTATCATACCCAAACTAACCTAAGTAGACCTACTTGTGAAATCTATACTAAATAAGTACAAAATAGATTTGTGAATTATAATTGGGATACTAACATGGAAAGAAGGAAGTATACTAGTGTGTATGTGTTTACCCTATTTTATGGGGTGATTAATTGGATTAGTAAAAACAAATATATGCTTTATCTTTTGACTATAGAGGTAGAGTACATAACACCTACTTATTCCTCTCAAGAACTTGTTTAGTTTTAGTGATCATGTTCAAACATTGGTTGAAGATATAATTTTCATTTAATGTGATATTAAGAGTTACATCAAATCATTTTAGACAACCCTACCTTAAAGGACAAATAGAGCATATTTATGGTCAAAAAGGTGATTACCTTACTGAACATTGGAGATGATTTGATGAAGAACATGCAAACAAAGAAGTTCGAATGATGGAGGATCGACACAAGGATCAAATCCTATTATTAGTTCACTATGTTGAGTACCCCTTATTATTCATGTAATTTATACAAGTGGGAGATTGTTAGGACTAGAGGATTATGTGTTGTAAAGCTTCCAAAGTTATTGTTCAAGGAGTAATCATTTTATATTTATAATATTGTATATTATGTGTTCATATGAAAAAGGAATAACTCACTTGGATGTAATCATCATATTCTATTTTTTACACTTTTCCATGTGACATTGGATTTAGGATGCTTTTAAAAATTATTTAATATGGAGTTAAAAAGTGTAATCTAACTATACCTTTAAACTACCGATAAAAAAAAAACTAGAACTTTAAACCCACTATTTATAGATATTTATTAAAGGCATGCAAGTCTAATTATTTCTCCATATTAAAGTTTTTGAGAGTTACATGTGGACCCCTTGTTCATAGGAATCATGGAAATATATAAGAATTTACTCTTCAAGGTGAAGCACATAGTTTTGGATTGGACCACATTTGGCCTATATACAAGTCTTGTGATGAAGAATAGGTGTCAAATTTTATGTAGGGTTATGTTGTAAAATTTTCTCTAGGTTCAAAGTTTAGATTTCATATGAAAACTAAAGAAGCTACTTGTTGATGTCTATAATTATCATGATGAAATCAGATAAAATCATAATGAATCTTACCTCTCTTGAAAAATGTAATATCCTAGAATAGAATTTTATTATCCCAAGGATCAAATGTTGATTCTTGACATACAAGATAACTAAAGATTTTGTTGATTATAATATTTAAGAAAAGGGATTTTATGGTTCAAGATTCAATAGGTAAGGTTGTTTAGATGATTTATACCACATTCAAAGGTTCAAACCCTTTAGGGATCATATTATTTATTGCTAATTGATTCTTAGAAATTTAGGTTCGATAAAAAAAATAGAAAAATAAAAGAGAAGAGAAAGAAAAGATATATATTACTTTAGGAAAATTGTAGGGATTAACATAAATTTGTAACTTAGAGACATCATGAAACTAAACTATATTTCATTAAATTTAGTTGCAACTACATATAGATGATGCAACCTTTAGTTGAAAATTTTCAAATCTTGAAAGAGACTATTAAATAACCAAAAACATGGCACAATTCCACAATATTCCACATGATGAAATAATATTCAAGTCACTTTTGATATTAAGAGATAAATTAAAAGAAACAATGTTACAATTACAAATTAACAATAATTTGAGAAAAAAACTCAAAATTTTACATGAATTGAAACCATGAAAGAAATAAAACAATAAGAATTATTTATTATTAGTTCCATATTTATCAATAGTTTCTCATTTTTTGATAAGGAAAAGTGTTGACTCTTTATTGACACAAGATGCCAAAAATAAATTACAAGTTAATGGTCTAGGTTAAAATTGAAAATGAATGAACTAGAATTAAAATACAAGAATATCCCTTTACAAAAGCATATTTTGTGCTTGAGGATATTGTTAGGAATATTTTCTACTTTTCTTGAAGCATAGTTGACCATTTATATCCCATAAATGCTAGAATCTTTTTTCTTAGAGCTTAATATTTTTCATCAATCTCAATTATAGTTTAACCATTCTTATCAATCTCTCTCAAGTGTTAATCTCCATAGAAAATTATAGCCTTTTAATCTCACTCTGGTATTGACCTTTGATAAAAAAATTCTAAAATACTAAGTTGTATATAAGAGGAAAATATTGTGGGGCATCTTATAATTTTTTTCCATGCATTCTCTTCTATTCATTTATGATGTTTCCATAGCCTTATTAAATGCATCTTCATTAAATTCTTATATATTGTATTCTAATCATGTATTAGTGATAATCTTCTTGAATCCCTCTTGCATAATTTCTTCTTCTATAGTCTCATCTACATTGAAATTGAGACTAGTTATTTTTTCACTGAATGTTAACTCTTCAAATTTCAATTATGTTTCCTTTGATCCTACATTTTTTTATTTATTTGATGCATTCTTTGATCCCTTGTTCATTCAATTTTAATTACTTAATCCATTTTATTATCTTGGGAATTGTTTCATGACTTAAGATATTTTAATTTAATAGAATTTGATCATTCATGCTTTCAACGGGAAGAAATTTGGGAAGTTCTATATTATATTCTTATTGCATAGATTTACATTCTTCTACTTGCTTATTACTTATTTCTTTGTAGGTTATTACATTATCCCATGATTCCACTACTTTCTTGATGTTTTCCTATCCCTCTTCTATCAATTTCTTGACATAACCCATCATATGTTCTCTAGTTTATCCAATGAGGAGGCTTCCTCTCATGAGATTGGGGATGGGGATAAAATGGGTTCTTTTGTATCTTACCAACGGCTAGTTAGATATTTGATATATCCTTGAAGTTTAGTTAATTTTCTCTTTAAATATTGCTTCTACTTTTTATCCTTTTGTAGCCTAGCAATAGTTGTAGCTACATTGGATTATAGCTTTGAAATTTCTTTCTCTCTAGTGGAATGTCTTAGATTTAGAGTATAATTTTTATATTCCTTTGGTTGTAGTTATCTTTCATCCTTATCCATTATTGGGGTAAAAATTTATGTAGTCCATTAGAGACATCCCTTGTAATTGATGGTAGTACCCCATCCTTGTTCATTGGATTGGGAGTGCCAGATCTATTTGTAGAGAAGGGGGATTTGACACCCCTGAGGCTCTCAAGTCATTGAAGAACCTAAGGGAATGAATTTCCCTAAACTACCTCAAACTACCTAATAAGCTAAAGAAGAAAGGACATGATGAAAAGGAAGGAAAACAAACTTTGTTTCCCTTCAAATTATGATAGGTGTTTTTTAGAATTGGGTGAGTAGACTACACAAGTCTCAGAATGTGAACTAGAAAGCTCTTTATCTAAGGATAACAACATATGATTCAGACTTTGACACATCATGCTGGAGTCTCAAGGACACACTAGTGTCCTATATGGACAAAGGGTCGAGAAACAACCAAAAACTCATAAAGTCTACTAACGACCCAAATATTATAGTTTTGTAATTTGACAAAAAAAGTAAAGGAAACGTGAAGTACAACAAGAATAATACTATAAAAGTTACTCTAATAGTAGAATACCAAAGAAAGAAGAAGAATGCCAACTAACTCAAAGTCTAGCTTTCCAAGTAAACAAACACCACCTACACACATAGTAACAAGAAAAATGTTAGGGTTGTGTTTGTAACTTGCCTTAGTGAAGTCCTTGTTTCAATTTTCCAACCTCCATGGAACAGAACGATATTGTAGAAAAGCGATAAAGAATAAGATAGAAAAGACACAATAAAGTAGAGAGCAATAAAAACCTGGATGCTACTCTATAAGAATCATAATGCAAGAAAATACAAGAAACAATATCACCTCCCTTTCTCTGAGCACTCAAGGTTGAGAGAGGAAGAAGAAGATAGATGACACCACACCAAGGAGATAGAGCTTTGAACCTGCAATGGAAATGGTGTTGGAGCAAGATGTTGTGGAAGTTAAGCAAGAAGCTAGAAGCAACAAGAAAGAGTGAGAATGAAGCAAGAATATTGCAAGAATGATCAAGAAGTGTTGCAAGAATGAAAGAAGTTGCAAGAGAGTGAAATAATGAAGTTTGAATGGGTAAACAGAGGAAAATAGTCATTTCTCATTGGTCAAGATTTGGCAGGGAATGTTACATTCACAACTGGTAAGGAATCTAATGCTTATATAGATTCCAAACACAAGAATCCTTGTCAAGATGGTAGTGTGGTGTGTGGAGTTTGTGTGGCACGCACATCCCTGACAAAAATTCCCTCACTGACACAAAATGATAGGAACACATAATCATTTTGCAAGAATAAAGAAGTTGCAAGAGAGTGAAATAATGAATTGTGAATGGGTAAATGGACGAAAATAATCATTTCTCATCGGTCAAGATTTGGTAGGGAATGTTAAATTCACAACCGGTAAGGAATCAATGCTTATGTATATTCCAAACATAAGAATCTTTGGATGGTAGCATGCTGTGTGGATGTTTGTGTGGCTCTTCCCTCATAGTAGGATAAAAGTGGTGGGTGTATACACCTAATCATCACCTTTAATTAATTAAATACTAGCTATTAGATTAATATTCCAACTATATAAATAAATTCTCAATTTATTTATATTGTTCGCCCTTCTCTAATTCTCCAAATCTACAAACATATTCTTCTAAATTAATTAAATAAACAAGGTTCTAAACTTTTTTTATTTAATTTATCTTCACTAGATCCAATTAGGAATTAGAGCACATTTCTACAACTTTTTGTGCCACCTCATCAAGGCGACATGAAAATAAATAACTCTAATTTTTAATTAGAATTATCTTCAACTCATTTTAAAAAGCACATGGCTTATTCCTCCCACACTTCCACCAATTTTGGAGCACATGACTTATTCTTCTCACACTTCCACCAATTTTGGAGCACATGACTTATTCCTCCCACACTTCCACCAATTTTGGAAGCACATGGTCTTCTCTTCCCAGATGACGCCACACCAAGGAGATAGAGCTTCGTGAACCTGCAATGGAAATGGTGTTGGAGCAAGATGTTGTGGAAGCTAAGCAAGAAGCTAGAAGCAACAAGAAAGAGTGAGAATGAAGCAAGAATATTGCAAGAATGATCAAGAAGTGTTGCAAGAATGAAAGAAGTTGCAAGAGAGTGAAATAATGAAGTTTGAATGGGTAAATGGAGGAAAATAGTCATTTGTCATTGGTCAAGATTTGGCAAGGAATGTTACATTCACAACTGGTAAGGAATCATAATGCTTATATAGATTCCAAACACAAGAATCCTTGTCAAGATGGTAGTGTGGTGTGTGGATATTTGTGTGGCACGCACATCCCTGACAAAAATTCCCTCACTGACACAAAATGATAGGAACACATAATCATTTTGCAAGAATGCAAGAAGTTGCAAGAGAGTGAAATAATGAATTGTGAATGGGTAAATGGACGAAAATAATCATTTCTCATCGGTCAAGATTTGGTAGGGAATGTTAAATTCACAACCGGTAAGGAATTGTAATGCTTATGTATATTCCAAACATAAGAATCTTTGTAAAGATGGTAGCATGCTGTGTGGATGTTTGTGTGGCACACGTGTAGGCAACAAAAATTCCCTCACGAGTAGGATAAAAGTGGTGGGTGTATACACCTAAAAATGGTCATCACCTTTAATTAATTAAATACTAGCTATTAGATTAATATTCCAACTACGTATAAATAAATTCTCAATTTATTTATATTGTTCGCCCTTCTCTAATTCTCCAAATCTACAAACATATTCTTCTAAATTAATTAAATAAACAAGGTTCACTAAACTTTTTTTATTTAATTTATCTTCACTAGATCCAATTAGGAATTAGAGCACATTTCTACAACTTTTTGTGCCACCTCATCAAGGCGACATGAAAATAAATAACTCTAATTTTTAATTAGAATTATCTTCAACTCATTTTAAAAATCACATGGCTTATTCCTCCCACACTTCCACCAATTTTGGAGCACATGATTTATTCTTCTCACACTTCCACCAATTTTGGAGCACATGACTTATTCCTCCCACACTTCCACCAATTTTGGAAGCACATGGTCTTCTCTTCCCACACTTAAATCTTCCATCCAAATGGAATGTTACCCATTGGTCAAGAGATTCTTCCATCCAAATGGCATGATGTCTTTGTCAAGGTGACAACATCTTGATTCTCTTCATCTTCACCATCCATTTTTCTTATTCGAATCTGGACCGTTAATTATTTCCACCTCACTATATGCTTGGAAAAGGCTATAAATACAACCCTTGGGCCTTGTATTTTGCATCCAAATTTGAAGTAAAGGTATCATGCAGGTTTATCATTGGATCTTGGAGCATTCTTGGAGTCTTATAGCTAGTTTTTATATCATGTTTTTCTTGGCATCTACATCTTAGCTTTAAATCTTGCATCATAGTTGCATTTTATCATCCATCTTGCATCATAGTTGCATTTTAGATTAGTTCATTTTAATTTTTCATTTGAGCATATGTAGAATCATGCATAGAATCATATAGATCACTACCATAGTATCCAACCCCACTTGTTCATTTATCATCAACATCATCCTTCACTCATCATAGCCTTCATCATCATTGTTTGCATATAGTTTCATGTAGGCATTAGATTGGCTTGCATGTTGAATATTATCTTGTTTCCTAAGTAATCACTTTAACAACCATTGTGCTTATAGAAATCTAAGGGCCAAACGATTTAATAAATCCTTAGGAATAGAGGACAATGAGACGTTCTTGAAAGATTCGTTAAGATGCAATTTAGAATAGTTTACTTTGCTTTGAATCTTTAATGTAAATCAGTTCACTAAGGTTTATGTTGATGCTAAATTTACACATTTCACACACACACAAAATGGTGCCCATTGTGGGGCCTTGCCTTGTTTGTTACCAACGTGCTTGAAAATTTATGTTCACAAGTTCGAACGTGAGCCTTTTGGAGCCTCTTGCACCCATTTTGGAGCCTCTTGGAGCCTCTTGCACCTGTTTTGGAACCTTTTGCACATTTTGTGGTGCCTTTGGTCTTTCTTTTGGTTCCCTTTTCTCATTCTATGGTACCTTTTGCACAATTTTGGGCTGCTCTATCTCTGTTTTGGTGCCTTTTGTCTCTATTTTGGCACCTTTGGTCTCTGTTTTAGCACCTTTTGCTCATTTTGTGGCAACTTTTGCACAATTCTGGGCTGCTCTATCTTTGTTTTGGCACCTTTTGTCTATTTTTTGGTTCCTTTTGTCTCTATTTTGACACCTTTTGTCTTTGTTTTGGCACCTTTTGTAGTTTCTAAAGGCTAATACTTTGTGTTGTTGTTTTGCAAGTTTCCAAAAAATGCTTGTCAAAGACTCTCTTATCAAACTATTGACATATTGCAGGGGCTGGAAGTGATTTACTTGTTTTGTTTTGGTTAAGATAGGAACATATCTTAATTAAAAGGTTAACGAACATCATGTTTCCTTTTGGTTAAGTTAGGAACATACCTTAATTAAAGTGTTAATGAACCGTATGTCTTTTGTGCTTGATGGATGGTAGGCATATGCTCTCCCTTTAACTAGGTGACCAAAAAGCTAGACCCATTCACTTTTGTGTGCGAGTGTGAGTTGAGTATATCTCATGTGTTATCTCTTTATTCATGTGGAATAAAGATTGACCAAACTATGGGTATACTTGCTTGCTTTTGTTTATCTTAGAGGGCCTTCCTTGTGGGAAAAATTAATCACCCAAGGGAACGAACCAACTGGTAACACGCTAAAGCCAAGCACATTTCTAGCTAGTATATAATTGTGGATACTGGAACAAAGGCCAATATAACAAGGTTAGTTCCGACGAGAAGGGAAGAAATGGTCTCTTGCCACATGGATCAACCCCCACGAATGAAAATTCCTTACTAAAACCCCTATTGTAGTTTGGCCGAAACCTTTATCTATTCTTTGGTGCAGCAATGGTCATTGCGAAGGCATCTACATTCTCACAATTTTTAGTAGAGATGAAAAATATGCCATGGGATATTCATAGGTACTGATGCTTGGCTACCCTGAGAAGTGAGTGTCATGGAGGAGATCCAGTGGGGTCAAGCATCTATTCATCCACTAAGAATAAGTGTGGTTGGGGTAAAACCCCTGTAGAATCCAAAAGAATATAGTATTTCACAATCTTAGGAGTGTACATTGCTTGATGTGTCTTTATCAAAGTGTTTTCAAAACAAAGAAAACATCACATGTTGAAAGTGAAAACCCTAATTCAGATTTTCATTTAGTGAAACAACCAAGTCTCCCATTGAAAAATTAGGAAAACCAAGCAAATTTTCAAGGAAACTTTCAAAAAACCAAGTTTGAACCTATTCTAGCACCTTTTGCACATTCTGTGGCACCTTTTGTCTCTGTTTTGGCACCTTTTGTAGAACACAAAATAGTGACCTAGGTCCATCTCTTGCCTAACAGTCAGTCTCATCTTGGGAATACTCAACAGTGTTCAACCAATCCTTAGGTAAAAAAGAGTCTAAACATGTGTGTTACCAAATGATTTCGAGAAAGATTAAAATTCAGAAACCAAATTCCAAACCTCTTAGTCCAAAAGAACACCAAAAACATCTATCAACACTTTACGAATTTAGAGAGAGGTTGACCTTCAATTTCTACAAAAGATCTTGCAAGAACAATCCCAAATTATACTTCTTTTATTATTGTCAAAATCCACAACTTTTTCAAACATTTGAGTACCTCATTTAGGAAGATAATTTACCTCCAATTTCACAGTTTGAACCAAAATTTTGAAACTTTCTCAAAGTCCAAGATCATTCCTTAGATACCTTAGAATTCAAACTTGTTAAAATTGACCTCTACAAGTGGAATTTTCCAACCTAAACTAAGATCTTACATCTCAAAGTACCATGATCATCAAATTTATCACACCTTTGATTATTAGGCCTAGTTTCATCATCAGGATTTATCATCCTCTCATCATAAAATGAAGCTATATAGTCAAATCCAACCTAGTCTCATTAGAATTTATCATTCTAATTGACTTAGTTGTAATTCTTGGTATTTTTCCAATAACCTAGATCAAAGTTTAGTCAAAACTATAACACTTGTATGCCCATTAAAACAACATTACAAAAATAAAATCTCAAGGAAAAAAGACTTGAAAATCAAAACATTGAAACTATAAACATCGAAACTCCAACCATTGAAATTCCAATAAAATCCGATCATTGAGACTCAAAACACTGAAACTCAAAATAGTGAAACACAAGACACCATGGTAGAGGCCAAAGAGAATCCTTTTCATGGACTCAAAAACACTGATGAGAAAGAAATAACTGAAGAAGATATCCAACATATTGAACAAGACCCCAATTTCCACAAGTGTTTAGAAAATATTTTTGAAAGAAATGGGGGAAAATACCTCCTTATGCTAGCCAAACAAGGTGCCAAAATTACCAAAAGACTTCGATGTGAATCAATTGAAATCACCTCCCAAAAATCCTGAAAATGATCCTAAACAAGTGGTTGCTCTCACTCACCAAATGAAGAACCTTCAACAACAAATCCTTGATAAGCAAAGAGGGACTTCAAAACAATACTTGATCCAAGACATTTTTCCCTATCCATTCGATCAAAGTATTCACATGATACCCTTTCCCAAACATTGCGACTACGAGTCTTGAATTTACATGAGGAAACATATTTGATGAGATTATTTCCAAGAAGCTTAGGTGGACATTGTCTTGAATGGTTCTCCAAACTCACCCCACCAATTAACACCTTTGAGGAATTAGTCAACAAGTTCATCGCTCAATATTCATACAACATCCAACATGACATCACCATGAAAGATCTTTGTAACCTAAAACAAAATGAGGGTGAATTGATCGTTGTGTTCTTGAAAAAATGGAGAAGGTTATTTGCACGATATTCTCATCCCATACCCAAAAAGGAAAAGATAGAAATATTTATTGACAACCTCAATGACGAGATGAGTTATAGATTGGAATTGAATTTTCCCCCAACCTTTGAAAAATTGATTGAAAATGGGATTAAAAATTGAAGAGGTTTTAGTCAAGAGAGGAGTCATCAAAATATACAACAAAAACAACTCATCAAACTCCTCCAACAATTACAATAGTAGTGACAAACCCAAGTTTTGGCAATGCAACAAGAATGTTGGTAACAACGATTGTTCAGCTCAAACAAAAAATGCAAAACCCATATTCAATTTGACAGTCGCTGCCACCAAAAACAATCAAAATAGTAAGCCCAAACAATAATGAATCTAAACTAGCTTCAACCTCATACAAAATACCATCATCAAATCGAAGAAGGTTCACACCTTTGGGACAATCCTTAGAATCAGCACTGAAAGAGCTTCTTGAAGCCAAGCTTATAACATTACCAGAGGCACGAGATTATAACCCACAAGTTAAACCACCATGGTGGAATGATGCACATTTATGTGACTTTCATAGGAACAAAGGACATTAAACCAATGACTACATACAACTGAAACATTTAGTGCAATATTTGATTGATAACAAGAAAATATTTGTAGAGGGACCTCAAATAAACAATTATCATGGAGCATTTAAGAACCCTCTACCAAATTATGAAAAGGGGAAATCCTCATCAGTGAACACCAAAGGAAAGAATGTAGACTATGTCTATGATACTACTATTCTTAACATTTTTGTTTTTAGTAATCCAATCAATGATAAACAAATCATTATACTAGCTAATTCGAAATTTTTTCCAATCCTGAGCTATGGTGGGACATGTAATTGCACCTCATTTCCTAGCATTTAATGAAAATGATGATGCATCACTCACCCATCCACATAATTCTCCACTTCATATTGAGGTTTTGATCCATAAATGTCTGGTCAAATGTGTTCTAATAGATGGAGGAGCTAGTTTAAATATTTTCTCTTTAAAGTTTATATATGCCTTGGGATATTTAGAAGATGTAATAGACTCTAGTAAAAAGATTATCATGAAGGAATATGGTGCAAAAGAGCACTTATCTAAAGGATTGGTTACTCTACCAATCAGAATCAGCCCTATGGTGAAAGATGTGGTTTTCCAAGTCCTTGAGCTCCCCTTGACCTATAATATCCTCCTTGGAAGATCGTGGATACATGAAATGCAAGCAGTTTCCTCTACATACCATTAATGCTTGAAATTTTCTCACGATGGAGTTGAAATCACAATACAAGGAGATCCTAATTCTTTTATGTTTGGCCATAATCAAAGTCATAAAGCTAAAATCACCATCCCTAGCAATTGTGAAGCATCCTCTCCTGAAATAAATGTTGATCATGAAACTGTAAAAACATCCACTCTAGTCACTACACTATCAAACCCCAAAGTCTAAATTCATGATCTAGGATGTGGAGAATATCGTCTGGATAAGTTGCTAATAAATGAAATTGCTACTATTTTTGAGAAATGTCTGACTTCCAACAATGATGTTAAGACTGCTACAAAACAAATGCAGAAAGATGACCGTGCTAGGATTGAGACCTTTTAGGATCCTGATGATACACCTACCCTTTCCATATCCAATTGCACACAAGCTTTTGATACCTATGATAACCCCCTATTTTTCTAGGATATCTATGATATCCAACCATCCTTCCATCACACTTTCCCTGGGCTAGGGTATGAATCTCCTAATGTTCCCTCTATCAAGTCATCTTTCCAAGTCACTAAGGACATGCAAGCCTCCATTGATGTTAACAATACCAGAAAGGATAGTATTAAAGACTCCATTGATGGCATCACCACTCCCACTTCATTCATCTCACCCACATCCATCCACCTTGTAGACATGGATCAACAAGTATCATCTAAAGAAAATATAAAGGAGGAAAATTAGAAATCAAAGGTAAAAATGCCTTTTTTCAAAAGAAGATTCAAAATCAAAAGAAATCTTGACACAAAATAAAAATCAAGAGATGTGCCTTAGCCAAAATAAAAAGCTATTGGACAAATAAAAAAAAAAAAGGATCAAGCAAAGTCCCTTAGTCAATACAAAAATCTATTGGACCAATCAAAAAGAAAGAAAGATCTAGACAAGTCCCCTAGCCAAAATAAAATGCTACTAGACAAATCAAAAATCAAAGTAAAAAATAAAAGTGAGAAAAAGTTGATCTCCAAACATGCCTCTCCCTCAAAACTCATTAGGTGAATCTATCAAAGAAGAAAATCAAAGAAATAACTTGTTGATTCATGGTCTACATCCATGTCACTCATACCACATATTCCCTTCCACCCATCCATGTTCACATACCTATCATATCATTACACTTCCAGTGGTGATGTCTTTCAATGTGTCTTTGATGGCGACCCCTTCACGTACTATAACTCATCAGTTGCCCAAGCTCCTTTTAGTCTAAAGCCTAATGGCCCATATAGTGTGCATATTAGGGATCCTATCATAACCTCTTTCATCCATCACCTCTATCATCTATCATATTTTCCACTCATGTCATTCATTATGATTGGGTCCTTTCATCCAACATGGTCATTCACACAAGATTGAGGCATCATCACAGTAGTCTTCATATCAGGATCATATCAGTTGTCTACACTAGAAGGGGATTTGTTTGATGAACCCCTCAACAACCTACATCTCAAGAAGTTCTACACTTGAATCATCCAAGTGCATTGAGGAAAAGGTCCGGAAAACTACCAAAAACATCAGAAAATGTTTTGAAAAAATGGTTTCCTTGATGAAAACTTGGCAAACATGCATCTTGGTAACAACAAACAAATCATAAACAGAGAAAAATACAAAAAAAAGTGAAAAATCAAAAAGATCAAAAAAATCATAAAATTTGAAAAAGTGCAATAAAAACAAGTAACTTGAAAACCTGGCAATAGGTGCTATTTGTGATATGTTAGCTTTTCCATCTATTTGAGCATGTTGACCATTCACTTTTTCCATTCGCTTTTTCCATCCATCTGCCTATCCTTTGAAAGCTCCATGTACATATCTTGGCATCATGGTCATGTCTCACCCTAGATTGGGGGAAAAATCCTAAACTCATTGGGGCCAAATAAAGTTTGGGCTAAAACCAACGGACAAATAGCAGGAAGACAAAAATATCAAAAACAATGATTAAAATTCAACCCAACATTGAACATCAATCACCATCAAAAACTCATCAAACATCCATATCATATCAAAATCCAAAAATAGTTCAAAATTTAGTCAAAAACAGAGTCGTCTTATCAAACTACGTGGTCTCTACATGTACAACATAGGCAAGGCTAATCTTTGATCAGCCCCCGAGATCCCTAGGATAGGTCTTTAGGTTAGGTTCTTGGTCAAAATCTCAGAAAACACCTAAAAATTAGAAAATTGAAAAATCCCAAAAACATTAGAAAATCAAAAATCAAATCAAATCAAAAGGATGATGCTCTTTTGAATCATGGGTTTATCACGTTAAACACAAATGTTCAATTATTGTACTTTTATTTTTTGTTATCATATCTCTGGAGCCCCTTGATGATGTACCGAACTAGAGGAGCCAGGAAGGAGTATGATTTTTCTTTGTCTATTTTCTGTGAGTTGATCATTATTATTGTGCAAATTGTCATAAGATGTGTGCTACAAAGTATCACTGGTGACATTCCAAATTTGCATAGGAAAAGAATTAGCTCTTGCTTGTTTACACAAGCAATGCTCAAGTCATCTCAGTTTAATTATACTTAGATGCTTGTGCTAACTTTCACTATCAAACATCATGGAAGTAGTACTCAGACCATCATGGTCTAAATATACCATTTATTCTTATACTCACTTTCAACATTTTAAAGGCCCAATGATGATAAAAAGCACGACAAATCAGTTGTTATGAATGACAACTTTTGCATACAAGATTTGCATGTTTAGAGTAGATTGTATCCATGTTAGTTTGCATCTGTATTTATGGAATTTCCAAAGCTACAACAATGACGTTATCTCTTGCATTAAAGGATTGAGTACACTTGACATTGCAAAAAACACATCATTTTCATATAATTCAAAAAAATTCCCATTTAGTTGCATATCACTTGCATTGGAAAACATTACAACATCATTCATCCATTCATGCATCACATCATAATATTTGCATCGAAAAACAAAAAACAACATCCATCGCATCTCATTTACATAATCAAAAATCATTTCATATAGTGGCATTAGGGAAGTGGTTCACTAAGCTTAAATGAGTGAGTCTCTTCGGATTTCCAAAAGAATTGGAATGTAAGGTTTTGTGAATCTTAATGTAACAAAGAATCAATTGAAGACAACCTTCCCAAAACTCTTGGAAGGTGGATAGATTCACTCATTTAAGATTAAGACCCTAGAAAACAATCATCTGCATAATCATTTACATCACATAATCATCATTCATCCTTACAAAACATCACACATCATTTACATAATCATTACATCTCATTATCATTACATCCATACATAATCACTATGAACACCAAATATCATCACATATCATTGTCATAATAAAATCCATCCCATGCATCATATAGGCATCATTCATAAATTATCGTAAAATCATAACACATCAGCTGCGTCATCATTTGCATCCATAGCATATCATCATAATAACATAGAAATCAAATGCATCCATCATAATCATCATGATCATCATCACATAAATAATATAGAAACATAGATCATAATCATCACCGCATATCATATAACCTCAAAATCATGATGTCAAAGTGTATAAGGCTATCCAAAGGTATAAAGAGATACATCAATATAAAAAATGGCACTGTATCGTAATGTCTGAACACAAGAAGCACACCATCAATGGCTCAACTGAATCAATGTATACCTCAAGTCTCAAAACATTAATCAATCCTCTAATGGGGCATATCAATCAATCAGAGAAGTCAAACCACATCGCCCAATCAAATTTGAATCTTCCTGCATAAGATGCAAAAATCCTCATTTGATCATAACATATTGCAAATCAACAATCTTATCAATCAATCAACCCATCAATCAGTCTATCAATCTAATCAGCTCTGGTAAGACTTTAATCAAATTTCATGAGCATCAATCTATCAATGCAACCTCGCCTATCATGAGGTTTATCAATCAAATCAACCTCGCCTATAATGAGGTTCATCAATCAATCAATGCAACCTCGCCTATCATGAGGTTCATCAATCAAATCAACCTCACCTATCATGAGGTTCATCAATCAATCAATCCAACCTCATCTATCATGAGGTTCATCAATCATTGATCCTCGCCTATCATGAGGTCAATCATCAATCTATCATTGATCCTCACCTATCATGAGGTCAATCATCAATCTATCATTGATCCTCACCTATCTTGAGATCAATCATCAATCTATCATTGACCCTCACCTATTATGAGGTCAATCATCATCATCCTATCATTGATCCTCACCTATCATGAGGTCAATCATCAACTATCACATCAACATCATCAAATCAATCGGCTGAATGTGATCATCAAACATCAAACACAAGGAGGCAACATACGACATCAATTAATCAATTAATCAACTTGGCAGGCTCAATCTTCTTTACCAAGAGATAAATAGTTGAATCCTCCACAAAACATCAAAAATCCACATTTTATTGATTTGTCTCTTGAGGGGGCATATATCCGTCAGTACCTAAAAATCAACATCTGGGGCATTGAAAAATTTTCAGAGCATCTGTATCAAATTTTTCTTTGAAGCAATGTGTAAACACATTGCTTCAAAGAGGGGAAAAATGTATACACTTAAAAAAAGTCATCACCTTTAATTAATTAAATAGTAGCTATTTGATTAATATTCCAACTACGTATAAATAAATTCTCAATTTATTTATATTATTTACCCTTCTCTAATTCTCCAAATCTAAAAACATAGTCTTCTAAGAATTTCCTTTAAAAACCCTTTTCGTTTCATCAATTTTGGGCAAAAAAAAAGCCACATACCCTACACATTCATATCACCACTTTTTGGCCCATCATGATCCTACACATACCCAATAGATAGATATAATATGGTATGTGTATGAATGGTCATCAATCCCCAAAGTTCTCAGAACATGAAGAAAAAGTAAAATAAAAATTGGGTTGGGAGCCTATGGGAAGAATGATGCACAAAAATTTCCACACTTGTATCCAAGTACCTACAAGGGTAGCAATGGTCCTCTAAGTAGCTAAAGAGTCAAACATTCTTTCTAAAGATCTACTTAGTCATCATCACCAATCATCCTAAATCTAGATCACCACAAAAGTAAATCATTGCATGACTGTGATCTTTAAATCATCAATTTTGCAAAAATAATGTACATCCAATGAATTGAACATATATCCAATTGCACATCCAAAACCACCACCAATTATCTAAAGTGTAACTCCAACACACTAGCAAAGAAGGTTCTTCTAACCTCCACCCATGCATCCTCCAACTTTCACTTTAGCAGATGATGTGGAATCCCCAAAGAAGAAGCAGGAGAGAAGGAGAAACTAAAGGCAACTGCAAAAGACACCACATTTTTATGAGGCATGTCAATGGGTTGTGAGAAAGGGGGGATGTCAAGAGGGACATCAAAAGAGGAAGCACCACAAAGGGAGCAATGAAGAATTGCACCCTTTTGGGGTGAGCATCACTAGGACTTTTTGGGGGAGCCAGAAGCAAGACAAAATCAAAGGGAACTACAAAAGAAAGCAGAGCATGTAGAAATAGATGCAACTAGATTCCCCTTGGTCTTCTACAAGGTACTATAGCTAGAACCTATGCGCAAGCTGGGTACTCAACTATGAGCACTAGAGGATGTAGCCTGAGAAGAGGCTAATCAACTATAGGAGCATCCTTCACAACCATTTCTAAGGGAAGGGTGGTCTCCTGAGTAGGAGCCCATAGAAACATAAATGATAATAGGAGGAGAAATAGACACCCTCAACAATAGGCAGGGACATGTGGAAGAATATCAGATTCCATGTTCCCCTTGCCATAGATAGTGGGTCGGGGATCCGTGGGAAAAAGAGGCAACTGAAAAGCTCGTTTCTTTTCCTTTCACCCCTCTGACACAGGAACCATCTTCTTCACTGTGATCTTTAAAGTGAAAGTCATCAATTTTGCAAAAAAATATGACAAAGCTAGGATATCATCCACTGAATTGAACATATAATTTTAAGGAGTTCCTTGCAATTGGGTGGGAGAAGGGCGAGGCATCCAAAACTCACCACCAACCTAATCTAAAGGGGCAGTGTAAACTTTGAGGATGTGGGGGTTGCCTCCATCACAAGGATGACACAAGCCAAGATAGAACTAGCTTCCAAAGAAGGAAAACCCTTCTTCTAACCTCCACCCATGGTGAGGTCATCCTCCAACTTTCACTTTAGTAGATGATGTGGAATCCCCAAAGAAGAAGCAGGAGAGAAGGAGAAACTAAAGGCAACTACAAAAGACACCACATTTTTATGAGGCATGTCAATGGGTTGTGAGAAAGGGGGGATGTCCAAGAGGGACATCAAAAGAGGAAGCACCACAAAGGGAACAATGAAGAATTGCACCCTTTTGGGGTGAGCATCACTAGGAATTTTTGGGGGAGCCAGAAGCAAGACAAAATCAAAGGGAACTAAAGTGGGAAAAACAAAAGAAAGCAGAGCAATAAAAGGAGACATGTAGAAATAGATGCAACTAGATTCCCCTCGGTCTTCTACAAGGTACTGTGCTCCGTAGCTAGAGCCTTTTACCTGTGCTTGTGCTCATGCACAAGCTGGGTACATCAACTATGAGCACTAGAGGATGCAGCCTGAGAAGAGGCTAGGGGTTTTTTTATCAACTATAGGAGCATCCTTCACAACCATTTCTAAGGGAAGGGTGGTCTCCTGAGTAGGAGAAAGAGGAGGATCCATAGAAACATAAATGATAATAGGAGGAGAAATAGACACAAGAGCCTCAACAATAGGCCTTTTCCCATTTCTTTCCCTAGGGACATGTGGAAGAATAATCAATTCCATGGAGGCCGAGACACGGGAACAACCCCACGGGAACACTTCCCCTTGCCATAGATAGTGGGTCGGGGATCCGTGGGAAAAAGAGGCAACTGAAAAGCTTTCTTTTCCTTTCACCACATAGGAACCATCACCCTCCACATGTGAGGCACAAGAGTAGAAGCTAAGGATGCCACCGTGGAACAAGAAGCAAAAGAAGTTGGAGCAGAAGATATAGAAGGAGAAGGCTTTAGAGTGCAATAAATATTCCCCTTCCCTTTTGACGAGGCTGAAGAAACAACTTGATGTTGTGCTATTATAGAAGCCTTTACGATAACAACATAGGGGGAGACTAGACAACTAAATTTTAGCATTGAGCCTCTAGTCTTATATTTAACATAAGCCTTATATAAAAAATCTCCCCTCAAAGGGATGGGTCCAACTGAGGTGGGCCAAAAGTGATACAAAGAGAAGCCCCCACATGACATGAGTAGTTTATAGCTAGTGTCATGTACCACATGAAAAATGCCTTCATGGGAGAACTTTAATAATTTATGGAATCAGAGGCAACAAAATTCACAGAGGCCAGCCATAGAATGGCTAGCCTGACTCTAAACAGATTAGACTCTAGGATCACAACAAATGGAAAATCAACATCCTTGGGTCCTACCAAGACTGATAAAGAAATAGCACCCATGGCAGCAATAGAGAGTCCATCATGGGTATAGAGTGTGGTTTGTGACTCTTTGTATCTATCCTTATGTAAACTGTTTATGAATAGAGTTTCCTTTGTTATCACATTTACCTGACTCATCAGATCAACTAAGATTACAGTCACGATGTTTCCATTAATCCAAGTGGGAATGTATAATAGGGAAGGCTCCTTATTTAGAGGCTCATCATGCAAGGTGAAATTTATATCAGGTATTGCGCTTGCATTCTTAGCATGAGGGATACACATGAATGAGACCATGTTCACATACTTAGATGGAACTAACTCAGAAGATGTAGAAGATTGTGTGACTAAATTTTTTGAGTGAGAAGGGAATGTATTACTATAAATTTGTAACTCATTATTAGCCTTGGCTACAAATTTATTAGAATTATATTTCCTCCCATAGAGGCAGATAGTCACATCGTCAATGCGGTCCTGAATCTCATGACATAGGAACACACATCTCTCAGTTTCATGTCTGTGCAATTGGTGGAATTGATAAAATTTTTGTGCATAGTAACACTTAGGATCCAACTCAGACAGAGGTTGGGGTTTTGGCAATGTTAGAACTTTATCTTTCAACGAATTTTTCAAAACAACAATATAAGATTCAAATAATTATGTAAAATGTCTATTGTATCCTATGCCTTTGTCTTTAGATGTAGAGACCATTTTTACAATATCTTTGTTCTTTCCAAAAACTGACACTACTATTCATTATCAGGATGGGTCCATGAAGATGAACCCTCAAACAAAGAGACTGTCTATTGATATTTTTGCAGTGCTACACATAGGTGTGCAAAGGAAGGATACTTCATTAAGGTAAACTTCTCTTGCCACTATTTCTGTAACTTCTTGATGATGACCTTCTAAACATCAGAGTCTAGTAAAGGATAAAAAATTTGTGAAAATAGTGCTTGATAGTGAGCAATGAAGTTAGTTACACTTTTGTGGTCCCCTTTCTTGCATCAGACACGATAGGAGAAATCCATCTTTGGTCCAATGTTAGCTTTGAACTTCCTTAGGAATTGATTCACTAAACGATCAAATGGAAAGACAAAATTATCTGACAGATTGCAATACCACTCAAGGGCAACATCTTTAAGGAATCATGAAAAAATATTTGTCCTTAAAGCATCATGGTGGAAGAAGTTAGTACATATAGCATTATATGCCAAGATGTACATCTAAGGGTCTCCAAGACCACCATACTTTTCAAAATTTGGAATCTCCATCCCCTGAGGGATAGGAGTGTTCAAAATAGTGATCTAAAAAGGACTGCGATAAAAGAAAGGTTGAAACATAGGTTGAGAATAAGAGTAAAAAGGTTCATCAAGGTAAGCTCACAAAACTGTTTTACAATTCTAGTGAGGAAGGAAAAGTTGCAAAAAATTCCCCCATGCAAATTTTTTTGGTTTTTGGGCATTCAAACGAAGATCTAGTTCGATCAAACCCAAAGGGGGTTTGCTACAACCCCCCTTTGAGCGAACCCATTAAATGTTGGGTCCCACATTTCCTAGGAAAAAAGCAAAGGAAAAGGGTTGTTGAAAGGGTGTTCACTTGAACCTTGGTTCGAGTGAACCTCCAAAGGGGGTTCGCTCAAACCCCCCTTCTCCCCCTCTGGCACCAAAAAACTCTATAATTTTTCCCTTTGATGCTTGAGTTGAGGATGAAAATGGAGGAAACTTCACAGATCCAACTGGATGATGGTAATCCTTGGAACGAGCTATCCAATGAGTATAATTTTAATATGTTTTCGTTTTATTATCTATTTATTTTTTTAGTTTGATTAAACATAGGTTTTTCACTGAAAATCAAGATCTTTGTTCTACACATGTGGAAAAATAGCAAATTATCAATTTTTTTTTGAAAAATATCAGTGCACTAGATATTGAAGTACTTGATCCAACAAAAAAAAAAAGATTCAATACATACAATTTTTTTTATGTTGTATACAGTTCGCCTATGTTTGAATTGTAATTGTTTTGACTTCAAAAATTAATTAAGGAAAAAATATTTAATAAAACACTATGAAACTAATTGGAAGCACTAGTTATCGTAGTTATAAATCTAAATTCAAAAAAAATAGAATTTTATCCTTCATGGAAAAAAATTTATGTTGCATACGGTGAGTGTCACTCCTTAAAAATGGTGTTTATTGAAAAACACTAGTTTTCAAAGGAGATGGAAAAAGAAGTGCAATTTGATTCCAAAAAAATTGAAAAAAATATATTTAGAATCTACAAAAAAAAGTCACAAATCACTAGTTTGCATCATCTTCAAATTCCTCATAGTTTAGCTGCTATAGGTGCCTGAAAGTGAATATTTAGTTAGAAAAAATTAGTTTAGTGTCCAATTTGGCCAAAAATTGTAAACCCGTATTGTGGGATCACCCACCAACTAGTTTTGTATCTATCCCATATTCTATAATAATTTTTTTAAGACAATATTAGAGGATGAAAAAGGACTAGTGGAATCACCACTAGAGCCATCAACCCCCATACCAGTAAATACCCCACCATCGGGATGGGTACAAGCTCCAGGATTATTGCTAAGAGTATTAGGAGTGGTGAAAATGAAACCCAAGGGTAACTTGCTTACTTTAAGGGTGGGGGTTATCCAAGGTCTAAATGTGATGTTAACATGAGGGCCACTCTCAGTCATGCATACTGCCACCCTAGACATCAAGACTTCTAGTTGTCTCTCAAAAGTCTTAGAGCCAAGGTCTCGGGTGATGCCCTGGTTAGGACTATATGCAACGATGTGAATGTCCATAATGTCTGCAAGGCCTCAGAGAAATTATAGACCTCTTCAATCCTTGTCCAACATGGCTCTCAATCTGTTAACAACCATAGCCACTTTAGAAAGAGTTTTGTCTTTCTCCAAGTACTTCTCAAACTCCCTGAGTCTTCTATCCAAGGAAAGAAGTTTCTATATAGGGACCTCAAGAGCATCATCTTCCTCCCTAGATGAAGCAGAAGGAAAAGAAAGATGGGAAGGAACATGTGTGGTAACTTCTCCCAAGGGGTTGGGGAATCCAATAGACATTCCTGAAATTACTTCCTCAAAGGTAGGATCGATGAACTTCTTAGATTACACCCCTATATGTCACAAACTCCTTATAAACATGTTCTCGAAGGTTGTAGACTGAGTAGTAAAGCTCATAAAGCTTCACAAAACACAAATATATAATGCATTTAAGACAAGAGAGAAATATTTTTGACACAAAGAGATGAAAACAAGGACTTCACATGAGGTTCACCAAAAAATGTAGAGAAGGGGGATTCATCACCCCAGAGGCTCTCAGGTCATGGAAGAGCCTAAGGGAACAAACTACCCTAAACTTCCTTAGACTACCTAATAAGTTAAAGAAGAAAGGACATGTTGAAAAGGAAGGGCAAATATAACTTTGTTTCCCTTCAGATTATGATAGGTGTTTTCAAAACCATGTGAGAAAACTACATAGGTCTCGAACTATGAACTAAACAAATCTTTTTCAGAGGACAATAGTGTGGGATTCTGACTTTAGCATGTCACATTGGAGTCTTAGGGATGCACTGGCATCCTGTATGGATAGAGAGTCAAGCAAAAACTAGAAACTCATAGAGTCTACTAATGACCCAAATATTATAGTTTTAAAATTTGACAAAAAATTAAAAATATGAAGTACAACAAGAAGAATACTATAAAGGTTACTCTAATAGTGGAATTACAAATAAATAGGAAAAATTCCAACTTACTCAAGGTACAATTTGCTAGTTATCTCTAAGAAAATGAATAACTACACACAAAGTAACAAGAAAATGTTGGGGTTGTGTTTGGAAATTACCCCAGTCAAGTCCCTGATTTAGTTTTCCCACCTCCACAAACAACCAATACACAACAATATTGTAGAAAAGCAATAAATAAGGAGATAGAAAATACATAATAAATTAGAGAGAAATGATAAACTAGATGCTACTCTACAAGAATGATAATGTAAGAAAATACAAGACACAATATCACCTCCTTTTTTGCGAGAACGAGAGGTTGAGAGAGGAAGAAGAAGATAGATGACACCATGCCAAGGAGATAGAGCTTCATGAACCTAAAATGACAATGTTGTTGGAGCAAGAAGATGTTGTAGAAGCCAACCGAGAAGCTAGTAGTAGCAAGAAAGAGTATCTAGCTATAGAAGCCAAGTTGGAAGTTGGTAAAAGTTTTGGGTATCTACAATATTATAAAATTATCTTTAGATTAATGGAGTCAATCTCCACTTGCACTTTCCTTCTCTAAGTGATGGCTTCCATTCATGGATTAGTAATTTTAGTTTTTATTTTCCTAACTCTTTTCTTTAGTTAAGGTGTAGGACTTGAAGGTTGATTAGAAATATCTTCTCAACTTAAATTTATAACTTCTTCTTATCTAGGTTCCTCAAATTTTCTAGGTTTTCTAGTTTAACCCCTTCACTAGGGTAAGATAGTATGATTTATTCAACTTCTAGTTCAGCTAATGAAGCATCCTCAATTTATATTACCATTTCCTTCTCTGGAACACTTATTTCGTCTTTCTCTTGAATAGTTATAGTTGGTAAATTTGTAGTACATACTATAGAGACATTTATTTGGACCTATTCTTGACTTGCATATAGTCATTTATTAATTTCCTCAACAATTTTTTGAGTTGAGGGAATATTATTGTCTTACTTTTCTAGCTCTTTTATTATCTATTGGGTTTCATACATGCTAATTTTTGGGGATGCAAAAATTGTTTCCTCTTCATTTATAGCTTCCCTTCGTGTGGAAGCATTTTTTATCTATTACTTACTTCTCCCTATGTTAATTATTTTTCCTCCATCTCCTTGGATATTCTTCTAATATTCAAATATGATGGTAGTGACAAAAATTGTATTCTTAATATGGGAAGTGTTAGGAATAACTATTATAGGCTACTTCTATTGATGCAAAATTAGTTGTGCAATTGAGAATAGTGGTAAAATTCTAGATGGGATAAGGGTTGGGATATAAAGGATTAATTGTGAAGGAATTGAGGCTATAATTACCTAAAAATCAAATGGTATTTACTCAGCTCCATTTTTCTAATGGAGTGTCACTTAATCCCTCCTCTGGTATAACTATATTAGCTTCATTCATTTTTATCTTCTCCACCAAGAGGGTGTCGATTTCATCATCCTCTTTGTACTTCTCTTCTTAGATATATCTTTATTAAAGATTAAAGTAACTCCTTGTTGTTGAATAATTTTACACATTCAACTATCCAATTCCCACTATTATCAAAAATATTCTAAGTGAGATACTTTATAAAATTTACCTCTAGTATAAAATAGTTGGGATGAGGAATTGGTTCTTTGAAGACTCCTTGCATTTCATAGGTAGTTTGTAGGACTACTCTATCATCTTTAACTTGATCTGAAACTTTGTGAGCACCAAGTGTATTCATTTTCTAAGTGGTCAACACATAATAGATCCTTTTCACAACCTTGTGCTTGTCACCGAATTTACCTCAAAAGTCTTCCAAATGTGCAATATGTTTCAGTGTTGGAGATAAAAAATTATTCTTTCACCATGGTCAAAATTCACTCAAGCTTCAAAGGGATATAAATCATACAATTGCAACTCCATATCAAAATCATTTATATTTACCATGCTATCACAAGCATATTGTCCAATGTTAAATGGGAATTTTACTCCTAATTTTAATTTTAGAGCTTATGTGACTCAACTAGCTACTTGGCTACCTATAGTAGGATGATTTTATTAATAGGATAACCAAGGATCTTGTATGGAGTGTGAGTAAACCCTTCAAATCAAATGCATGAAAATTTGGGGAATTAGATATACCAATTCTTATACTTATCCACATGAGCTAGAGCCTTACTTGATAGTCTCTTAGCTTCATCTCCTTCTATTGTTTGAACAAACCACATATTGAATCCACCAGTTAATCTATTTTAGAGTTTTATAGATTATTTGAACTCTAGTTGAGGGTAATATTTATAGACCAACACCTATGCTACCTTTAATCCCACCTTTCCAATTCTCTCCATGCCTGCCAAGGTGCTCTTGCTAGCTAGTGCATAAACTAGATAAGAGTTCATATAGAAACTTCTTATATTTTTAAAATAATCTAAATACCCATGTTTCTTATTGCTAATTTCAGCACAATATATCATATTGTCTCGATTGAGGATGGTAATGATCTAGAAGTACATTGAGGATTTGAAGGTGACACCATTATGGAATCCCGTTACTCTACTCAATGGATGATGATGATGTCACCAATTCCCTATTGGAAATCACTTTTGTATAGAGTATTTAGTACTTAGTTATTTTCTTCTTAGGATTTTCCATCCACTAGAAATTCATGTTATTTTGGCATTTTTCCATATCATCATTAAATTTCCTTTTAGGTTTAGGCTTATTAATGGAACCAAATTTGTTGTAGAAAGGGATGTTAAATATATCCATAATGTCACTCATGGAAAAGTCTACCAATATTATTCCTTCAATCACTATCAATAATCTTCTAGAATCATAGTGATTTATGCATTCCATGACCAACTCTATACATTGCTATAAGGTGGGGAGTCCAACAAATTTTTCTAGTCCATTCAAGACTATCTTCTTTGCTCATCTAGTTATGGATAGACTAGGCATTCTTTCCCTAAAGTATGCAAGGCTCACATGGCTTGAGTTAGTGTCCAAGATGTTTCCCCATCCTGTAGAGATTTGAGAAGTTAAGGTAATGATCTTGAACTTATACTTTATGGTATTTTCCCTAGAAGTCATTTAACTCCTACAATGTGATATTAAGCCCATGCATTATTTCTTTATAACTTTATTGTTAATCATATTTATATGCATTGTAAAAAATCTATGAATGAAAATCTAATCTCAATTTTGAAGTGTTTAGATATTCAACAATTAATGGATTCTACTTCTAAATGTAAATATTTATGCTTTTAAAAAAATTCAATCAAGAAAAACAATTTTCTTATGGTTTTCTTTGAAATTTGACATTTTGGTTGCAATATTTTGTGCTCTACTCGTATAATTTTCCCTAATTTTAGTGATATTTGTTATTTAAATTAAATACATGTAGTGAAAACCCAAGATTTTATTAAAATTAATTCTTAATAGAAAATTGGGTGTTGAAAGGATACTTACTATTTTCTTTGAATTCATTAAACCTTTTTGTTGAGATTAATGATGACACAATTAATTCTATCACCTAATGTGATATTTCATCCTTTTCATCTTTCTATAACTACAATGATAGATGCTTTGATGCTTGAACTCTTTTATCAGTTTCTACGCTCTTTAGAATTTTTTGTAAAGATTAGTCTTGTGTAACTTGATTTATAATAGAATAACCAATGGTAAGATTTATTCACATTCAATTCATCGAATTAAATGTTCTTGAACATGAAATTTTTTGTAGAGTTTTAGTTTTTTACTACAATTGAACTTTTGAAATGATATGACCAAATATGGTAGAGGGTCAATTTTTTCATAGAGGCACATTATTATGCCTTAAAAATGCAACTACATATGGGAAATTATAAGTGAAACATATATTTTATTGTCTTTGAGTGCATTTTTTAAATGAAAGTTAATTTTCTATAAGGATTCATATTTTTCTTTATAATTCATAGGAAATCTCAAATGAACGTGACCTTTAATAAACATGGTGAATGTCCAATTCTTATGAATAGTTCCAATGGTTGGATGATTTTATCATGACATGATCATGATGTCATCAAGGAGAGGTCATATGGAAAGGATCATGTTAGCATGAATTTGAATGATGCCAACAGATGATGTCATTATTATGTAGTTGTGGGAAAAGGAAACTAAATCAAATATTAAGTTCTAATGAAAAGTTTTAGTTTACTAGAAAAAGGAATCTAGACAATATCCCAAGATGATGTCATTATTATGTAGTTGTGGGAAAAGGAAACTAAATCAAATATTAAGTTCTAATGAAAAGTTTTAGTTTACTAGAAAAAGGAATCTAGACAATATTCCAAGAGTGATGTAGGTTTTTAAGAAAAATGAAATGGATTAGATATTTCTCATTTGTTATAAATCTCATTCAATTGGAAATCGAGTTTTGTAAAAGGTAAACTTTAAATTTTTGCACGCTAGTGCTTTTTGTAGTTGTTTGTAAGCAAAATAGACTTTGTGAGAAAGTTAATACAAATTAGATTTTTTCCATTTTAAATGGTAAAGTCCACAAGATGATTTTTTTCTTTTATCTTTTTTTTGATGAACTCTCAAAAGAGATAGGCTTATTTTACATGATTTATCTAATTATGGAAAAATCATAGTATAAAAGTGGAACATTTTTTAGATTTTGACCTAATTTGGAAAACCAAAGTTAATACCTAAGACTATTCTAAGCTAAGAAAAAAGAGGGGTTCATATTTTTCAAACAAAAGAATGGGATGTGTTGTGAAAGGAACTACATATGGTGGACTAAAAAAATGATCTAGATCATGTTTTAGATAAAAGAAAGTCCAAATATAGAATTTTAAACTTTTCTTGTTGAGTCAAAATGTCTAAAGGACAACCAAAGAAAATAAATACTATTTTTTTGAATTAAAAAATTATTTTTCCAAGAGTACCTAAGTGTGTGCAATCAATTCATTCTCTTTCTTAGAATATTGAAAATTGGGGTTAAAATATATTAAGCTTTGTGAGTTAATCTAACTGTATGAGTTATTTCAAAATTTCCTTATTACTGTTGCACAGACAGTTGTCGTTGCACCAAAATATTGACCTATTAATTCCCTATACAAATTTTTTTTTAATGAATCCACATGAGGCAGTTAAGCCATGTCATGAACCCAAGAATTGCACTACACAACACAAGGAGACAGATGGTGTACACCTTACAAAAATCACCCCCAACACAAGCAAGGGGTTCAAGCCCATGACCCAGGATATGATACTAATTGTTGTGTAGATAGTTTTTGTTGTATCAAAAGATCGACTTGATAATACATGATACAACTGCCAGAGTTAATGAATCCATGAGAGGTGGTTAAGCCATGCCATGAATCCATGAGACGTGGTTAAGCCATGTCATGAATCCAAGCGCTCTGCACAATACAAGGAGACCAAGGGTACACACCTTGCAACAATTACCAATCAACCATTCATAGCCCTAAGGGTATATGCAAAATATGTGACAAAAAAATATGCCACTTTCTTTTGTATGCCTAAAATGAGAATTTTCCGCTCACTAAATGTGAATGCTATTATAAAAAAACCAAATTTTCTTATCATTTTTCTACTCTTCAACCACAACTTGTGTATTTTTTACCCCTCAACCCATGCTTGCCCAAATAAATTTCCATTTTTCACCTCATGGTTGTGAATTATTCATCAAGATGCCACCAAGACACCGAGGAGGTCAAAGAGGTAAGTATCTAGAATTATTTTCAGTTTCAAATATTTATTAAATTGTAGATTGAATTAGGGTTTTTATTAAAATTTGTTTTAATTTCCAAGAAATGATATTCCACCCCCAAATGTTGAAAATACTCCATCACCTTCTGATGAAGACCCAGAAAAACAAGAATCACAACAAACACATCCATCAATTCCTAGACAACCCCCAGGAGTTCACAAGAAAACATATTAGGGAAAATAGAAGAAAATAAAAATAGTTTGAGGAATTGATTACAAGGTTGGAAGATCTTGCTACAACAAACCCTCATACAACAATCCTTTTTGAATCCCTATAATCTATCATGTCTCATGTAGGATCAATGAGTGTGCAAATTAATATTTATTCCAATAAGAGGGAAGAACAAAAATAATTTTATGAAAAAACTATCATATGAGAAAGTAAAGAAAAAAAATCTGAATTGTGTGCCCTCTTCACTAACCCACAAACCAATCAACCCTTAGCAACTAGATGAAAGAGGTTCCCTATCCATTGGTGCCACCATGAAGTGGTAAAGAATAATTTTTGGCTAGGTGGTGGATGGTTTTTGACCAGCCTCCATCTAATAATTTGAGGTAATAAAATAAGTTTTAAGGAAGTTCTCTACTATGATTTTGTTCTCAATGAGATTCCAAACTATTTTGAATTTATAGATTTCTAAGATAAAGGTGGGAGATCCTTACATGATAGACTTGGGGCACAACGCAACCCACAACTGGCACTGAGATCCTTGGGTAGACCTATGGTAGAGCATGTGATTGTTCCATCCATTATGAAGGATAGTGTCAAGGTGGACACATTTTAATCCATTAGCTCAATCACTCAGAGCCTTATACAGTATGTGAGGCCTTTAGTATATGGTGATGTGGGCGAGTCTTCTAGGCCTTGATATCCAGTCCATTTTTCTCAATCTTGCAATGCTATTTGTACTCATGATCCTAAGAGTAGTCAGGATGCAACTACGTAGGATACATCAACTTCAAAGGGGATGGTTATGAAAATTATTTATTAAATGAAACATTCGACATTGATACTTAGGTAAACTTCAGCAAGTTCACTTAATTATGTTTATTAAATTTATTTTGAAATGTAAGTATAACTAAATTAATAGAATGATTATGATGAAAATTAAAGGTTCAAGTTGTTGAATTGTTTTTCACTGATGTCAAAGGTTTTCTTCAAACATGGGTTGACCACTATTGAGAATATTAAGTAGAGAAAATTTTCAATAGATCACATACCTTCTAATTAGGTTGACTCCTTCAAAGGCAAGAAAATAATTCAAGTAAATATATATATATATATATATATATATGCCAATGAGGCCGACCTATTTGGCAAGAGATGAGTGTTGGAAAATAGGAATTTACAAATATTTGATGCCCCTCCTATTTTACCAAACCTCCTAGGGTGGTGTTCCCAACTTTGGGCAAGGTAATTAATAAATAAAAATAAGTTTTCATTGTGCTTGGTCGACCTCCTAATGTGATGAGCCCATCTTTGGGAAAATATTTTTTTTTGTTCATTTGAAGAGGCATTTCATGGATATAAATAAAGGTTGGTTGGAGTTCATTTATGAAACTATTCATTAAGATAATTGGATCAAACATTGTGTAGATCTGTGAGATTAATTTGAAGATCATATTTCAAATCTGAGTGGAGGTTTAAGAGGATATGTTCAAGGAAAATTCTAGGTAGATTTTATTAAAGACCTTGAAGGAATCTAGGGTAGATCCAACAACATTAAAATCACATTAATTTTCAAAGGTTGATGCCTTCTACTTTGCAGGTTCAAGAGGTTGAAGCCTCTCACTCAAAGAGATAGGTGTCTCTTGCCGAGTTGGTGCTTAGTGTAGGGGATTGGTGTCTCCTATGGTTTGGTGCTTATCAAGTTGTATTAAGTTTCCTATAAAAGCAATATTTTTATGTGGCTTTCTCACATAAGGGTTTCCACATAAAATCATGTGTGCATCTTGTGTTCTCTATTGATGGGTCTTTCTTGTATGGATTCTTTGATTATTGCTTCATGATTGTTAAAGTTAAAAATTTAAAAAGTTTGTCTTATACTTATTCACCCCCTCTTTGTATAAGTACATGTGTATTTCTTCAATGGGTATAAAAAGGGTTCCTTCAAAAAGGCCTAAGCACTTGAAGGAAATATCTTAAGAACACACATGGTGAGTCAAGAAGGGTTTTCCTCAAGCCAAGCACCATTATTCGATGGGAACAACTATGATTTTTGTAGTATGATGATGTGCATTTATTTGATGGCCCATGCATTTGATATATGGAATTTTTTGTGAATGGCTATGTCGCACCAACTAATCAACCAATGGATCAAGCTAAAAAGAAGGCTAGTAAGAATTATGAGACAACCCTCAAAATTTCCAACAAAGAGGGGGTGAAAAAAGAAGAGAATAAAAGGGAAGAGAGTAAAAAGGTGGCGAAGAAAGAGGAAAAAAAGGAGGAGAAAACCTCAAAGTTTCAAATAACTAACAAGGACAACCTCAAATGGTCCTTTCCTCAAAGGAAGCCATGCACAACTAGGTTTGATTATTCTTTCCATGGTTATTGCTTATCATATAACTAGTTTGGGCATAAAGTAGTAAATTGTAGAATTTAGGCAAAGAATGATTTTGAGTTCAAAAAGAGGAATTATAATTCATTTGATCCTTTGATGGATTATAACATAATATGTCACAAGTGCAACAATTTTGGTCACACAACACATTTTTTGCAAAACTATTTATCCTAAACCTATGAGACAAAATAAGGAGAATGATATTTGTGATAAGAAAAAGGATGAATCAAACAAGGTTTGGAAAAATAAGAAGGAACAATAAATGAAAGAAAATCTCATGCTTGTACAAGTTGCAGTACATGCTCAAGATGAGAAATACAAATGGTATATTGACAGTGGTTGTTCAACCCACATGATTGGTGACAAAAGAAAATTTCTCTCTAAAGAAAGTGAATGAAGGAATGGTAAAATTTAGGGACAATGCTATAACAAGCATAAAAGGAAAAGGAACACTTAATCTAGATAATGCAAGAAATAAAACTAAGGATGTCTTATATGTTGAAGGGTTGAAGCATAATCTCCTAAGTGTGAGTCAGTTGTGTGACCAAGGGCACACCTTCATGTTTCATTCTAAAGGATGTACAATCATGAAATATGGAATATTGATAGAAGATTCTTATAGAATAGATGGTAATCAATACATTCTCAATGAAGTAAAAAGAGAAATGTTATATGGGGTAAGAACATGAGAGTTGGTTGTGGCACAAAAGGATGGGACACCTGAATTCTGACAACATTATAAAGATCATAAAAAAGAAAAAAGTAAGGGACATACCAAAGAAAATTCCTCAAATGTTATTTTCAAACAGTGTCAGTATGGAAAAAAAACAAGGTAAGTCTTCAAATCTAAGGAATACTCGATGACAAAGCCCTTGGATCTTTTTCACACTAGTTTGTGTGAGTCAACGAAGACAAAAAGCTTGCAAGGTGAGAGTTATTTCATGTTGTTGATTGATGATTATTCCAGGATGACTTGGGTATCTTTTTCTTAAAGAAAAATATGAAGCAATAAAAAATTTTAAGGCATTCAAAGCCTTAGTAGAGAATGAAATGAGGTTGAAAATCAATTGCCTTAGATCTGATAGAGGAGGAGAATTCACTTCAAATGAATTTGAAGAATATTGTGAAAGGAATGTGACACAAATATGATATTCAGATATAAGAGCTCCATAGAAAAATGGCATAGTTGAGAGAAAGAATAGAACCATTCAAGTTATGGCAAGAGTTATGTTCAATGAATCCAAGATAGTGGTGCAAGAGCACCCTGCCTCAAAGAGGAAATTATGGTCAATATTTTGGTTTTTGCATTTCTTGGTTGTAATAAGGTCCTAAGAGACCATATTTCATGTTACAATGTGTTAAGGGAAGTCTTAGGCAGTCAAGTTGTCCATTGTGTTCAAATTGTAAAAAGTTGCAAAATTGTTGCATTGTTGCAAAGTAACTTTTCTAAATTGTTGTCAAAAAGTGTCAAAGTGGGTATTTGTTAACCCATAATCACAAATTCAGTTGGTAACTATTGTAAAAATCTTGGGAAGGCATAAAATTTGTGAATTCATCATTGTAAGGGTTGGCTTGAAGTTTTGGAGATTTTGGAGGAATAAAACTCTATTTTTCTAAAGTTTTCCAATGTTTTTCTTCTGTTCTCATTGTTGTACAGATCTTGTATGGAGAATTCATAGCTTGATACCCCTAGGGAATGAAAGCCTTATGAGAAATATTTTCAATCCATTTGGTTTCATTCAATTTGGTGGAGAAATCAGGGAGAACCATCAAATTTTTGCCAAACTGTCCAAACCCTAGATTAGGGCTAACAATGAGAAGAGAAAATGCATTTCTCTTCCATATAGAGGTGAAATATTTGAAAAATTCGTGGAATGGAATGTATGATAGTTCTCTACATGATCCCAAACTTGCAGGCTCTAAGGAGGAGATTAACACATGCTAATTTGCTATTTTAGGCCCGTTTTCACCATGTAACAAGTAGAATGAGTGAAGATAAAGTCATTTAATGTTTATGGAGTGCGTAGAAGGGTGGTTTAAGGGTGGTTTTAGTGTTTATGGAGTGCGTAGAAGGGTGGTTTAAGTCATTTAATGTTTATGGAGTGTGTAGAGGTGTTTGGAGGTATTCATACCTTTTTAGGCTTAGGACAACCTTTGTTCACTTGTTGAGGCCCATTTTGAACCTTGCCCCAGATGATCTCTAAGCCTAATTGCTGCAAGGATAATCATATTTTGAGGGATACATTTCAAAACAACTCTAGGTAGTTTCTTGGTATGTTGTGTAGGCCCATAATGGATATCCAGATTTGTACTTACCTTCTTGAGATCACACCTGCATTGGGAGTTGTTCCTGGTTTTGTCTAGGGGGAACTTACTAGGATTAACCCCTATTTGTGAAGGAAGTGTGAGTGGAATGGAAACCCTATGTTTCTAGTTGTCCTTGTTGGTTTTGACATGCAATTTTTAGAGGGTTCAAGGTGTTCTATAGGTTAATTAGAGGTTATGTTGTGGGAATCCACATTTGACACCATGTAGGCTTGATTTTGTGCATGCTTTGTGTGATAGGAGTCTTGATTTGGAGAATAGTGACTCTAGGGTCTAATAGAGGATCAAGTTGGACTAACTTCATGTTGAATGACTCTTTTAAGGGATATGGGAGTGTTTGGAATTATTTGAGGAGCACATTGGTCTTGTTTGCATCCTCATTTGTTTTCCTACACTTAGGAAACAAAGTTTCTTTCAATCGAGTCCATGAACCATGAATTTAAAGTTTTTTCCCTATGCATTTGAGATCCTGATTGCTACCCTGGCGTCTGCATCAAATTGGTATTAGATGATAGGTCTGATCTAAAGAAGGGAGAGAAAGTGTGAAACATGAAGGAAAGTGTGAAGCAAAAGTGAACAAAATTCCTCCAAAAGGAAAACCGTTGCTAGAGAAGTGAGTGAATTGAAGGACAAGCATTCTAGGGAGATGAGAGAGTTGAAAGAGAGGCTTGTTGTTCTGGAAACAAGGAAGAAGAGAGGTATGGACATGGGTGATGAGAGTGACTCTGAGGAAGAAGAAGAGGAGACTAAATAAGAAGAGGAAGAGGAATTGGACCTTGATGATCTGAGGATGGCTAAGTTGTTGAGAGTATTCATGGATGATAGACACAAGGTGAAGATTGATGTTCCTAAGTATGGAGATAATTTGAATGATGAAGAAATTTTGGATTGGATTGCAGCACTTGACAATTATTTTGAGTGTGAGGATGTGCCTGAAGAACAAAGGGTGAAGATTTCAAAAATAAAGTTGAAGGTTCATGATTTGTTATGGTGGGATTATGAGCAAACTAAAAGGAGGAATAAAGGTAGGTCAAAGATTGTTTCTTGGGAAAAAATGGTGGCAAAGCTAAAATGTAAGCTCCTACCATCTTATTATGCAATTCAAATGTTTAAAAAACTTCAATTTTTAAAACAAAAAGAAATGGATGTTAAGGCTTATACTAAAGAATTTTATAAGTTGAGTATAAGAATAGGTCACATGGAGGATGAAGTGGAGAAGGTTACTAGATATTTTAGTGGATTAAGATTCAACATTCAAGATGAGTTAACTCTGGAAAATCCAAGAACGGTTGAGGAGTGATATCAAATGGTAGTAAGGGCTGAAGAAAAGGTAAAGAGAAGGCAAGAAAAAAAAACCAAGGGTAGGGGCAGCAATAATAGAGGAAGAGGGAAATTTTCTACTCCAAGACAATCACATGAAAACCAAGAAGATACAAGCAAAGAAAAAGAACAATTTATAGATTCAAAAGGTGGATTTAGAGGTGGTAGATCAGGTTTTAGAGGTAGATTTGGAGGTAAAAGAAGAGGCTTGAGTGGATTCACAGGAAGGTACTATCAATGCAAAAAAATTGGACACCAAACATGGCAATGCAATGATGGTCAAGCTTCTAGTTCACATGGAGGTGAAATAATATTTCAAATGGTGCATGAAGAAGATACTGAGAGTGCAAACTCTCCATCACAACATGCTGCTCCTAAAGTTGGAGAACCACTAATGTTAAGAAAAACACTCATAAAGGAAACAAAGGAAAATGAGCAATCACAAAGAAGGATGCTCTTCAAAACCACTTGCAAATGCATGGGTAAGGTATGTAAGGTTGTAATTGATTCAAGAAGTACAAATAACATAGTTTCAGTTGAGATGGTTGGTAAACTCAAATTACCTAGGATACCACATGATACTCCTTATAAATTTTCTTGGTTGAATGAGGGTCAATTTGTTTTGGTTAATGAGCAAGCATAGGTGGAGTTAAATATAGGAGGGTATAAGGATAGAATTCTATGTGACATATTTCCTATGGATGTGTGTCATTTGTTGCTAGGGAGGCCATGGCAATTTGATAGGCATGTAATGTATGATGGGAGAAGGAATACTTATGAGATAAAAAATGGAGTTTACTATACCTTGACACCCTTGAAAGAGGATGATAAAGGGAAAACCATGAAAGCTAATGTGATGATGGTTGGTAGGAAGGAGTTAATCAAAGTAGAGGAAGAAAAGAACACAGAGGTTGCAACAAACTTGAAGAATGATCTTACTTTGGAGGGAAATGATATTGAGTTGGTGCCAAGACTTATTTTGTTGAAGGTCAAGGATGAATTGATCCTTGGGATTCAGGATTGGCTTAAGGGGTATGTTGACATGATGTTTCATTCATTGCTTTTAGAGGGGAATAGTGATCATTATAGCTCTATCAAATCAAAGGTTAATACACCTAATAAAGTAGTCATCGGGGCAAGACAATAGATGGATGAAATGAAAGCTAAAGGTGAAGAGATCAAGGAGAGACTACAAAGGAAGATGGACAAGTTCAAGCATGTATCTAAAGTGAGGAAGAAAGATGGAGGAGGTATACTTGCAGGAATGAAAACATGCTCAACACCATTTTCAGATGTAGCGGACTCAAGAACCATCTCTCAAACAAATCTTAGAAATTGGAGTTTGTCCTAGGTGCTAAGGACCTCACAAAGGCAAGGAACAATGCTTGTTTCAAATATCTAATCCATTGGAAGGGTGTACCAGATGAGTACAACACTTGGAGACCAGAGCATGATGTGTTCAAGCATGTTTTTGTTGTAGGACTATCCTTAAGGGGACTTGAGTCAAATTTGTTGGGGAGTATGGTGCAGGAGCACCCATGAAGATCCATGCCTCCAAGAGGCAAATATGGTCAATATTTTGGTTTTCACATTTCTTGGTTGTAATAAGGTCCTAAGATACCATATTTCATGTTTATAATGTGCTAGGGGAAGTCTTAGGTGGTCAAGTTGTTCATTGTGTTCAAATTGTAAAAAGTTAAAAAATTGTTGCATTGTTGCAAAGCAACTTTTCTAATTTTTTGTCAAAAAGTGTCAAAGTTGGTATTTGTTAACCCATAATCACTGTTGGCACTCTCAAATTTTGCAAAATTTGAAGTGCCCATTTTGAAATTTTGCCTCTGCATTTTTCAAAAGTGCACCTGATGAATCTACCTACGTGACCCACTTTGGAGGGTCATATTTTGATGCATGTTGATGTTCGTGCAAAACCCATTTGCAAACTCACTCATATGACATATGTGAACGCCCATGTCAATTTCTAGCTTCCCATGATGAGTTTTTTCAGAGTTTCAAAAGGTGAAGTTGGAGGATTTTGTCACTTTTTTGCTGTTTGTAAACCTATAGTTTTGCAAAGTAGCCTCCCGTTCGAGCTTGCATTTTGCAACTAGATGATCATCAAGTCAAAATGATTACTGCTCTACATTCTCCATGCCAAAATGAACTCCCATGTCAGTTTTCAGAGGTTTATGAGCTGATTTTCTATTTTTAGCAGATAAAAAAAAATGGAATTTATTCAGTTTTGCACTTGCATTTTCAGAAACCTTACTGAGAGGTCAACTTTGACCGTTAATAACTTTTGAAGATTGATGATTCATGCAAATTCCTTCTGTACACGTGCTCATTGCACCTAAGTGATCCACTATGTTCAATGGTAGCTCACCAGGAGTGGATTTGATATTTTTGCACTGAGGTGATCTCTTGAGATTTAATTGGTTTCTGAACAAGCACAGTTGCAGAAAGTGTGAGTAGGCAACTTTGATAGTTGATATCTTCCATTTCGTGACTCCTTTTTTCGAGTTGTCTTTTGCATTGCATTCTCTAGACCAATGGCTACATGCCTGCAAGTTTTTATGTCTCCAAGAGGTCGTTTGCCTAGTTTTTCAGGTCGATTTTGGAACCAACTTGGCTAGTTTTCAGCATTCTGCAAAAGTGCTTGAAAGCAATTTTTGATGAAAACCCAGTTTGTCTTTCAACTCCAAATGCATTCAAAATTTGCATCGAGTCAATTTGAGCCTAAAATTTGTTTGAAAATAAATAAAAAAATTAGCCGGGCCCACATGGGGACCCGACCTGCTTTGAACAAATTGTGAAACTGCAATTGATAAAATGCCTCAAAGAGATGGTGAATTGCTTGTTTAGTGTTTTCTAAAGGAAAGGGCAGCATATGCAAGTGAATTGTTAAAACACACATAAGGCATGTAATTTGTCTGACCAAGTGAATTCAAGAACTTAAGTATCATGGAGCACAAGCGAAGGAGGTGATAGTTCACTTTTATGTCACCATGGAACTAAGTCACAACTCCATCTTGCTTGGGTGATTTGAACATTTACATGCTACTGAGTAGGCAACTTCAAAATGAATAACCCAAATCAGTTACATCAAGTTCACTGCTCTCCATTCTATAGTTTCAAAGAGAAAATAAATAGTAAGAGGTATTATTTGTTTTCAATTTGATGGTTGTATGGATTATTCGTTTTGTGTGGTCAGAGTTTTCTCACCATGAGATTGATGCAATGATACATCTAATTCAAAGAGAGGAGTTACTGCTAGTTAGGATCAAGTGAAGAAAAGAGCACTGCAGATTGAAAACATGTGGGCAAGAGAAGAAGAGGTGAAGAAAGCTTTGGAGCGGGTTTATGTTAAAATTGAAAATCTAGAGAGTGTAAACAAACAAAAGGGGATCATAAGTTTGTGGTCTGTTGAAAACAAATGATGGACTAAAAGCTTCTCTAGATTTGAAGGAGACTGAGTTAGCAATCAGAAGAGAAAGAAAAGGAGTAAAGTCCCATCGTGCACCATAATTGCTGCATAACACAAACTGAATATGCTTTTGAAAAAGTTTCAGATATGTACACCCATTGAAGCATAAAGAATATGGCATGCAGAAAATGAATTTTTTAAATGAATTTTAGAAACAGGTCTAACTAAATGTTACTAGAGGCAGAGAATGGAAATGCACCAAGAGGCCGATGGAGGGACTCAGGGAAGAATGGAACGCCAATATTGCAACATAACAAAATGGATTTGTTGAAGAATACATCAAAATGAATTTGTTGAAATGCTCAAGCAGGTCTGTTGGAAGGAGAACCCGTGCCATGAGCAAAGAAGAGAAGGAAAAAGCATGGTGGATTGGAGGGAAGCCGATCCAACATTGCACAAAGTAAACTGTTGAAAATGTGCTAGAAACTTTTAACAAATGCAATCAGTGCCCTGTTAAATGCAATAAAAAGAGGAACTTTGTTTGAATTTTATATGCTACACAGGTATTTTGTAGATGCAAAGGCATTACCACAGGGCACAGTACACGCCAAATGAATGTATTGAGAAGCTTTAGTAACTTTTCAGCAAATGCATTAGTTGCTGGCCAACACATTAAAAATGGACTGTTGAATAAAATTAGTTCAACCCCAATCCAAATGCAATAAACAAGATGCCACACACAGTAGAAAGAACATATGAAGGCATCAAACTGAAGGCGCCAATCAAAATGGAGTGCCACGCCAAGAAGCAGAATATGTACAAAATTGATTTGAATGGAATTTAGAAACTCTCTAGCAAATGTAAAGAAGGCGCGCAGCCTGTTTGGAAAAACCCACGAGTAAAAGAAACTTTCAAATCATGCATTGTCTAAAATGGAATTTGAAAAGGCTTCAAAGGCTTTCAAACAAATGCAAATGAAATAGGGTATTGAAGTCCATCAACGCAGGGAGGTCTCATGGCACCACTGAAGCTAAGTACGCAGAACGTATGTATTGAAAATGTTTTAGAAAGCTCAGAGACCTGATAGCCCGCGCCAGAGAAAGATGTGCACACCCATCAAAGCACGCAAAGAGGAGCTCGATGGAATGGAGGCAACACAGCCAAGAAACAGAGCATGCAGGTTGAACTCCAACAATGCAGGATATGTCCAAAATAGATCTACATAGAACGCTATGAGCAACATGTGCACAAAATAGATGTATTGAAAATACCTTCCACAGCCCGTGCCAGAGGAGAATGAAGTGGGATGGCCACTGGGGAGAATAAAAGATGCTCATACATAAAGAGGATTGTTAAAAAAGCTTTCAAAAGTCTCAAGCAAATGCATCAGGCTCAATGGCTTTATCAGGAAGAAGGGTCCCAGAGAAAATAAATGGTGGCGTATGCTCAAAGTAGATTGATAGAGAAGCTTCTGAGGTTTTCAAACAGATGCAATGAATAAGAACACCATGAGCAGAGGCCAGCGCATGGAACAAAGTATGAGCGCCATCAGAGCACAAAGGATAATTAAATTCCATTAAGAGTTTTTTAAAATGGATGGAGGAACAATGGCGGCCAAGGCTACAGAGGAGCGAATGAGCAAACAATGGACGAGTTAGGGAAAAATGTGGGGAAAGTATGCAGGAAGAAGATCAACGACAGGGGAAAACAAGATGCAAATGCAGCTTGATCTCAGTCGTTCCCCGTTGGATCGCTGCTTCAAAATGCTCTACGGGTTAAAACCCGCGAGGCTGGCGAAATTGTGCCACGTGGCATGGGCATGGGTCAAGTCTTCATTCATGGGTAAAGTTTAAAAGCAGGCTAATGATTTAATATTTCAAAAAGGGGTTTGATTTTCCTTTTAAAAGGGCAAAACATTTAAATGTAAATGTTGCTTGCATAGGGTGTTGGAAAGAAATGTTTGGTGGGCCCAAAATTTTAATGCAAATGAAATTTAAATGGTTTTCACCATTTACAAGTTAGTTTTGTTTGATCGAGGTAATAGGGGTTGGAGTTAATATTAAAAATGGCAGATACTTTTAAGTGAATGTGCACATAAATAAGGGTGAAATAAATTTTGTCTAGAGAATTTTGTAGACAAATATTTTAAACTAAATGTTTAAAATATCATTTTCCTAGGCGAATGTCTTAATTGGAGCCAATGTAAAATGCACGTGAAGGTGCATGGAGAAATAAGTAAAGTGGATTTAATATTCATTTTTTGGTGAAATATTATGTGTTGGGAAATGAAATAAAAGTTAAGGCACAAATACTAAAGTTATAAAACTTTAATAAATGAGGGAAAAATGCAATGTGCAGCTATAACAGGTAAATAGAAGAGCAGAAAATGAGTTTTTCACGGGTAGGGTGAAATCTTTACACAACTGGGTGAATTATGAGTTTCTCCACATGGAGAGATTTTCAGTTGAAAAACAACTTGAGGTAAAGGAAAATAGGAGGAAAATTAGGTTTGTTGCAGAGAGAGGAGAGAGGCTAAATTGCAGATTTGTTAATCAATGGGAGAGGAGTTTCCAACTGTCATCTACAAATCTTTCTTCTGGAGCCTTTCTTCTTTTATTCTCTTCTTCTCTCATTTTTTTCTAGTTCTGGGGTTTTGTATGGGGCTGGGTAGATAGAGAAAAAAATGAAATTCTAGGTCATTTTGGTGTCTATAAGCTATAATTTCTGATTTCATGAGCAAATACAATCAGTTTATGCATATAAATCATGAAAGTGTTTGCACATTCATGAATATCTTCAGATTGTCTCCATACTTGTATAGTTAAATCTAATGAATTCAATAATACCAAGTATTTTGAGTTTGTCATCTCAAATTTCATGGGATTGTGTTATTTGTTTATGGGTTTATTTCAAAGAAATGGTTAAATACTTTGAGTAGATAACAATGATTTTAAGTGTGCAGGTTGGATTTGATAAGGAGAATTTGATTGATAACAGGAGAAGATTTGTTAATGTAAGACATTAATAGTTGATACAAAGCATTAGGAATTTAAATCCACTAGTTGAAGTCTATTTGCTGATGAATTCATTTTATGTGTTTGACTCCATGGCCCAAAATTAGGCATTGATTTACCTTGCAACTTAGTGCATCTCAAAAACGTTTTATAAATTCAAAATGATTTTTAAATTCTTGTTATTTAGTTGTTTGATGTTGTGTCATGCTTCCCAATTGTTGAGTTAGTGTGGATATACCCAGAATTTAGCCAAATTTGAAGTTGTCATTACTTTCTTAGTGTATTTTCATTTGGGAATTATCTACTATAAAAAGAAATGTCTGTGTGCAAGTGAATTAAGTTTTGGGCATTGTATAGGTTGACCCACCTTGGTCCTATAGAGCCAGAAGTGTAGAATTTCTCAGTCTTTGAATGAATCTTGTCAGTTGGCCAAATCAACCTTTAAGTATGAGCATAAGACATTGGCTAAGTCTTATGGAATCAATTGTGTTGTTGACATTTGGAACTCCAACAATCAAAATTTCGGTTGGTAACTATTGTAACAGGGTTGGGAAGGTATAAAAAGTTTGAATTTATCGTTGTAAGGGATGGCTTGAAGTTTTAGAGATTTTGGAGGAATAAAACTTTGTTTTATGAAGTTTTCCAACATTTTTTTGTTGTTCTCATTGTTGTATAGATCTTGTATGGATAATTCATAGCTTGAGACCCCTGAGGAATGAAATCCCTATGAGTATTCTTTTAAATCCATTTGGTTCCATTCAATTTGGTGGAGAAATCAGGGAGAACCATCAAATTTTTGCCAGACTGTCCAAACCCTAGATTAGGGCTGACAGTGAGAAGAGAAAATGCATTTCTCTTCCATACACAAGTGAAATCTCCCAAAACCTGGTGGAATGGACTATATGATAGTTCTCTACATGATCCCAAACTTGTAAGCTACAAGGAGGAGATTAACATGTGCTATTTTTTTTTTAATTTTAGGCCTATTTTCGCCATGTAATAGGTAAAATGAGTGAAGATCAAGTGATTTAATGTTGATGGAGTGTGTAGATGAGTGGTTTAAGTGTTGGAAGAGGTGTTTGGAAGTATTCAGACCCTATCAGGCTTAGGATAGCCTTTGGTCACTTATTGAGGCCCATTTTGAACCTTGCCCTAGATGATCTCTAGGCCTAATTACTACAAGGATAGCCATATTTTGAGGGACACTTTTCAAGAAAACTATAAGTAGTTTCTTGGTATGTTGTGTAGTCCCATAATGGGTATCCAAATCTATTCTTACCTTCTTGAAATCACACCTTCATTGGGAGTTGTGCATGGTTTTGTCTGGGGAGAGTGCTACTAAAATTAACCCTAAGTTTCGAGTTGTCCTTGTTGGTTTTGACATGCCATTTTTAGAGGGTTCAAGGTGTTCTACAGGTTAATTAGAGGTTATGTTGTGGGAATCAACATTTAACACTGTGTAGGCTTGATTTCGTGCATGCTTTGGGTGATAGGAGTCTTGATTTGGAGAATAGTGACTTGAGGGTCTGATAGATGATCAAGATGGACTAAATTCATGATGAATTACTCTTTGAAGGGATATGGGAGTGGAATTTTCACTATTTGAGGAGCACACTGGTCTTGTTTGCATCCTCATTTGTTGTCATATGCTTAGGAAACAAAGTTTCTTTCAATGGAGTCCATGAACCACCAATTTAAAGTTGTTTTCCTATGCATTTGAGATCCTAATTGCTACCCTAGCCTCTGCATCAAATTGGTATCAAAGCATAGGCCTGATCTAAAGAAGGGAGAGAAGGTGTGAAACATGAAGGAAAGTGTGAAGCAAAAGTGAACAAAATTCCTCCAAAAGGGAAAACCGTTGCTAGAGAAGTGAGTGAATTGAAGGACAAGCATGCTAGGGAGATGAAAGAGTTGAAAGAGAGGCTTGTTGCTCTGGAAACAAGGCATAAAAGAGGTATGGACATGGGTGATGAGAGTGAATCTGAGGAAGAAGAAGAGGAAACTAAATAAGAAGAGGAACAGGAATTGAACCTTGGTGATTTGAGGATGGCTAAGTTGTTGAGAGTAGTCAAGGATGATAGACACAAGGTGAAGATTGATGTTCCTAAGTATGGAGGTAATTTCAATGATGAAGAACTTTTGGATTGGATTGTAGCACTTGACAATTATTTTGAGTGTGAGGATGTGCCTGAAGAACAAAGGGTGAAGATTTCAAAAATAAAGTTGAAGGTTCATGATTTGTTATGGTGGGATTATGAGCAAACTAAAAGGAGGAAGAAAGGTAGGTCAAGGTGTTCTACAGGTTGGATAGAGGTTATGTTGTGGGAATCCACATTTGACACTGTGTAGGCTTGATTTTGTGTATGCTTTGTGTGACAAGAGTCTTGATTTGGAGAATAGTAACTCTATGGTCTAATAGAGGATTAAGTTGGACTGACTTCATTTAGAATGACTCTTTGAAGGGATATGGGAGTGGTTGGAACTATTTGAGGAGCACATAGTTCTTGTTTGCACCCTCATTAGTTGTCCTATGCTTAGGAAACAAAGTTCTTTCAATGGAGTCCATGAACCACCAATTTAAAGTTGATGCCCTATGCATTTGAGATCTTGATTGTTGCCTTAGCCTCTACATCAGATAGTTGATACTTTTTAGAAAAAATAAATTCATATAGTTGTATATGTTTCAAACCAAGGAAAAATCAAGGTGAATAGCAACAAAAATCCATACAAAATTTGGAAGAGAAGGCCTACATCTATGAAGTATTTCAAGGTCTTTGGAAGCAAATGCTATATAAGAAGGGACAAGGAAGATTTGGGAAAATTTAATTTTAGAAGTGACAAAGGTATCTTCCGTGGATATTCCACAAGAAGAAAACCTTATAAATGCTACAATAAGAGATTACACAAAGCTATTGAAAGTGAAAATGTGAGGTTTGACAAACAAAGGAATCAAAAGGAGATAGTACAATAAAATTGTTATCAAAAGGAAGAGTATTGTAAAGAAGAAGAAATAGAGGAAGACATTAAAAAATCAAGAATTTGAGCAAAGAAATCTAAAGACTCCATTAAAGTCACCATCGAAGACACCGTTTAGATTTGTTCAAAAGAACTATCCTGAAGATCTAATTATTGGAGACAAAGACATACAAATTCAGACAAGACGAAGACTTGTAAATACAAAAAAAACACATGTCAATCTATGTTTTCTTTTGAAAGTTGAGCCAAAGATTTTTTCAAAACAAAATGAAGAAAAATACTGAATCAAAGCTATGGAGGAAGAATTAGACCAAAAAAAGAAGAATGAATTAGGTGGGAGCTTTTCCCAAGACCTAATGATAGGAACACTATTGGAACCAAGTCAGTGTCTCAAAACAAACTAAATAAAGATGGGGAAGTCACAAGGAATAAAACAAGTCTTGTATGCAAATGCTATGCACAAGTTGAAGGAACGGATTTTGAAGATACATTTTCCCTTCTTTCAAGATTAGGTGCCATCATAATATTCTTAGCTCTTGCAATTTTCAATAATTTCAAAGTTTATTAGATGGATTCCAAATAAACTTTTCTTAATGGAAATATTGAAGAGGAAGTATATATTGAGCAACCTGAAGGATTCATTTTATTAGATAAAAATTATTATGTGTGTAGAATGAAGCAGGCCCTTTATGTACTAAAACATGCCCCAAGGGCTTGATATTCAAGGTTAGACAAGTACCTCCAAGAGAAAGGCTTCAAAAGAGGAATCATGGATAACAACTTGTATATCAAGAATGAAGGATCTAAGTTTTTAATTTTTGTGGTATATGTCAATGACATCATTTTTGGGAGTAATAGTAATAAAATGTGCCAAGAATTTTCCTAAAAAATGTAGAAGGAATTTGAATTGTCTATGCTAGGTGAGTTATTTTTCTTTATTGGATTACAAATCTCTCAGTTAGATAAAGGGATATTTATATCACAAACCAAATAAATATGTTAAAGAAATGTTGAAGAATTTTAGAATGGAAGTGTGTATTTCCAATTAGTAAACCTTTGGATACTAGTTTCAAATTGAGCAAAGATGATGATTCTCTTGTAGTAAATCAGACTATGTATAGATTTATGATTGGAATATTTCTATATCTAATAGTTATAAGGCCCAACATTATGCAAGTAGTTGGTTTGGTAGATGGTTTCAATCAGCTCCAAAAGAAAGCCATGTTAATGTAGTCAAGAAAATATTGAAATATTTAAATGGGACTATGGATTTTAGATTGTGGTATATTAGAGGTGAAGATTTCACCCATACAATAGACACTGATGTAGATTGGGTTGGAAGTATTGATGATAGGAAAAGCACAAGTGTAGGTGCATTCTTTCTTGGGAATTGTCTTGTATCTTATCTAAGCAAGAAACAAGCATTAGTTTCACTATCTACAATACAAGCAAAGTATATTATAGGGGAAACTTGTTTCACATAGGTTTTATAAATAAAACAAACATTGAAAGATATCAAGGTCGAGTATGAGTTTGGACCCCCATGATCATGCACTGACCCATCATACTTCCCTACTTTAAGATGGAACACTCCTCTTCAAGATAAGCACCCCTTTTAGTTTGAGTTGATGTGGTCACATCACCCTCACCTAAAAGAGTTCCTATAGTAATGGTGGAATATCAAGGTATGTGGTTCAACTATGTTTAGGCTTGCTTTCAAACTCAAAAATTTAAAAAGTAATCTGAAATGTTGGAATAAAACTTGTTTTAACACTATTTATTGTCAAAAAAATTCCCTTAAAGACTAACTCAAATTGGTTCAAAAGGATTTGGAAGGTTTTGGAGCCTCCGAGGATTTTTTTAATAAGGAAGAAACCTTGTTAAGGGATTTACATAACATTATTGAGAAAGATGAAGTTTATTGGAAACAACGAGCTAGAAACTAATGGCTTTTGAAGGGAGATAAGAATACTAAGTTTTTTCACATGACAACCTCCAAGCATAGGAAGAGGAATACTATTTCTAAGTTTATCACCAAGAATGGCTCTATTCTTTCTTCTGAAGAGGATATTTCTCTAGGAGTAAGTTTCTTTCATAATCTTCTCAACCCAAACACGGTTGAACCCATCTTTTAGCAAATGACCTCTTGGATGTGATCCCCCTCTTTGTCACTCCCCAAGATATTTTTTTTATGGAAATATATGTCTCGAATGAGGAAATTATGGATTTATTTTTCCCCTTAACCCTTTTAAGGCCACAAGGTTTGATGGCTTCTCTCCTTTCTTCTTTTAGAAGTTTTGGGATCTTATTGTCCATGATGTTAATATGGTTGTTAATGAATTGCTCTCTTCGGAAAACATTTTGAAGGAGTTTATCAATAATTTTATTATCCTCATTTGAAATAAATCTAGTTCCAACATGATTTCTAATTTTCATCCCATTAGCCTTTGTAATACCTTCTACAAAATTTTCTCTAAATTGTTGGTCAATCGTATTAAACATTCCCTTGATATAATGATCCATCTGACCTAGAAAGGTTTCATTTTGGGGTGCCAAATTATTGATGTTGTCTTGTTGGTTCATGAAATCCATCATTTTATGAGAAAAAGTAATAAGGAAAGTTTGAACCTTAAGCTTGACATATCTAAAGCTTATGATAAAGTCTCCAATATTTTTTTGTTTGAAGTCCTACACAAATTTGAGTTCTCATGCAAAAAATTTAAACTCATTAAAGGTTGTGTTACCTCTCCTATATTCTCTGAGATCATTAATGGCACTCCACAAGGCTACTTATCTTTGGGTGGTATCAAGCAAGGGGACCTATTGTCCCCCTATCGCTTTATATTCATGGTATAGATCCTTGGACAAAATATTACAAAAGGTATTTTAAATGGTACCCTATCTAGTTTTTCTCCTTCCATCTCCCAACTAGCTTCTCATCAACAATTTTTTTATGACACAATCCTTCTTAGGGAGGCCACTGTTGCAGAGGCGAAGAGATGGATACATGTTCTGAGAATTTTTTCTTCTACTTTTTGTCAATGTATTAACATGGCTAAGAGTGATGTGTTTTTTTCTTAATGTTCCAAACTAGGATCTCCAAAATTATTAACAGCCAAATCCTTCCTCTCCCCTTCACTTATTTGGGAATGCCTCTCACTGTGAGTAAGGTGGATAATTTTGTGTGTTCCAACTTACTTGAGAAAGTCCAAAGAAAAATTGCTTCTTGGAAGGGGGGCCTTCTTAGTGCCATTGCTGGTAAATTACTCCTCCTAAAGTCCACACTTTAAAGAATGGTTGTTATCTTATGTCCTTATTTATCATTCCCTTTTTGTGGTTTGACAAATTGAAACAAATCCAAAAAAGGTTTTTCTGGTCAAGAGAAAAAGAAAAAAAATTGTTACTCTCTAGTGAATTGGGACATTGTTTTCTCTAGGAAATTATATGGTGGTCTTGACTTAAGGAAAACCAAGCAGGTGTGAACCGTCAATTTTTTAGCACCACAAGGCTCACTAACTCTTCTAAGGTTTTGCACCTAAAAGAGGAGAGGTAGGCCAAAAATTCTAGCTAGGTTCATTCAAATTATGTAATGTAGGATGTTATTATGCATAAATATGCTTTGTGTAATGCAAGATCTCAACCCTAGAAATGGTAAAACACATCAAAAATGGAAATAAAGTGACAAGCAAATGAAAATCAAACAAAATGAAGACCTTAATATGAAGATAGAGTGAAAATGGAAGATAGAAACACTTTGAAACCAAGTCTTTAGGTGTGATTTGATGGCTAGTTGCATCTCCTTAACCTAGATTTCTCCATGATTCACCATGGAATCTATCATCAACCCAAGTTGCAATGTTGGGTCTTGACCTAAAGAGTGAGCTTCAAGACCTGCAAAAACCCTAGTTTTCTGCCCTAAAACTTCAACTTTTGCTAATGAGACTTGTTGTAGAAGACTTGACTTAGAAATTGATTTTGTGAAAATGACTAAAAGATGTGTAAAATGACATAAAATGAGTATTTATAAGCAACAACACCTAATTTTCCCATTATTTAGACCTAAGAGGTTGGCATTTACCAGAAATTCAAGTTGAATTAATTAAATTCCAGCTTAAAATTGAATTTTCCCTCAACAAGTCACTCATTTGACACACTTAGTGAATGGGTCCCACAAGAGGGGACTCATTCACCCAAGGTGATGAATGGGTCCCACTATTGATTTTTGATGGTGGGTTTTTGGGGTATGAAAGAATTAAGTGTTGTTTGTTGGGTTTTAGGTGATTTCTCAGGTGAAATGAGCCTCTAGATCAAAAACAATGGGTCTTAGGGGCCTATAAATGTTGTTTTGAAGGATAAATGATGTGAGGGGACTCAAAAGTGGGTCTAATTATGCATGCAATTGTCTCTTTTCTCAAGAGGGTCCAATTTTATATGACACATTTAGCCCCCACTTTAGCTCCTATATTACTCTACGTGCATATGTAAGCTAAAGGACTCTAAACGATGCACTTTATTACATAAAAGGATACTCACTCAAAAGATAGGAGAACGAAGCCCCTAGTGTAGTTCTTTGCAAAACCACAACATTAGGAACCACATTTTACAACATACATTCATTAATTTTCCAAAAATCCCTTTATCTAACCCCTAGGAATCTAATTTGAGGGTAGATGTATGCCCCCCTTGATTCCGCTTGCTTTACGAAGGTGGAATCAAGGTAGCAATCTAGCCACGTCGAATAAGAAACATCATATCCTAGGGAATTTCCAAGTACCATGCCTCTTGACGATAGACAAATGATGATGTCGGGTGCAGAATCATGATTCCAACGTATTAAACAATGTCAAAAATGGATTACCCTAATGCCCGTTATGTTGATTTGAAGAAAATATACTTTATTAATTCTTTAGAAAAATAATAACCCTATGTTAATGTGTATGAGTAAAAAGAGGTGAAAATGAATTAAAAGAAGTAGAAGAAAGTAACGTGTCACTTACTATTCATTTTACCTTCGTGTAGCTTGGGAGTGACGAGTGAGAGAAGAAAATGTTGAGCAGATGGGATTACACACCTTCACAACTGGATGATCTTTGGGAGCAAGTGGCACATATGGCAATTTGTATTATGAGGTGAGTCGATTCTGCAACTTTTGCATTGTGATTTTTGTAATAATTTAATGATTTTAATACATGGATAGCCTAATTTAGGGTCTTGGAAAAAAAGTTCGCAAAGTGTCCCATTTGTTTGCAAAGTGTCCCTTTTGTTTGCAAAGTGTCTTGTTTCTTCTCAAAGTGTCCAAAAAGAGTTCTAAAGTGTCTAGAGCCATTAGAAAAGCACACTAGATTGTACTTTAGTACACTTGACTAATGAAATATGTGAAAATTGAAGAAATTAGATGGATTTTAGAGCATTTTGTGATGATTTTGATAGGTCCCTTTCCAGTTGTGGTACCGGCTAGGGGGAAGACAACTCACATTTCTAAGAGATCATGAGCCAGCACTATCGATATCAAAGATAGATCATTTACAATTAATGGGAATCTATTGGGCATATCTTATGCCTCCTATGAGATACCATGATGCCATGCTTATGGATCTATGCGAGCATTGGGATGCTGATACTTGTACATTTCATCTTCCCACCAAGGAAATGACCATCACTCTCAAGGACGTACATTGCATTCTCCAATTTCCTATTCGAGGAGAGTGAGTATATTTTTGGGGGGATCGGTCATTCCATGAGAAGAAGAGGGACATGCAGTATTGTTTAGGTGGTTGTAGATCGAGCTTCCCATGCTATTATATTCATGAGATTCAATTGTTAGATGTATTATGATGCACACAATGGAACTGGTTCTCAATCCAGATGGACGAGCAACACACTTAAATGGAGGACTAGTACATTTGATATGAGGAATGTATGAGTAGAAGATAGTCTATCCTTGGGGCCGCTGCATTTTAGCACACTTGTATTATGATCTTGGTCGGTTTTTGTTTTGAGAGATTAAAAATATGGTGCATTGTACACTTATGCAAGTGTGGTGCCTCAAGCATACCACATGCACCAAGCTTGTCAAATTCCCTTGTGCTATAGCTATAGGAGATCCACAAGCATTCGACTATCCTTTGTGACACTTGTGGTAGTGTGGGGATTTACACTTTTGGAGGGTAAGATTTGATTGGTTGGAGGAGGATGAGATCTTGTGAAGACCTTATCTACTCACTCTATAGTGGTAGATCCCACACAATAGCTACACATGATGCAGATGGATAGGTATCTAGCTGGGAGGCATGACTATGTTGTATGACTTTTCTACTATGGGTGAGTCATGCGCTAGTTTGGACAAGTGTAGACATGACCGAGGGCATGCCCATTCATTAGACGATTAGTGTGGAGTGCCCAAAGGCCAAGTGATACTATTCAGCTGACTATAGATCATGTTCATGAGAGTGATTCAAATGATTCAGATCATGACCAACCACTAGCATCCAATACTGAGGATTTCGACAGCACAAATGAGCATGAGTGGTAGTCCTATGCACGACCAACTCCTATGTTCCCCATGGACTTCCTTATAGGTGATGCGAGACCAGCACCAAATGAGGGGGATGAGCTAGAGGAGAGAGAAAAGGAGGTATGGTATCGGCCAGTAGATATTTTTACTAATGTTATTGATGATGAGTACTAGTCTGATGTCGATCTTGACCATGAGGATCAGGATGGAGGAGAGGAGGAGGAGGAGGATTATGAGGAGGATGATTATTACAAGGAGGAGCCACCCCTAAGTGAAGGTGATGAGGTAGCTATTAAGGATCAGTAGGAGCATGAAGAGTCCTTACACACGTATAGGACCAAATATTGCATAGTAGCTACAACAAACATCGACACCTAGAGTCATAGAGAGGCTAGCATGTCCTCGAGACCCCCCAGAGAGGATGAGGTTGACATTCCTCATTTGACTAGAGACATAGGTGATGACATTTGATTTTACACATGTACCTTAGTATTTTCTACTTTATATATATATATATATCATGATGATGATTACTGATTGTGTACATTGTCTATCTTGAAAGAGTGACAAGAGACTGGTGAGAGTTCTATCGTTAGACTATTGTAGAGATAGTTCTTGCATCCATCGATGAGAAAAACATGGATCTTGACTACGTGCCCCCATTGATCGTGGAGGGGGAGCGAGAGTTGCTCAAATATTTCGTGAGGTTATGGGCAGTGTACGAGAGTGTGAGGGGATGACTCTATCAAGCTGAGAGTGCAGTACAGACATCACAGACTTTAGCAAAGGTTGAGAGACTAAATGTAGAGCTAGCATAAACATGAGTGGAGAGGGATCTGATGGTAGAGGAGTGGCCTATGGCCTTTGGTCGAGTGCAAGGTCTAGAGTTCACACTCAAATTTGACAGTTCGCTCTCACGGTCACACACGAACATCTCATGACGTCTAGGGACCAGCTCATGAGTACCAAAGCCTGAGGGGTCTAGCTCTCACAGACCTTTATGACTTTGTATATGATACTGAGATGTATATAAAACTTTCATATGTATATAGACATGTGCAATTGGTGTTATTAGGATGTGTTTCTTTGTGTGGATGTTAGATGCAATATGATTAAATAAATGACTTATGGTAAAAGTATTTAATCACCTTTGTGCATCTATATCAGGTTCTCAACAAATATAGATTGGCTATTTCTATGGAGGAGATTGATGATTTCAAAAGAAAATTTCATGCAATTTCTTTTTTGAGAAATCATGTATGTATTCATGATTTGCAACTCCCAGCCACTTGTCAATCTGCTAAAATAAAGTTATGCTACCATTATGTTCCTGACATTAACAAAACAGTTCCATCTTATGACCATCACCATAAAGGAAAGTAGGTGGATCATGAAGAAAGTTTGGTTAATGGCTTTCAAAGAGTTGGAAGCAAATCTGCATCTTTTTAGCACAATGTATGTTTTAAATGTGTAATGGTTTGAATTTTGACTTAAGGGATACTGATATACATATAGTATGTGTCAAACCCCAATCCTAATACCTACAAAACAATATGAAAAAACACATTAGGATATCAAATGCAAGTAAGAACAAGGATTCCCCATGAAATCCATTAGCAAAGTTTAAAATAAGAAATGAAACAAGAGTGAAATGAAAGAACAATAAAGCAAACTAAATCCTATTGAAGACAATGCAAACTCTTGATCCCATGGGGGAATTGGTGCTAATTTGATGTGAAAATTGACCCTTTCCTAACTCCTATTATGCAAGCTTGATGTGTGATGAAGAGTGATCCACTTTGTTGATGCTTGATGAGTGCTTCAATAGAAAAATCTGCATAACCTAGCTATGAACTCAATAATAAAGGATGAAAATTGCTAATGATTTGAGAATAGTAAGTTTACTCAAATTGTGGATGATCAGATGAGGAGATTAGACTCTTATTTATAGATGATATTGATGGGTGAATGTCCAAAATAGAACAATGTGGGAATAAGAATTAGCCAATGGCAAAGTGCCACTTGTCCACTTGTTGAAATGACATGCAAGAGGGAAGGAAGAATGCATTGAATGCCACTTGGCTCAAGGTAAAGGACATATAAGAGAGAGTAAATTCCTTGTTGGAAGGACTCATCCCACTTAGATTTTGAATTCAAACTTGGTGAATATTCCTTAAAAGATGCCTTGTTGAAGGAAAATAGAGATTTAATAAATCAATTAAATCTATTTTCATGTGCAAGTGGTAAAAGATGGAGGATGGACATGAGGAGAGATTAAATTAATATAGGTTGATTAATTCAAATGAAGGGATTAAATGATGTGACCTATTTGACTTAAATTTGTGGATTTATTTAAATCAAATATGAGAAGAATGTGATAAAGGATTAATTAAATAAGGATTTTTGATTTATTCAATTAAAAGAGATGATGTTAGATTAAACTAAATAAGGTTTTAATTTGTTTAATTTAATAGATAGACTTTAGAGATTTAATCAAATAAAATTAATTATTTAATTAAATAGGATAATTAGATCAAAATGGTTAATTTAATTATCGAGAAAGAATGACTTAATTAGATAACCAATTTATTTAATTAAGAGAGGAATATTGATGAATTTAATTAGATAAAGGCATTTGATTAAATGGTTACAATGTTAGTGGTGAGGATCAGATGTCCAATGTTAATCAGTACATTTTACGTGTCTACATTTTTCCCCTCTTTGAAGCAATGCACTTGTTGCATTGGTTCAAAGAATAAATGGTCTTGATCAAAGACAAAAACATTTCATTTTCAAAATCTTGCCCCGCTACTACCCGGTAAGAGAAAACATGCCAATATATTTCCCCCTCGAGAGATTGGACGAAAATTTTGATTTTTGGGTGATCTCGCGAAAAAAGAGGACAAGGTGTCTAACAGGTTCAAAAAGGCTCCAGGAGGCCAAAAACGTGTCTAAACGCAATAAAACGATGTAAAATAGGCCTCAACTAGACAAAAATAGGTTCAAGAGTCCAAAACCTTGGTAGGATAGCCAATCAGGGTGAAAAAACCCTAATTTTCAAGCTTAAAAAGGCTCTGAGGGGTCACTTTCAATTCATTTTCATACACAACCCTCTAGCAATTTTCATATTTGAGCTCTGAACTCTTGATGGGATGGCACAATGACATCTCCCAATGCACATTTTTTACCAAGTTCGTACATACCAGTGGCCACCTGGCATTGGGGCACCGATAAGTGATCCTTGAGCTTTATTTCTCATTTTTTGCATTCATTTTTTGCTTTTAAAGTTAGTTATTCTGCAGTGGTGCTATATACACTAATATAGCACCACTCAAAAATCAAACTGCGCTACTTGGTGTTAGATTCTGCTACAGTGGTGGAGTTTGGAGTTTGGAAATAAACTCCAAACTCTGATGCTGATGTCATTGCCCGTGAGGTCATTTTTAAAGTGCAACGCGATGATGCTCTATCAAACAGGAATCTTCTAAAACTACGCCGCTCGGTAGAAAATTGCACCATGGCAGTGTGCTTTTGGCATTCTTTGCCCTAGCATCACAGTTTGAAAAAAATTCAAACTGCGACGCCTTCATAGATAGCGATGCTGGACTGATTTTTTGGACAAATGGAATGAAAATTTTCAAAAATTTTAATATAGTGACCTTTCTTGATGTAGGATGTGGCGAGGGAGCTCTATTCCTGAGAGCACAGGTCATGGGAGATCTTCAATTACTTGTGATACCTCAATGATAGAGAGCATGATCGATTACAGGACATGGGGCTGTGGCACATCACATATGCAACACCTGTGTGCACCCATCTTGGGATGATGTCAGCGCTTGCCGAGAGATGGCATAGCGAGACCTTGTCTTTCCACCTTCCTACCGACGAGGCCACCATCACTCTAGAGGATGTGTGGCACATCCTGATATTTCCAATTCATGGTTGGCACATTATTTTCGATATGGATGTTGGGCAGGATGCTTGTCATACAATCCTCACTATAGAGGATGTTATCTATTGCGAGGGTCAGATTGAGCTTGAGCATCACAAGGCTTGGGCCTCTCCCTTCCACTTGGTTGTTGTGGCTATCATTTCAGGTCTCATTGCCCCAGATCGACAAGCCTGATACTTCAGTCCTAGTTGGGGACTCTGCTGGGAGCACATGGTGATTTGTGACATGCCAGTCCGTTTTGCTTGGGGGCTTGTTCTTCTTGCTTCACTCTACAAAGATTTACACGAGTACATCTACCTCGATGGTAGAGCACTTGGGGCAGGTTTTACACTTCTCCACATATGGGCATGGGAGCACATTGTTGTTCTTCAATTGCGAGTCATTGTAGTACCGATGGGGCTTGATGATCCCCTCATGTGGTGTTACAGAGGTGGTGTGTCCTTCACACACATGGGCAAGCATGAGATTCCCTACTGGAGGAGAGTCCTAGATGAGATGCAGGCTTTTACATGGCACCCATACCTTGGTCGGCCTGAATGGGCCAATGATGCAGAGCAGATTTTCTTTACCCATTAGGACCGATTTATGCAGGGGTGGGAGCATACCATGGTGGAGAGATATTTGCTAGGGTGCATCCAACGCGAATTCAGTGAGTCATAGGACCAGCCAAACAATGATTATGTGGCCATATTTTCCTGCACTATGTTACAGGCTTTATGGGGTCAACACATTCCTGCTTCTAAGGCTGTTGATAGCTTTAGACAGTTGGTGGCTCATCCATGGGTTTATGATCAGGGGCCTACGGATCCAGATGTTACATAGGTGTACAGAGACTAGTTCCAGCCTCCCCTACAATTGACAGTTCCAGGAGCAGTCCTCACTCAGTGGAGGATGAGGGGAAGAGGGGGAGGATGAGGATGGAGAGATAGTGCACAACAGGATCAGTCGGTCAAGGTTCCACCTCATACAAGTCAGGCTGATGTTCAGATGTAGGACCAACAACAGGTGCTAGCTAGGCAACAGGAGCAGGCAGGTGCACCACCATGAGCCGAGGGTGACGATCAGCCTCATGTGCAACCTGCACGAGCACAGCCAGTAGGGAAACCGGATCCTAGAGATGCATTGATTTCATAGCTGCAAGGTCAGGTTCAGACCTTGATAGGGGAGAGGGATTAGGCTAGGGCTGAGAGAGACTAGGCCAAGGCCGAGAGAGACTAGGCCATTCTATAGAGGCATTCCGCAGAGCTACAGGTGGCCACAAAGATGGGTCGAAGACAATAGTTGGAGAGCATGGCGTCCTCCTACTCTCAGAGTGCAGAATGATAATGTAAGCAAATAAAAGACACAATATCACCTCCCTTTCTGCAAGAACTAGAGGTTGAGAGAGGAAGAAGAAGATAGATGACACCATGCCAAGGAGATCTAGAGCTTCATGAACCTAAAATGACAATGTTGTTGGAGCAAGAAGATGTTGTAGAAACCAACCAAGAAGCTAGTAGTATCAAGAAAGAGTATCTAGCTATAGAAGCCAAGTTGGAAGTTGGTAAAATTTTTGGGTATCTACAATATTATAAAATTATCTTTAGATTAAAGGAGTCAATCTCCACTTGTACTTTTCTTCTCTAAGCTACGGCTTCCATTCATGGATTAGTAATTTTAGTTTTTATTTTCCTAACTCTTTGCTTTAGTTAAGGTGTAGGACTTGAAGGTTGATTAGAAATATCTTCTCAACTTAAATTTATAACTTCTTCTTATCTAGGTTCCTCAATTTTTCTAGGTTTTCTAGTTTAACCCCTTCACTAGGGTAAGATAGTATGATTTATTCAACTTCTAGTTGAGCTAATGAAGCATCCTCAATTTATATTACCATTTCCTTCTCTAGAACACTTATTTCATCTTTCTCTGGGAAATTGTACAAGGTGTAAATTTACTCCATTACATTTTTCCCCCACTTTAGTGAGCATACATGTTAATGTGTATGTGAGCTAAAGTATAAAGAGGTTGAAGTTCTAATATATTGACAAAACCAAGGAAGAATATATCTGATCTAGCATACCTTGACATGATAGAGGGAGCTCCACCAAGATGTGAAGATTGCATAGGTCTTCAATCCTACAAAGCTAGATGTGATCTCAAGATAAACATGTTAGGTGGAAAAGCTAATCATAAGACACTCATCCATAAGACATAACAAGACACAAGCCTGCATGATAAGATAGTCTAATAAAATAGAAACCGATTAGATAGATAAGCACGTGGTTGTTATAAACTGGGTTGCAGGATAGTCACAGAAAAGGTGGGTCTAGTGAGGCTTCCCCCAAGCCGGACACAAAGATATAATATGTCTAACACAAAGACACATGATATAAAATATCAGATAAAAGACACAAATTACAAGATACCAAAGAGATATTTTGAGAATAAAGCTTTCAATGGTGTTCCTTTGGTAGGGAACCCTTCAAGAGACCAAGGGGCCCATGCAAAGGAATGCTCCAATTGAAAGATGCCACATTTTCCACAAGTGATTCTATTATCAAGGAATACTTTTGAAAGATCTTTCATAAAGGAATAGAGTGGAGAGAATGATCCTTTTTCAACAGAAATTTTTCAAACTCGTTCACTATAGAATCCTTTTCAGAACAAAATTTCTTCTAGGAGTCCTTTCTGAGAGAAGGAAACATTTTGGAAAATGAGATATTTTTCAATAAGGGATTCTTTTTCCTAGGAATTCATTTTAAAGAAAATCTGACATCAAGGAATCCTTTTAAAAGAATTTTCCTTATTGAAAAATTAGAAAAGAATGGTAGCCCCCCTTAGGATGGTGTGTGCTGCAAAGAGGAGCACATGACAACCTAAGGAGAGAAAGGAGAGAAATAAGAGAAAGGAGAGGTAGAGATGTTGTGGCATGCAACACATGATGAGATGTATTTGTGTTACGTTTTTCCACACACGAGGGACAAAGTTCATATAAGAACCACAAATTCAAGAAGGAAACAAGCAGAGATGAAGAAATCAAGAGGTAGGGATCTAAAAATTTAGGGTTGAACTATGTTGGGATAATGGATGCATAGTCCTTGAAGCTGCAGTCTTCGATGTAGGACCTTTAAGCCAGGAAAGATAATCAACCACCTAGAAAGTGTTGCAACTAGGCATGCACAATGGAGATTCAATATTGATGAAAAAGATTTATTACAAATGTACAAGATGCCTGATTATATAGGCAATAGGTAAAGCCTAATATGCATGAGATGTTGACATGTGTCTTGATCTAACAACATGTGAACCCTAATGGTAACGATCATTAAATGAGGGGATAAGTCTAGAAGGACAACTCATCTTCTAGATGGAATATTATCTCCTATAAATAAGGAGGGGAATATTATCCCATTTATTAAATGATTTATCTAATAATGCAACCTAGGACTTAATGATTAAATGCAAGACCTAAGTAAACTTATGCTAGTGTAATAATTAATTAATTAATTACACCAACACCCCCCCCATAAGTGCAACTTAGGGAGGAAAAATGCAATGATTATGCAGAGATGATGATGGGTCCCGGCTACGAGGCCATGTTAGGTACCCATGTACATGATAGATGCAGAAAAATCTCCCACAACTGGAGAAAAAGGGGAAAACCCAATGGGAACAAAACCCCCCTCCAAAAGAGAGATGAAAATGCAAAAAGATGTGAAATAGGATGGGAAGGAAAGGATGGAGGACTCCCAAATACCCCCCAAGTACACCATCTGTCACATGGATACAATACAATCAATGGCCCCCCATAGGAGAGAAAGAGAGACTATATAGCCCCCCCAAAAGATGATAACACCTGCAAAGAAGGTAAGTGTCTGAAGACAGAACAAGATCCAATGTCGACAAACAACTTGTCTCCCTTTTGGAAGAAACAAAACCAATTGCAAGTGGAGAGATGCTTCCCATTCCGGATAGGAATTGAAGGAAGGAAGGATGAAGATGGATGTCTCAGAACGCTGCTCAAGTGTCTCCTTGCCTGATGAAGAGAGTGACAAACCAGGACGATGCAAAAATAGATGTTGAACAATAGCCAAAGACAATGATGGATGTGATGGAGACTTGATAGCCCCCCTGAATGAAGTGTCCTCAAAACCACTGAAGGAAGTCTGAAGCAATGAAGGTGTCCAAACCACAAATCTCCTGCTAGGAAGAAGCAAATCCAATGGTGGATGCTAAAGAAACCTCAAGTCCTGAATGGAATGACAGGGAAGAAGTCTCGGATATGAAATATCTGAAGAGAAACCAAGTGCCTCCAAGATGGTCTCGGGATTCCCAATCAAGGTCGAGACAAAGGAATGAGGAGACTCAAAACAACTCTCCAAAGTGTGATCTGAATAGAGGAGTGATACCCCCTCAAGAATGTTCTCCAAACCTGTAGAAGTGGCCAAGGAAATGATACCTGAAACAAAGCCATCATGTGATGTCAAGTCTGAAAAACTGAATGTGTCCTGATCGATGATGATAGTGGAAGCCTCAATCAATGATTTTGGACAAGGAATCACTGAATGTGAAGGGATACCAACTGTCTCTGATGAAGGAAAAGCACTGAAAGGAACCTTGTCAACCTCTTTGGAAAGATCAAGGCAATCAACTTCCTGCATAACAACATCATTATAGGGATCTTGAGCTGAAATAAGACATTCTGAATCATGACCATTGGGGAATGGTGGAGTATCTGAATCTCCATAGATCTCCCAAAGCTTAGTCCAAAGAATGTGAGGACAATCACAATGATCAATAGAACTCAAAACATCGCAATCAACTTGCATCTCAAGAATCTCCAAAATAGTGTACCTGCTGCAACTCCAAGCAAGTTCATGAATACCTTCACTCGGACGGGGAACTATTCCAAATATATGTGGCAACAAATCAAGTGATCGAAGATGGTGGCAGATCCCATCTCGCCATTGCAAATAGTTACCCTTGTGCAACATAGTCAAAGGAGAAAAATATGCAAGCCCCATAATGCAATTTTTTCACAAAAAACAAAGACGCTGACCTTCAACAGCAAATAAAGACTTCCAAATATGATGTACAACTGAAGTGATGCAACTCGGATCAAAAAATTGTTTCCCAAGCTTCAGGATGTCCAGGGTATTGAGCAAATGCACCAAATTGAAAAAATCAATGCAAGAGTACCTGGAGCTGAAAACTAATCAAGGGGATGGACTGATAAAAAAAAGCTCTGAATCACCTTCTTGATGCCGCTGGAATCACTGAAATCTGATGAGCGGTTGCGAAGATACAAGCTTTTATGTCCAAATTAGGGTTTTGTCTTCAGTTGGATGTAGATTCTTCTACGAGAAAAATTTCATAGAACGGATCTCACCACTGGAAAGTATGCAAAATTCCCTTTCCGACGGTATATCGTTTGCAAAAAATTGATACCCTGGGTGAAAGTTATGATCAAACGAAAAAAATGCCTATCGGAGGCACTCTGCAGGCTAAACTGGTGCAAAAAATTAGCACCTCGGGCTTAAAAAAATAGCCCCCGGTCACTGATATGACCACGGGGTGAGTGTTGGCAGTTAAAAAAAATTACCGCCGGATCTGGTGGCTGCGGAGCTGTAGAACCGGGCGGAGCGATGAGTCCCGGTGGTGCTGCTCGTGGTCAGATTCCGTCGGCGGGAGCTGGGAGGATGCCCGGCGGTAGGGGAACTGACGTTGGGCCAGTAGGATGTGCTAGCGGTGGGACTTCGACGGTGGTAGCGGTCGTCTGCAGGGATGTAATTGGCAGTAGAAGATTCGTCGGCGGTTGTCTGAAGACGGTGGGATGGTCGTCGATGGATATGCCAGCGGACGAAACATGGACGTGTCAGTGATGTGACGGCTGGTGGGGTCGGCCCCCCAAATGGGCCGACAACAACCTATTTTGCAGACTGAGAAATTAAATGGGCCGACAAAACAATATTTTTGATTTTATTTAAGATTTTTAAATATTGCAAAAGCAATTTAAAAATAAAAAAACAATATATAGGCCGACCATATAAAATAAATAATGCTGATAGAATAAAACCTCATAAATATGCCGATGGAATAAATATGGATACCGACCGGAGAATAAAATGCAGGTCGCCCGAATTTGATTTTTTTGCAACTATAGAAAAATATGATTTTTGCCAAAACAAATGAAATAAGTGCCCGATTTTTCTGAAACGAAAAATAGCCTGCTTATAAAAAAATTTTACCTCAGAGGACAACTGACCGGGATGATTTTTTGCTACAAATTGTACGGATAGTACGATTGCTTTTGGAAACCCTAAAAAAAATACCTCTGAAGCTCCCAGGTTGATGTATCCGATTTTGATGATTGGGCAGGCGATCCTAGGGTTTCGAGGCCTTCTGAAGACAATGGCGAGCTCGGATTTGACTCAATCTGCTTCAGAAATTAGCTTGGTCCTCGGGTGGAGTCAAGTAGCCTTCAATGGAAACCTTCAGCCTGCGGAGAATCTCGCACACCAACTTTCTTGATCGAGGGTTGACGTTTCACTGGATAAGCTCTGATACCATGTTGGGATAATGGATGCATAGTCCTTGAAGCTGCAGTCTTCGATGTAGGACCTTTAAGCCAGGAAAGATAATCAACCACCCAGAAAGTGTTGCAACTAGGCATGCACAATGGAGATTCAATATTGATGAAAAAGATTTATTACAAATGTACAAGATGCCTGATTGTATAGCAATAGGTAAACCCTAATATGCATGAGATGTTGACATGTGTCTTGATCTAACATGTGAACCCTAATGGTAACGATCATTAAATGAGGGGATAAGTCTAGAAGGACAACTCATCTTCTAGATGGAATCTTATCTCCTACAAATAAGGAAGGGAATATTATCCCATTTATTAAATGATTTATCTAATAATGCAACCTAGGACTTAATGATTAAATGCAAGACCTAAGTAAACTTATGCTAGTGTAATAATTAATTAATTAATTACACCAACAAACTATTCATAAATACAAATAGGGTATGTACATGATCATCATGGGAAAAACAAGCCCTTAAGTGGCAAAAAATTCAGAAAAATCAGAGTTAGGCAAGTTGACGTAAAAATTTGAATAAGTTATCTATATTATTTCAAAAATATGTAAGAATAGAATCTATAGCAAATTGAATACAATTTCTAAACTACTAGTTTTTTTTTAAAAAAAATAAAAAATCTATTTAGTGAAAATTTGAAATTTTAATGTAGTAGTACTTAAATTTCAAGGAAAAAAAATAAGTAGGTGTTTGTCTAACCACCCTAACCACAATAAAATGATAATATTTTTAATAATATTTTAGATATAAGTATAGGACTCATGTCCCAATGTGATGCATATTTATTTGTAATTTTTTTTTCCAAGTAAATAATTATTTATAATTTTTTTATTACAACTTTTAAAAAATGTAAAAACTCATATGTCTGACCACCTTAACTTGGTCAAAACTTCATGAAATTCATTTTTTTAATCCTATAGTATGCAAAGCATAGAATGCGACACATGTTTCGGATTAAAAAAATGTGATATCATTTGAAAGTTATAGATGTTTTTCAATCACCCTAGATCAATCAGTACTTTAGTTGTAATTCAAATAGAAAATGAATAATAATTATTCATTAAATTCAAAGTAAAGAATAATTTATATTCGTAGAAAGCTGAGAATCTCCTTTAAAAACCATTTTCGTTTCATCAATTTTGGGTAAAAAAAATGTCGTCAGCCACATACCCTACACATACCCATCATATTGCCACTTTTTGGCCCATTATGATCCTGCACATACCCAATAGATAGGTATGTGTATGAATGGTCATCAATCCCCAAAGTTCTCAGAACATGAAGAATGACACATGAAGACAAAGTAAAATAAAAATTGGGTCAACATGGGAGAAGGCCTAAATGCCCCCAATGCTTTGCATCATCCCCAATATCAAAAGCAATTTTATGATGCATAGAAGAGTGATGATATAAATAGAATAAGTACACAAAAATTTCCACACCTATATCCAAGTACCTACAAGGGTAGCAATGGTCCTCTAGGTAGGGTCACAAACATAAAGAGTCAAATGTAGGAGAACACAAACACACAAACAAATCTAATCTAAAGATAAAGAATAGGCACCACCCTATTCATCATTGACCAATAGGTTATCCTACTCCCAATCTAGATCATTGTAAGGGGAGGGAAAATGGGCATACAAGGGCAGGAAAGAAAGGGAAGTACCCTCTAACTCACTTGCAACAAGGGCCAAGGAAAAATTCCCCTCAAGGTCTTCTTCACTGTGATCTTTAAAGCGAAAGTCATCAATTTTGTAAAAAATGATGAAAATCCTAGGATATCATCCACCAAATTGAACATATACTTTCCAGGAGTGCATTGTTGCAATTAGGTTGGAGAAGGGCAAGGCATCCAAAACTCACCAACAACCTAATCTAAAGGGGTAGTGTAAACTTTGAGGATGTGGGGGTTGGCTCCATCACAAGGATGGCACAAGCCAAGACATAACTAGCTTCCAAAGAAAGAAAACCCTTGTTCTAACCTCCACCCATGGTGAGGTCATCCTCCAACTTGCACTTTAGTAGATGATGTGGAATCCCCAAAGAAGAAGTAGCAGAGAAGGAGAAACAAAAGGCAACTGCAAAAGACACCACCTTTTTATGAGGCATGTCAATGGGTTGTGAGAAAGGGGGGATGTCCAAGAGGGACATCAAAAGAGGAAGCACCACAAAGGAAGCAATGAAGAATTGCACCCTTTTGGGGTGAGCATCATTAGGACTTGTTGGGGGAGCTAGAAGCAAGACAAAATCAAAGGGAGCTAAAGTGGGAAAAACAAAAGAAATTAGAGCAACAAAAGGAGACATGTAGAAATAGATGCAACTAGATTCCCTTTGGTATTCTACAAGGTAGTGTGCTCCACAGCTAGAGCCTTTTACCTGTGCGTGTGCTCATGCGCAAGCTGGTTACATCAACTATGAGCACTAGAGGATGCAGCCTGAGAAGAGGCTAGGGGTTTTTTATCAACTATAGGAGCATCCTTCACAACCATTTCTAGGGGAAGGGTGGTCTCCTAAGTAGGAGCAAGAGGAGGAGCCATAGAATTAGAAATGACAATAGGAGGAGAAATAGACACAAGAGCCTCAACAATAGGCCTTTTCCCATTTCTTTCCCTAGGGACATGTGGAAGAACAATCATATTCCATGGAGGTCGAGACATAGGAACAACTTGAAGTAGGAGGAGAAACACACATTCTCCCCCACTTAAAAAAAATAAAATTCTTAAACAAATTACCCAAAACATATTTAAAATCTGCAATACAAACTTTTTATTTGTTCATTCAAATCACCAACAAGAAACATAAATACTTCAAAAATCTAAAAATACAATTATTGCAGCCTCCATGGCTAATAAATATGCATAAAAAATTGAGAATAAATTGATTTACAATAGTAAGATCACTTAAGAATCATGCTTCATAAATTATTTGTTCAAATCATGCATCCTTTCTCAACATCTCTAGGTTGTAACCTACAACATTCAAGAGAAACTCTGTAGAATTTGGAATATAAATTTCTAGAAAATATGCTGCTGTAAATAAATCCTTACACCTGCAACAAAATGAGTTATTTCAACCCTCCAACAAGAACTATGCTCGAATCTTCATTCTTTCCCCAAAATCTGAAAATTTTCCCTTCAATTTCTCCATGAAACCCTTCATCCAAGCTTCCTTAACCACCAATTTTTGGCCTCCTTCAAAAATCCACAACCCCCACACGAAAAAGGAATTCAAATCCCTTTAGAATATGCATTAAATCTCTAGAAAAATTAGTTTCCAAATCCATGCCTCAATATGCTAAAACTGGCAGTCCAACTAGTCTTCCCACTCCTCACAAATAGGCCCTTAGGAAAATACAAAATTAAAATATTTATCTTTGTTTGATGTTGATTTCCTATGCACCCGAATGCTCCTGCATCAAACACCCATAGTAGAAAAGAAATATTTCATGAGCTACACTCAGAAATATTTATAGAACCTGTGCTTGTCTTGGATCCACTTCTCTTCTTTGTCCACTAGTATTTCTTTGTTCACCAATTTCTGCAACTTCACAACACTATCCTCTTTCATCTTTACTCCTCTACCCTCTATTGCTGGTTTAATTTCTCCCACTCTTTCCACCATGTCTTCTTCACGAAATTTCATTGTTTCAATGCCTTTTGTAAAACAAATCGCTGCAAGCTGATTTCCTTTACTCAAAACAACATTAGTACCATTATCAATAGACTCATTTTCCATTCCTCCTAACAAGGAATCATAGTCACAAATCAAAACATCTTCATGTCCACTATTCTCTAACAAAGATTTACAAGAAAATTTTTCATTTACCTTCACTTTACACTTCCCCAATTTAACTCCATCAAATTGATATAATGCTGAAATAAAATACTCTATTTCTACATTCTTACTTTCATCAAAGTAAACACCAAAATCTGATTTTACCTCACTTTTACCTACAAACTTCATCTCACCTGAGATTAACTCATCCCAATCTCTTTCAATTGTTGTCATTCACAACAATAAATCATCCCCTTCACTTTCTTCTATATCCTTCAAAGGACACTCTTTGGCTGAAACTTCATCATAATCACATTCATCTTCATAAAAATATTTATCAAAAATGATTTTTTTCTTGTATCTTCCACTGCTGCAACTTTTTCTTCCCTTGCAATAATTTGATCCCATTCTCCTTCAATTTTAATGAGTAAATCATCCTTCTTAACTTCACAGGTGTTCTTTAAAGAACTCTCTTCTACTACTGCAATCATGGTAGTATCATCATCCATGTCTTCCAATAGACATCCCTCTTCAGGTTCATCAATCTCTTTGTGCTCATACTCTTCTTATTCCTTAGTGTTGCATGCATGAAACTTTGTTACTTCTTCTTTCTTTCCTACAATCAAAACATCATTAGAAAGATAAAACTTATCTTCAACCCTTCTCTCCTCTTGTTTCCTCCTTTCAATCTCATCCCTCAATTCATTTATTTGTTGTTGAAACCTTATCATTTCTCTTTCTCTTTATCTTTGTTTGATGTTGATTTCCTATGCACCCAAATTCTCTTGCATCACAACCCCACATGAACACTTCCCCTTTCCATAGTTAGTTGGTCAGGGATCCATGGGAAAAAAAAGGCAACTGAAAAGCCCGTTTCTTTTCCTTTCACCACACAGGAACCATCACCCTCCACATGTGAGGCACAAGAGCAAAAGCTAACGATGCCACCATGGAACAAGAAGCAAAAGAAGCTGGAGCAGAAGATAAAGAAGGAGAAGGCTTTAGAGTGCAAGAAATATTCCCCTTCCCTTTTGACGAGGCTGAAGAAACAACTTGTTGTTGCGCTATCATAGAAGCCTTTACGAAAACAACATAGGGGGAGACTAGATAGCTAACTTTTATCATTGAGCCTCTAGTCTTATATTTAACATAAGCCTTATATAAAAAATATCCCCTCAGAGGGAGGGTTCCAACTGAGGTGGGCCAAAATTTATACAAAGAGAAGCCCCCACATGACACAAGAAGTTTATAGCTAGTGTCATGTACCACGTGCAAAATTCCTTCATGGGAGAACTTTAAGAATTTATGGAATACAGAGGTTGCATCATTCATAGAGGCTAGCCATAGAATGGCTAGCCTAACTCTAAAAAGGTTAGACTCTAGGATCACAACAAATGACACATCAACATCCTTGTGTCCTACCAAGACTGATAAAGAAATAGCACCCATGGGGGCAATAGAGAATCCATCATGGGTACAGAGTGTGGTTTGTGACTCTTTGTAACTCTCCTTATGTAAATTGTTTATGAATAGAGTTTCCTTTGTTATCACATTTACCTGACTCATCATATCAACTAAGATTATAGCCACGAAGTTGCCACTAATCCACGTGGGAATGTATAAAAGGGAAGGCTCCTTATTTAGTGGCCCATCATGCGAGGTGAAAGTTATATGAGGTATTGCACTTGCATTCTTAACATGAGGGATACACATGAATGAGACCATGTTTATATACTTAGATGGAACTAACTTAGAAGATGTAGAAGAGTGTGTGACTAAATTTTTTGAGTGAGAAGGGAATGGATTACTATAAATTTGTAACTCATTATTAGCCTTGGCTACAAATTTATTAGAATTATATTTCCTCCCATAGAGGTGGATAGTCCCATCGTTGATGTGGTCCTGAATCTCATGACATAGGAACACACATCGCTTAGTTTCATGTTTGTACACTTGGTGGAATTGATAGAATTGTTGTCCTATTCCTTTGTATTTAGATGTAGAGACCATTTTTACAATATATTTGTTCTTTCCAAAAACTGACACTACTATTCATTATCGGGATGGGACCATGAAGATGAACCACTGAACTGAGAGACTATCTATTGGTATTTGTGGAGTGCTACACATAGGTATGCAAAGGAAGGATACTTCATCAAGGTAAACTTCTCTTGCCACTGTTTCTATAACTTCTTGATGATGACCTTCTAAACATCAGAGTCTAGTAAAGGATAAAAAAATTGTGAAAACAGTGCTTGATAGTGAGCAATGAAGTCAATTACATTTTCCTGGTCCCCTTTCTTGCATTAGACAAGATAGGAGAAATCCATCTTTGGTCCAATGTTAGCTTGGAAATTCATTAGGAGTTGATTCACTAAACAATCAAATGGAAAGAAAAAATTATCTGGAAAATTGCAATACCACTCAAGGGAAACATCTTTAAGGAATCATGAAAAAATATTTGTCCTCAAATTATCATGGTGGAAGAAGTTAGTGCATATAGAATTATATGCCAAGTTGTGCATCTGAGGGTCACCAAGACAATCATACTTTTCAAATTTTGGAATCTCCATCCCCTGAGGGATAGGAGTGTTCAAAATAGTGATGTAAAAAGGACTATAATGAAAGAAAGGTTGAAACATAGGTTGAGAATAAGTGTCAAAAAGGTTCACCAGGGTAAACCCACAAAATTGGTTTACAATTCTAGTGAGGAAGGAAAAGTTGCAAAAAATTCCCCCATGCAAAAAAAATTGGTTTTTGGGAATTCGAACAAAGATCTGGTTC